>CM069135.1:26404907-26562407 GCA_035221665.1 Okamejei kenojei | reverse complement strand
GATGGAGATGTATTTTAACATTGTTGCTTTATTAAAACATACCTTCATTCACGGTTGGCTCAAGAGTAACGGGAGAGGAACTTGCTAACTCGGGAGAGGAACTAGGAACATCGCAGCAATGACATACCCGTGGGAAATTGTATTACACACTTGATCATAAACTTGCAGTCTCGTGCACAGCCACGAGTCTGTCACTCTGGGTACCTCGTGGGTCAACTCGCACAGTGAGACAGGGCCATTAGTCTTTGGCACTGTAAGGCAGTAACTCTCCCGCTGTGACAATCTGACGGATTGTCTAAAAAGATTACCCTGGTATTGCCCTGGGAACATCAGCACGTATTGAATGATTAGAGTATGGCAACTCATATTTAAAAACTGTAAAAATGGACACATTTAAACCAAAACACCTCTAATTTCTTGGATTTCCTTTGATGCTGTAAGTTTGAAAGTACAAACCAGCGGAGTTTGCATCCTGACCCACAGTTAGGCACTCATAGCTTTTGTTTGAACACGAAAAGTAATGTTCTTCTGTGAAATTGGTTGTATGTTAAGATGTTCAGTTTATTGAGACAGTGGGTCGGCTTTGCCTACTGCACTGAGCCAACATTTATTTTTAAAGTCCACGAGTATCAAAGTGGAAAGAACAACCAGCAGATTTGAGACGTAATCAAATGATGAACTATTCTTCAGAAACCACATGTTGAAACATCAATAGGATTCCAGGAGGGACAGGATCGACCACTGTGGAATGGGAAAAGTCAACTTGCATCTTACATCCCTCTTTATCTTATATAGTTGACTCCTATTCTAGAACCAAAATTACGCCTGAATTTGAGGGAGTCAATAAAGACTGTTTTGATGATTAGAGTGAATGTCTACAGAGTCGTGGTGTTTTGCAGCACAGAAATAGGCACTTCAGCCCAAACTTTCCACGTCAACCAAGGTGCTTACCTCTGCTAGTCCTACTTGATTGCATTTGACCCAAATCCCTCCAAACCTATTTTATCCATGTAGCTGTCCAAATGTCTTAAGCATGACCGTTATAGCTGCCTCAATCACTTCCTCTGGCATACCCAGCACCCTCTGTGTGGAAAAACCCGCAACTCGGACCCCTTTAAATCTTCCCCTGTCAACTTGTACCTCTGCATGCTAGTTTTGGAATCCCCTACCCTGGGAAGGACTGTGATTATCTTAACTATAACCCTGCCCGTCCAGCATTTTCCCTACAACGTGAAATTGTAGGATTTCTATGTAATACAACTATAGATTAGGAAGTGTAGGCTATAACAGACAGATAAGTGACATAACTCCCAATAGATCAATTATTTCGGCAATTAAAATGTATAAAATATTTTAAATTATGGAATAAATCTGAGGTTATCTACACTTGGTGGTTTGGAATTGAGACAGCAGTCTGTTCCCTGTTGTGGAGGAATGAAGTCCTGATAAAAACCCTGCCGCCTCCTTTGTGTCATGGCATACAATGCCAGCCTATCTTTAAATGATATTTTTATTATTTTTCAAAAAAAAGAGTCCTTTGAAAGTATTTGTACTTTCAAAGAGCTCTTTTCAGAAAAAAATAAAAATAACTCATAAGGATAGGCTGTCACTGTATTCCTTGGTGAAAACATTCTGAAGAATGCATATAGTTAAGTCCACACCATTCATTTATCTAAAAAGGAAATGACCGTTTCGACCCTGCTTGAGCTTGGCTACACAGCCCCAGTTCAGTGGGGTCTGATGGCATGTTAGGCCCGGACCAGATTGATGCATTATCCAGCAAAATGTTCCAGTTGAGATGGGTCCAGTCCAGGACACTATCAAGTCAGATCATAAGGTCATAAGTGATAGGAGTAGAATTAAGCCATTTGGCCCATCAGGTCTACTCTGCCATTCAATTGCAGCTATTCTATTTTCCCCTCCTAACCCCATTTTCTTGCCTTCTCCCCATAACCTCTGACACCTGTACAAATCAAAATCTATCTATCTCTGATCGACATGTCCACCGTCACCACATGTGAGCAGCACACCCAAGACTGCTATACTTGGGCCGATGGATGAGTTGGGAATCGAGAAAACTACAGGCACTTGGTCATGGTTCCAATCTTAGACCCAAGCAGTTATGAGGAGAATGGGGTTAAGAGGAAAAGAAAGCTCAGCCATAATTGAATGGTGGATTAGACTTGACGGGCCAAATTACCTAATTCTGCTCATATCACTTATGAAACTTCTGCACCCATATGTTGGCAGCATTTGAAATCTTTTCACCGGTGGGTGTGTTGCAATCAGCTCTGGTGCAAGTTCAATTGGAAGATGGATTTCGGTGTCCTCTATTGCAAACTGGGAGCTGAGTGGCTGTTTGGGGCTTGGGAGACCCTAAACCCTTTATGAGTTCAATGAATAAAAGTTGGGAGTTACAAGTGTATCTGCCTGTTTTTTTTTTAAAGCGCCTTGTGATGCATGCAATGTAAATTAGTGTTGGATGTGGATTAATGTAACCAGAACTGAACTCAAAAGAGCAGAATTTTGTTGAATAGATTGCCTTGTGGCATGCCATATTTGTTAGAATTTGTCTCTGCAGTTTAGTCTAGTTTTGAGATACAGTATCTAAACAGGCCCTTTGGCCCACCCAGTCCACATCGACCGTTGATCACCCGTTCACACCAGATCTATGTTGTCCTACCTTCACATTCACTTCCTACACATTCGGGGCAATTTCCCAAGGCCAAATAACATACAAATAACATCTTTGGGATGTGGTCACAGGGAGAATGTGAAAACTCCACCCAGACAGCACCCGAGGTCAGGATTGAACCCGGATCTCTGGCACTGCGAGGCAGCAACTCTACCAACTGTGCCACTAGGCTATTGATTTTGTTTTTCTATTTGATTTGATTTGATTTTATTGCTTGTCATTCGAACCTCAGAGAGGCTCGAACGAAACTCCGTTTCTACAAGCCATACAAACAAACAAACAGAACAATTTCATAGAAAAACATGCAAACAATTCAATTCACACAAACATCCTATGTGGCAAGGGACCTCGGTGAACAAAGAGAGACCAAGCAAACTCTTGCCGCAATGAGTTAAAATAGAGAAGTTGAATAAGCTGGAATTATAACATAATTATTTTCTGACAATTAACAAAAGAAACATGAATGGTCATGTGGTAATGGTCAATCTGATTCAGTGAAGTAAAAACTAATTCCTTGCAACTGGAGTTCTCAGGATTGTAATTAGCTCCAGACTGACAATTTTTTTACATTAAACAAATCTGTAGCTCAGACTGTGGTTGGAGATGAAAATAGCCACATGTCTAGAAACTAGAGTGGTTCACATGCTGAAGGGAATTAGCTAACAGTACAATAATTATGTTTTAGCTGCTGGATTCTACTCTCATATCCCAGTTCAGGAAGCAGAGGTGGGGAAGGCAGAACAGGCATGATTATTCTGACTTTGGATGTGATTATTCTGTAATGGACCTATTGTCTCTATCTGATCTTGATACCATTTAGACATTAGAGATACAGTGTGGAAACAGGCCACGATCACCTCGTGCACTAACACTATCCTAAATACAAGGAACAATTTAAAAAATGTACTAAAACCAAAATCTTTGGAGTGTGGGCAGAAATCGGAGCACCCGGAGAAAACCCACGTGATTTCAATTGGCATCACCGTTCATACCACTGGGTTGCAAACGAAATATGAAGTGCTGTTTCTCCAATTTCCTCACTCTGACAGTGGAGGAGGCCCAGGTCAGAATGGGAAGGGGGGTCAAAATGTTTGGAAACCGTGCGATTGCGTGGGCCAAGGCAGACTGCCTTTTAAATGTTATCTCTTGTAACCTTTTTGCTTGACAGGCTCCCAGAAAACACAGTGTGAGCGTCACAGAGACAATGCGCGGGGCAGCACACAGCCCAGAGGACACAGGCCTGCAGAATACTACGTCCCACAGTGCGATGCTGATGGCAACTATCAGCCGGTACAATGTCACCAAGCTCAACAAACCTGTTGGTGCGTCGATACAAATGGTAATGAAATTGCAGGAACCAGGACTGTGGGAGGAGTTCGACCCCCTTGTAAGTACAGCACTTGGATCAAATTATTACCTTCAATCAGATACAAAAGTGTATGTGTATGTGGAGACATTGATTGGTATTGGATACTTTTATGATTATTTTATTTAAAATTATGGTTTATAACGCTAACTTTACAACAATTGCAAATTCATTTTCTATAACACAATGAAATGTCCGAAAGGTGACTTGAGGAATATAATACCAAGCTAAGAAGGAGGCATTGAGATAGTTGGCCCATAACTTGGTCAGTGGGGTACATTTTGAAGAAATTCTTGATCGAGCAATGTTTAAGGAAGCAGCAAGGGCAAATGCAACTTACTGTCCCGTGGATCGACACAATAGGCTGGAGTAACTCAGCGGGTCAGGCAGCATCTCTGGGGAAAAGGAATAGGTGACGTTTTGGGCCGAGACCCTTATTCAGACTGAGAGTTGGGGGAAAGGGGAACGAGAGATATCCAAGGCCTGTACACAGCCTTAAACGGTACTGTGAAATTTAAATGCAAGCAACTAAATAAGTCTAGAATGATAAGCCAGAGTCAGAATGACGACCACAAGAATCACCAGTTTATTGTGAAAGCGCATCTGATTCAAGTGACATCCTTCAGTAAAGAAAATCTGCCATCCTCACCCATTCTGGCTGGATCTACAGCAACCTGTTTGTCTTATCTGGGCCTGGGAACATGTAGGTGAAAGGGGCTGGTCAAGGTGAGGAGATACAAGTGAGAGCTTAATGTTAACGAGTGTAGGGCCGGTGACTTCCATTTGTTCCCAAGTTCTTTGTGTGTCAAAGATAGTTCAAAAACCCCACAGAGCATTCAGCTGGTTGTGCTGAGAATGTCCACCAGATGAGCACCAATGAAAGTCCAAATGCATTTGTTTGCAAATAGCTTCATTTGATCCCGTGGGAAAGAAGACAGCCTAAAAAAAGCTTTAAATCCCAGCCTTCTCCCAGTATCTCCTTCCGTTGAAGTTGAACTATTTGTGCTGATCTCTCCCAAGTATTGACAATGGATATTTGTACTTTAGAAAGTAATGGACAAAAGATATCTATTTTTATGGTTTCCCCTCACTCGTGCCTTTTCCATCACACATGGCCCTCGGTTCACCCCACGCCCCCCTGCACCACCCCCTCTGTCCCTCTCATCCCCCCCTCTTTACCCCCTCTGTCCCCCCCCCCCCTGCCCCCCTCCCCCCTGCCCCCCCCCTGTCCCCCTCCCCCCCTCTGTCCCCCTCCCCCCCTCTGTCCCCCTCCCCCCTCTGTCCCCCTCCCCCCTCTGTCCCCCTCCCCCCTCTGTCCCCCTCCCCCCCTCTGTCCCCCTCCCCCCTCTGTCCCCCTCCCCCCTCTGTCCCCCCTCCCCCCCCCTCTGTCCCCCTCCCCCCCCTCTGTCCCCCCTCCCCCCCCTCTGTCCCCCTCCCCCCCTCTGTCCCCCTCTGTCCCCCTCCCCCCCTCTGTCCCCCTCCCCCCTGCCCCCCCCCGTCCCCCTCCCCCCCCCCGTCCCCCTCCCCCCCCTGACCCCTCCCCCCCTCTGTCCCCCTCCCCCCCCCCTCTGTCCCCCCTCCCCCCCTCTGTCCCCCTCCCCCCTCTGTCCCCCTCCCCCCTCCCCCCCTCTGTCCCCCTCCCCCCCTCTGTCCCCCTCCCCCCCTCTGTCCCCCTCCCCCCCTCTGTCCCCCTCCCCCCCTCTGTCCCCCTCCCCCCCCTCTGTCCCCCTCCCCCCCCTCTGTACCCCTCCCCCCCCCCTCCCCCCCCCCCCCTCCGTCCCCCCTCCCCCCCCCCCTCCGTCCCCCTCCGTCCCCCTCCCCCCTCCTCCGTCCCCCTCCCCCCTCCTCCGTCCCCCTCCACCTCCCCCTCCTCCGTCCCCCTCCCCCCCCTCCGTCCCCCTCCCCCCCCTCCGTCCCCCCTCCCCCCCCCCCCTCCGTCCCCCCTCCCCCCTCCGTCCCCCTCCCCCCCTCCGTCCCCCTCCCCCCCTCCGTCCCCCTCCCCCCCTCCGTCCCCCTCCCCCCTCCGCCCCCTCCCCCCCCTCCGTCCCCCTCCCCCCCCTCCGTCCCCCTCCCCCCCCTCCGTCCCCCTCCCCCCCCCTCCGTCCCCCTCCCCCCCCTCCGTCTCCGTCCCCCTCCCCCCCTCCGTCCCCCTCCCCCTCCTCCTCTGTCCCCCTCCCCCCCTGTCCCCCTCCCCCCCCCTGTCCCCCTCCCCCCTGTCCCCTCCCCCCCCCCCCCCCCCTGTCCCCCTCCCCCCCCCCCCTGTCCCCCTCCCCCCCCCTGTCCCCCTCCCCCCCCTGTCCCCCTCCCCCCCCTCTGTCCCCCTCCCCCCCCTCTGTCCCCCTCCCCCCCCCCCTCTGTCCTCCCCCCTCTCCGTTGCCCCATCCTCTGTCTACCCCCTCCCCTCCCCTCCCCGAGTGTGATCCTTCCCTCTTCTAATGCCCACCCCTTTTATCCCTCCTCCTGCATGCCCTTCTCCCCCGTTCTGGCGCTCTGGCCCTTGCGTCCTCTCTCCCAGCCTTCATATGCACACCAGCTGTATAGTGGAGTGCCTGCACAGAAATGCTAGCAAAGCATTTGTGATGAATTCATGGCCTGCAAAATGTTTCTTTTTTCCCCTACAGTGTTTTCAAGAGTAATGGTATTTCAGGAATTTGCAGTCCACTGCGTCGCGTGGGTTATTCATAGCACAAATAATCAAGATGTGAATTTTTAATACTTATAAGGGAACATGACATAAAATCAAATCATTGTATTTACCTCTCTGTAACAATTTGATGACCGTATTAGGTCATTTGAAATGATTATTTTAAAGGAAAATTAAGACAGCCGACAGCAAAAGGCAGGTTGCAGAGTAAAAGGCACTTAGCCCTTTCCAACCAAACCAGCCAAAAAATGACTGAGTAATTCCGTATTACCAGATTGCCATCTGGGTTTCTGGGCTACAGCCCTTCAACTTGTAATGCAGGCATCGATTGAAAGTGTTCAGAGTTTCTGTTTCCATTATCCTTATAAGCCCTAAGTTCCAGATCCCCACCACATTCTTTCGCACGAGAGATTCCCTTTGGTGTTACATTCCAACAAGCTGTTATATTTTAGCAAATTTGATTACAACTTTTTTTTTAATGATTTTTTTCACAGCACAGTTTAAAAGCAAGAGATGCAAATACCAGCTCCAAGCCCACAAACACAAGCTCCAGCCTCGTCTAATGCATTTGTGCCCTTGATATGGCTTCCCCAACGTCGTTGTGACTGAGTGAAGAATAGGTAACCACTTTGCCAAACACCTGCACTCTGTCCACAATGGCCATCTTGAGGTCCTGGTTGTCAGCCATTTTAATTCCCCTCTCCATTCCTGCACCAGTCTGCCTGTCCTCAACCTCCTTCTCTGCTAGGGTGAAGCCAAACACAGCTAGAGGAAAAGCAGCTTGTATTACGCCTGGGTAGTCAACAATTCTGTTCCTTTCTCTTTCCTTCAGATCTGCCCAAGTACTCTCATGTACACCCTTACTTCCAAACCAACTGCACCCCCCTTTCCAAATCCCCAGCCCAGTGTCTTTATCCTCCCCTGCCTGATAGCATCTCCCTATCATCCCTCCCTATCATCCCTACGGAAATAGGGGGCGCCGTTGAGTATGGCTGCCCTGCCAGCAGCTGTTAGTCTTTTCACTCTTTTTATTTTTAGTTAGTTAGAAGAGTTTGTTTGGCGGTCTTTTAGTCTTTTTATGTGGGGGGTGGGGGGGGGGGGGGGGAGGGGGAAACTATTTTTCTCAGTTATATTTTGGTCGGAGATGCATCTACCTGGTCGGAGATGCAGCTTTTCTCCGAGCCATGTTTTCACCCCTTCCTCGCGGCCTACCAACAGTCTGCTGGGACCGGCCGGGACTTCAACTTCGGCGGCGGCTCAGCGCTGGGGCGCCATCATGGAGCGGGCGATGCCTTGCCCGGGTCGCCGTGCGGTGGGCTCCGGAGGGCTGGGACCGCCGACTCCAACGTCACGGAGCTGCGGTCTGTGGAGCTTCCAGCCGCGGGCGGCGCTGAGCTTTAAACACCGCGGAGCCTGGGATCTCACGACGAGATCGCCAGAGTCGGAGCTCCGACCGGCGTGGACTTCGGGAGCTGTGAACTCCGGGGAAGAAGCGGCCGCTCCAGACACTCCGGGCCGCTGAGAGTGTTCACCCGACGCCAGAGCTTCATCATCCGGCGAGTGGGCCTGAAACATCGGCCTGCGTAGCAACGACTGCGGAGGCTTCAATAGGCCCGATTATGGGTGAACTGGGGATGGGACTGGACTTTGCTGCCTTCCCCCACAGTGGAAACCATTGTGGGGGATGTTTTTATGTTTACTGTTAAATTCTTTATGTTGTGTCTTATCTTTATCTGTGTGCTGCAATGGCAAATCAACTTTCACTACACCAATTGGTGTGTGTGATAATAAATGTCCTTTGTCCTTTGCTGTGTTCCATTGATCACCTTTTCTTCGCAATTTCCATAATCTACAGTCTTTGTTTTCATTTATCACTTCCCAGTCTCTCTCGTTATCTCCACCCTTCCCACTCACACCTATCTCTAATTGCCTATCAACCTCTCCCATCTGTGGCCTACCAGTTCCTCCCTCACTCCTCCCACCTGCCTTCCCTCTTTATACCGCTCTGTCCTCTTCACACTCTCGGCCCTGATGCAGGGTATAAACCCAAGATGTCAACTATCTCTTTGCCTTTGCAGATGCACAGAGTTCCTCCAGTAATTTGGTTTTTGTTCCAGGTTTTTTCAGCTATTCAGTCTCTTTGCAGGTTTTTTCAGCTATTCATTCCTTTGTGCTCTAAATAAATCCCAATGTCATCTTTCCATTTTTAATAACTATACATTGTATTAATTTACACTATCTTTCCAAAAACAAAATTCTGACTGAAGGGGTTAAGCTCTTGCAGTGAATTTGCGGTGAATGTGAATGCTGATTTAAACTTGGTGTGATGTAGTGCTGTCCAAACATAACCATCTGGTTTCCTTCCACTGTTCTGACAGGCCTTGATTCAGTCACTCCTACAGTTATAGTTGGGCCCACAACGAGACCAGATGTCGTTCCACTGCCCCCAGGCACGCATCTTCTCTTTGCGCAAAACGGGAAAATAGAACATATCCCGGTGGAGGGGTTCAGCCTGAAGAAAAGCGAAGCAAAGACTTTACTCCACGTTCCCGTAAGATTTGCTAAAACAAACATCGTTTTTCTGAAAAGTCAATTCGTAACTCCAGCTTTTTAGCCCAGTTATTGTCACATGCCTTTGTTGTTTCAGTCCTGCGCATGCAATGCAGGCTTTCACTGACTTGCAAAACGCCAACTGAAGCCCTGAAGCAAGTGTCTACTGCCACTCCAATGTTAGAATACTTTACCTGAATGTTTCTGCTCACCAGAACACTTTACCTGAATGTTTCTGATCAGCTGAATCCAATTGATACACACAATCTGGATCACTGTCGGGTAGTAAATTCCATCTTTGCATAAAGCAAGAGTTTGCAGAGATCAGCTGCTTTTATTTAGCTTGCTGCTGTCAGAGTGACCAGCAATGACTGTCTGAGCTAAAAAGAAATGCTGGAAACCCCATGGGTGTAACTTGCATCACTTGCAGATAGCCCTGCAGTAGGTTATCTGCCTTCACACATGAATTGATTTTAGTGGCTTTGCAAGAATTGGAAAAACAGTGCCCTCCATAATGTTTGGGACAAAGACCCATCATTTATTTATTTGCCTCTGTACTCCATAATTTGAGATTTGTAATAGAAAAAAAACACATGTGGTTAAAGTACACATTGTCAGATTTTAGTAAAGGATATTTTAATACATCTTGGTTTCACCATGTAGAAATTACAGCTGTGTTTATACATAGTCCCCCTATTTCAGGGCACCATAATGTTTGGGACACATGGCTTCACAGGTCTTTGTAATTGCTCAGGTGTGTTTAAATGCCTCCTTAATGCAGGTATAAGAGAGCTCTCAGCACCTAGTTTGTCCTCCAGGTCTTTCCATCACCTTTGAAACTTTTATTGGTGTTTATCAACATGAGGACCAAAGTTGTGCCAATGAAAGTTAAAAAAAAAACATTATGAGACTGAAAAACAAGAATAAAACTGTTAGCAGTTTTAGCAATACCATCAGCAATACCTTAGGCTTGCCAAAATAAACTGTTTGGAACATCATTAAGAAGAAAGAGAGCACTGGTGATCTTACTAATCGCAAAGGGACTGGCAGGCCAAGGAAGACATCCACAGCTGATGACAGAAGAATTCTCTCGATAATAAAGAAAAATCCCCAAACACCTGTCTGACAGATCAGAAAGGCTCTTCAGGAATTAGGTGTAGATTTGTCAATGACCACTGTCCGCAGAAGACTTCATGAACAGAAATACAGAGGCTACGCTGCAAGATGCAAACTGCTGGTTAGCCGCAAAAATAGGATGGCCAGGTTACAGTTGCCAAGAAGTACTTAAAAGAGCAACTACAGTTCAGGAAAAATGTATTTTAGAAAGATGAGACGAAGATTAACATATCAGAGTGATGCTGCTCAAAGTATGGAGGAGAGAAGGAACTGCCCAAGATTCAAAGCGTACCTCCTCATCTGTGAAACACGGTGGTGGGGTGTTATGGCCTTGGCATGTGTGGCTGCTGAAGGTACTGACTCACTTGTCTTCATTGATGATACAACTGCTGATGGGAGTAGCATAATGATTTCTGAAGTGTATCTGCTCAAGTTCAAACAAATGCCTCAAAACTCATTGGCCGACGGTTCATTCTACAGCAAGACAATGATCCCAAACATACTGCTAAGCGACAAAGGAGTTTTTCAAAGCTAAATAATGGTCAATTCTTGAGTGGCCAAGTCAATCTGTACCCAATTGAGCATGCCTTTTATATGCTGAAGAAAAAAACTGAAGGGGACTAGCCCCCAAAACAAGCATAAGCTAAAGATGGCTGCAGTACAGGCCTGGCAGAGCATCACCAGAGAAGACACCCAACAACTGGTGATGTCTATGAATCGCAGACTTCAATAATAATAATATTATAATATATTTTATTGTCATTACACATAAGTGCAACGAGATTTGGTTTGCAACTTCCATCCGATGTCATAACTTAATCGACAAATAATATTTTAGGCAGTCATTGCGTACAAGCGATACGCAACAAAATACTAAACATGACTACTTTCATTTACATGACATTGCTGTGTCCCAAACATTATGGTGCCCTGAAATGCCGGGATTATGTATAAACACTGCTGTAATTTCTACATGGTGAAATCAAAATGTATAAAAATGGCCTTTATTAAAATCTGACATTGTGCACTTTAACCAATGTGATTTTTTCTATTACAAATCTCAAATTGTGGAGTGCAGAGGCAAATAAATAAATGATGGGTCTTTGACCCAAACATTATGGAGTTCACTGTACAGCTGTGTGTCGACTGATCCTGCCACATGCTCAGAAGCATTGAGTTACTATTTGATTTACCCTCAACCCTGCATCCACCCCCCTCTCGAGCTCTTGGAGCAATCTGAGGGCAGCAGCTGTTCAATATTATCCTTTCCTCCCCCTCTCTTTGCCCATCTGTTCCCACTGCCCAGCCAAAATTATCGCAGGAAATCAACTCTGAGTCCGTTCATTGTTCTGCACATTTTATCCCAGACTGCGTTTCAAGAGAAACTATCAACAACAGCATTTATTTTCACGTTTAGTTTCTGTTGGAAGAACTAGGTAATACAAGCTAAAATTAGTGTAATGTGGGGAATATTTATGCACAATTTGTTTCAAGATTTTGCAAAACAAGTTATTTGGGTTTGTGTTTGTGTTCCTTTGTACGTGAAGGCACAGAGTACAAAAGTGAGAACTGTTGTGATGAAGGCTTATTCATTACTGGTTTGATTTCGATTGGAGCAATGTGCTCAGTTCTCAAGCACAGGTTGACCATTGCATGTGATGAATTGGAGATGGCAGGAGTTAACAAGGAGTATTTTCAAAAGGTTCACCATTTGGTGCAACTGAAATTCTCATAATAGCTTCTGATGTTGTTCCCACATAGTGGGGGGGGGGGGGGGGGAAGTATTTATCCATGTTTACAAATTCTCACATTATTTGTCTAGACATATCATTGAAGAGGTTTTGGAGACATAGCATTTGCAGTCCCTGTAGTCATTTAGCAAATTGACTCATTCAAAAATGTTTACTGGACATGGTGTTTTGCAACATGTATTCAGGCAGACAGAACTTTCCATGAGTTGAAAATGTATATTTTCTCTAGCTATCCATATTGTATCACTCTACATACACTTGCCATAATTTCACTTCATTGCTTAATCATCCTAACACAATCCATAGTTAAACTAATGGAATATACAGAGTATCCAGTCACTAATGAATACCATGAATCCTTCAAATAAAAGGACGCACCTTTGAAAAGGAGATGAGGAGGAATATCTTTAGTCTACAGGGTGGTGAATCTCTGGAATTCATTGAGTATTTTTAAGGTGGGGATTGACAGATTCTTGATTAGTAAGACAATAGACGCAGGAGTAGGCCATTCGGCCCTTCGAGCCACCTAAGGGTGCCAGGAGTTGTGGGGAGCAGGCAGAAGGATCAGCCATGACAGGATAACGGAATACACTCGATGGGCTGAATGGCCTAATTTTGCTCCTATGACATGAACTTATGAAGCATATTATTATTACTAGCTTGAAAAAATGCTTCAAAGGCCTGTGGCAGTATTTGCGCGTCAGCTTTTTCTGTCAGGTCATCCATAACCCAGGGACATAACTAGTATTTCTTTAAAGCAAATTCTTGGAAGGTCCAATGTAATCCCTCTCGGTCTTTTTGCCCTCTCTTACTGGAAGGAGCTTGTTGGGCATTTGTACTGATTCCAGAAAGCTAACGGTTCAGAATACCTAGTCCCTCCTTGTATTTCAGGGAAAGGCATCTTACTGTCCAAGTAACTTTGATTTGTGTCTTATTTGAGAAAATCTTTTTGGAATGGTGCGCCAAGGTTGAAACGTCGTAACAACATTGAACCGGAAGTGTTGAGTAGATGATCTGTCTTAACTTCTTCCTGAAATCTCTAATGTCATAGAAGCTAGTCAATTCAATTCACTCCAAATTATAACGAGCAACGGCTGGGAGAGCTGGAAACAGCAGAAGCAATGGGCCAGACATATCCCAGCTGTTGTACTGAAGACCAGCAGTCCAGAACTAGCTGGCCAGGCTTCCCAGCTACAACACTTGCATCTCTCCAGTGATGTCAAATTATCTGGGTATGTGGATTTTTTCTGGGATCACCGATTTCCTCCCACACTCCAAAGACGTACAGGTTGGTAGGTTACACAAAGCTGGAGAAACTCAGCGGGTGCAGCAGCATCTAAGGAGCGAAGGAGATGGTCAACGTTTCGGCCTGAAACGTTGCCCATCTCCTTCGCTCCTTAGATGCTGCTGCACCCGCTGAGTTTCTCCAGCTTTTTGTGTACCCTCGATTTTCCAGCATCTGCAGTATCTCTAAACCTAAACCTTAGAGCTCTTAGGGCTAGCGGAATCAAGGGATATGGGGAGAAGGCACGATCGGGGTACTGATTGGGGATGATCACATTGAATGGCGCTGCTGGCTCGAAGAGCTGAATGGCCTACTCCTGCACCTATTTTCTATGTAGCTAGATCTAAACTGAACTCCAATCCTGCTAATTATGGCCCAGTCAGTCATTAGCAACATGATGGGAGTGATCACCAGTGCTACCAAGCAGAAGTTTCTCATCAATAACCTGCTCACTGATGTTTGGGTTTCACCACTCAACTCCAGTTGTAACCAACTTGTTACATTACAGAAGGGTAGCCATTTGGGGGTCATTGAGCCCTTACCACCTCCCAGCATAATAATCCCAACAGTCCCATTCCCTCTCCCCTTTTTCTTCTCTGTATCCCTCAAACCTATTCTCTCTCACGTGCCCATGAATTACTCTTTGTTTATTTTGCCATTTCCAGCACTTGGGAATTTCCAGGGGATATTTATACTGTGTCTTTAGGATGTGGGAGGAAGTAAAGTGCCTGGGGAAAGTCCACGAGAAGCATGTATAGGCTCTATGCAGACAGCACTGGAGATCAGGCTCAAATCCACACTCTGAGAGTGAGGTGCACCCATCATCACAGCCTTGTGGACCAAAGAGCCCAATTGCAGAGGTGAGGTTGGAGTGACTGCCTTTGATGGCAAGGCAGCATTTGACTGAGTGTATGGCCAGGGAGTCCTGGTAATACTGAAGTCTTCAGCATCAAAGGTAAAAACAAGGCAGTGGATGGAGTTGTACCTCCCACACCCAGAGGTCGTTGTTGGAGGTTTATCAGCACAGCCCGGGACATCTTTGCTGGTGATCCTCGGGGCAGTCCTAAACCAAATCATATTTTTCTGTGCCATTCCTAAGTTTCCTTCCATTGTAAAATCAAAAGCAGTGAGCTTTGCGGTGGATTCAATTCTACTCACAATCTGACAGCAGTTTGAGCAGCCCAGCACAGTCCAGACCTCGGGCTGGTAAGTGGCAAGGAACGTTTCAGCGCAAAATTGCCAGACAATGACCACCTCCAATAGGAGAGTCTAGCCTGGAATTTCACTGGAATTTAGAAGGATGAGAGGGAATCTTATAGTAACATGTACAATTCTTATGGGATTGGACAGGCTAGATGCAGGAAAAAATGTTCCCGGTATTGGGGGTCCAGAACCGGGGCTCACAGTTTAAGAATAAGGGGTCAGCCATTTAGGGCTGAGATGAGAAAACACGTTTTCTCCCAGAGAGTTGTGAATCTGTGGATTTCTCTGCCACAGAAGGCAGTGGAGCCAATTCAACACTAAACGCATCAAAACACAACACTTCCTTATATTGTATCAATCACCTAATAATTCACTTCCTACGGTTATCAATCCACACTGCTGAAGTGTGTGTTATCTATAATATGTATTTCAAACACTTCCCTCTACGAATGTGTCTTCTAAATGTGTACCTTCTTCCACCACATGGCTGAGGGTAACAGGTGACTGCGGAAATACAATCTGCATGTTCCCACACCGGGTCAAGTCCTTTATCATTGCTGTGCCTAAATCCTGGAACTCCCTCCCAAACGGTGCTGTTTGCGAACACCTTCAGTCCAGGGACTGAGCAGTTCAATTATGGAGGGCAATAAATGCCAATCTTACCAGCGACATTAAAATCCTGAAAAATGAATACGTTTTTTAAAAAAAAAACAGACGCAAGAAACTGCAGATGCTGGAATCTTGAGTAAAACACAAAATGTTGGAGGAACTCAGAGGATCTGGCAGCATCTGGGCAGGGAAGAAATGGATAGGTTATACTTCTGTCGGGACCTTTCTTCAGACTGATTGGAATGGGGGTGGGGGGAGAAAGCTGTAAAAGAGAGGTGGGGTGGGACAGAGCCTGGCAAGTGTCGGGGTTATGGGGAGAAGGCAGGAGAATGGGGTTAGGAAGGAGAGATAGATTAGCCATGATTGAATGGTGGAGTAGACTTGATGTGCCGGATGGCTTCATTCTGCTCCAATCACATGGACTTATGAAGTGATCGGTGGGTACAGGTAACGGGGTATGACTTGTAGATGGATGGAGTAAGAGATAAAGGCTAGAGGTGATGAGTCAAAGGGGTGTCAGATTAGGAGGGGAGAGGTGGAGTGAAATGTCAAAAACTTGTTACATCCACTCTGTCAACAGTAAGTAGTTTAAGTACTTATTGCTCTCCCTAATTGAACTGCTGAGTCCCTGAACTGAACATGTTCCCAAATTGCTCTGTTGCAAAAAGGTTTTTCAATTGCTTGTATTAAGTAATTTCTGTTCATTTTATAGATTTTCATTTCACAATAAATAGCATCATTGTAAACAGGACTAACATAACACTTTCTGTTGTGTCTGATTGGTTTTAAATGCTCATACTTTTTTCACATCCTTCAAAATCATTGCCCTTGATCGTTGCTGTGAACTCTGCCCACACTCAGACTTTGATGACTCTGCATTCCACTGGTTCCAGCCCCATTAGCAGCTAATTTGTTTCAGCCACCGTGGTCCTGTGCTTTAGAATTCCCCTAAAACTTCTCATTCTTTCTCTACTCCTTAACATTTCTTAAAATCTACACGTTTGTTGAACCTGTCCAGTCCTCATTTGAGTTTCTGTTTGGTAATATTCCTGCGAAATACCATGGGTTGTTTTGCAATGTTGGTGTAATGTTACTGTTGATGCTTGAGGACAGGACAGATTCACTGTGGTCTGAATGTTGAGTCAACACAGTGGAAGCAGTTCTTTGCCAAATTGTAACTAGGCTGGAATGTTGGTTGACATGAGGTTCTTATATATGCCTAGTATTTTCATTGATCTATTCTCTTTGAAGATTGTCAGCTTTGTCAGGGTTTTGAAAATTTGTCAATATTAGATACTTACAGGAAAAGAATGTGCTCTAATGAAGCAAGGACGATTTATATTTTATGCCCAAAGCTCCAAGGACAAACCAGTTAAACATCTTTGGTGCGAAGCAAAAATGATCTCCATTACAGTTTCTCTTGTTTTCTTTCATTGCTCTGAAAAGGTAGCACAAGGCTAATTTGCCACTTCTTGTGCCTTTAGGACAAGGTGGTCATTGGTCTTGCGTACGACTGCGTTGACAAGATGGTGTACTGGACTGACATTTCCGGACGCACTATCAGCCGGGCTAGTCTTCAAGGAGGAGAACCGACGGCCATCATCGCACTAGGTGAGAATAAAACTGGGAAGAACACATAATGATATCCATGCCCAACAGAAATATTTTATGTGCAACCTGTAATATTGAATGATCATTTAAACCTGGTTGTTTTCATCGCAGTCAGAAGGGAATGGAGTTGTCCCAATGGAAAACTTGAGTCCATAATCCAGGCTGATCCAGGCTGATCATTGAGGATCGTATTTTTTTTAGAGATACAGCGCTGAAACGGGCCCTTCAGCCCACAGATTCCGTGCCGACCAGCGATCCCCATTCATTGGTAACAGTATCCTACACACTAGGGACAATTTACAATTGTTACCAAAGCCAATTAACCTACAAACCTGTACGGCTTTGGAGTGTGGGAGGAAACCCACATGGTCACGGGGAGAACGTACAAACTCCATTATGCAACCACCAGCAGTCGGGATCAAACCCGGGCCCCTGGTGCTGTAAGGCAGCAACTCTACCGCTGTACCTGGTTGCAATTCTGTTGGCATCTTTGGATGAGAAATTCCACTTGTTACCATGGTGGCATAAAAGATACCATGGTCTTTTATAAGGTAGACAAAAATGCTGCAGAAACTCAGCGGGTGAGGCAGCATCTATGGAGCGAAGGAATAGGTGACGTCTTGGGTCGAGACCTTTCTTCAGACTGATATGGGGGTGGGAAGAAGAAAGGAAGAGGCGGAGACAATGGGCTGTGGGAGAGCTGGGAAGGGGAGGGGAAGGAGGGAGAAAGCAAGGACTACCTGAAATTGGAGAAGTCAATGTTCATACCGCTGGGGTGTAAACTGCCCAAGCGAAATATGAAGTGCTGCTCCTCCAATTTGTGGTGGGACTCACTCTGGCCATGGAGGAGGCCGAGGACAGAAAGGTCGGATTAGGAATGGGAGGGGGAGTTGAAGCGCTGAGCCACCGGGAGATCAGGTTGGTTATTGGGGAGGTGTTGGGCGAAGCGATCGCCAAGCCTGTGCTTTGTCTTTTTTTATAAAGTAAAAGCAGGAGAAATCAATCCAGAATCCTGATCATTGTTTATCCCTCAATCAGGTGACCTGGCTGTTATCTCATTCATGTATGTGGGACAGTTCCATTTGCAATGGGGTTGTCACATACCTTGGTTACACTTGGCACTTGGTGGAATGCCTTGAGACGTCACAAGGATGCCAAACATATGTAGGTTTGTTTTCAATGCATCCACTAAGTGGAATTAGAAGATTGTAGAAACTTGGGCACCACAGGGCACTGAAATGAAGCTCATCAAATGCAGTGATTCTTGGACCAGAATGTGGCTATTTCATGCTCATTTATTATGCAGCATTTTCAAACTATAGCAGATCCACAAAGCAGACGTCATATTTTCCCTTCCGCCTGGCTCTTGCTAGAACGATCCTAAACTTGTTATATTGTCCCATTTTCTTTCCATATTCTCAGATGTTTGAAATTGGATGTTCATCCAATTTTACTTTTAAATTCTGCTCTAGTTTCTGAAGCTGGTCCTTTTTCTCAATCCTTGCCGTGCCATTGGTGAGTGTTTTAAATTGATGGAGATACAAAACACTGCAGATGCTGGAATTTTGGGCTAAAAACAAACTGCTGGAGGAACTCTGCTGGTCAGGCAGCTTCTGTTGAGGGAAGGGGACAGATGACATTTCGGATCGGGACCGTCCCGACCTGAAAAATCATCAGCTCGCTTCTCTCCACAGATGCCTGGCCAACAGAAGATAGACACAAAATGCTGGAAAAACTCAGCGGGTCAGGCAGCATCTCTGGAGATAAGGAATAGGTGATGTTATGGGCCAAGACCCTTCTTCCCCTGAGGGGAAGGGGAAATGAGAGATTTAGACAGTGATGTAGAGAGATATAGAACAAATGAATGAGGGTTTCTTTATCCTCGTCATTGTCATTCTAACCTATCTTTCTCCATTAACTCAGTTATGCCTTGGAATTCCAAGGTAATCCACACAGAGGTGACCACAATCAACTTCCACTGAGTTGTGCCCAAGGACTCTGCCATTTAAAATGTGCCACCTTGTGCCATTTGGTGTCTGGCTTCAGTGTGACTAGTGGTCATCGCTTGTTGTGTCCGTACCTAGCTGGGACGAGGGGCCCACCAGAGCTCAGTATCCCTGGTGAATGGTGAGGGCTTAGGCACACTTGATAGTGTTTTGTTTGGTGCAGCAGGTCAGCATTTACTGACTACACTGTACCAGGATTGAATATACTCGCCCAACTCTCTCCCGTATAAATATATTTGTTTACTATACTACACACTCACTGGACATAATTCACACTGACGGCGGTGGGTATATGGAACGAGCTGCCAGAGGTGGTAGTTAAGGCAGGTATTATGACCACATTTAAAAGATGTTTGGGCAGGTTGATGGATAGGAAAGGTGAAGAGGGATATGGGCCAAACGTGAACCGATAGGGCTAGCGCAGATGGGGCATCTTGGTCGGTGTGGGCAAGTTGGGCCAAAGGGCCTGTTTCATGCTGTGTGACTCTGACTCATCATTGCTCTGTATGGAGAAAGGATGAGTCATTGTCTGAAGGCACTTATCCTGGATCCAAGATGTCAAACACCAACTACAGACCATGTGAAACTTATTTGCTCTATTTGTGGCCTGATGAAAGAAGTCTACTCATTCTTCTGTCTAGACCCAAGCTACTCAGTTATCAGATACAGATACTACCTCCCTGCCTGTTTCCCATATGATCACCATCTGTTGATGCATTCATCTTCCACACGATAGTAAACCAACCTCAACAGAACAACATTGATCCTGAGAGCTGAGCACATGATCCAGTCTGACATTAAAGATCCATCATCTGATAAGACATATTAATAATCCTGAGAGATGTCAGTACTTGCTTTGCAATTTGCATTTCTGAATCTAGAATTCCCAAAGCTGCTTTCTGTAACATTCACAGTTGTAAGATGGCTGGGCTGCTGATGCTAAGAGCCACCATAAAATTCAAATGCATAGTGGAGTAGCAGTAGAGATGCTGCCTCAGTGCCAGAACCCCTGGTTGGACCCTGACTATGGGTGGTGACTGCATGCAGGGGCAGAAATCGCTATCAAAACATGGGGGGAGGGGGGGAGGCACACAATTTCTTGGTGGCACCACACACACACGCACTGCTTTGGCCGTCGGCCCTGTGGAGGGTAACATCGGGAGCTGACCTGGTTGGTGACCGAGTCCGAACTCCAGCAATACCAGCTTTGTTCGCCCCGAATCGTGGGGCTTGAATCGGCCCGTTCACGGGGCCTTTCATCGCCTGGCGCAGATTAAAACTGGCCGTAGGATCTTCCATCGCCCAGCGGGGGCTTCAAAGTCAGCTCTCTCAATCGCCATGATGCAGCACTTTGACCGTGGGTGGGTGGAAGATCCCGCGGCTGATTTTAAGTCGTGCCGGGTGATGATAGGCCCCGCGAAAGGGCCGATTCAAGCTCTGCTCTATGATCTTTGCTCCACCAGGACATATCCTTCCTCTATCCTCATTCCCACCCCCTTACTTCCGCCTCTGACCTCCCTTCTCCAATCATCGCGCTGAATCATCATGTCCTGCCACCTCCCCCCCACCCCCCATCTCCCCCCCCCGCCTGCTGACCGGCGTCTCTCTCGTCCAATCAGCGACCTCGATCATCAGTCCCATACCCACTGCCTCGCGGAAAGCGGAGATTTTTAATAGATTTGTTTTTACCGAATTTCAAAATCCGGATTACAAAACGTGGGGGGAATTGTCCCCCACCTCTAAAAACACGGAGGGGACGTGTGTTTCCCCCCCCCCCCCCCAACGTACCCCCCAGGATTTCCGCCCATAGGAGTTTGTGCGTTCTCCCTGTGACCGTGTGGGTTTCCCCTGGGTGCTCCTGTTTTCTCCCACCTTCCAAAGAAATACAGGTTAATTCTTCTGTAAATTGATCCTAGTGTGCAGGATGCAAAAGTGGGATAACATGGAACTAATGTATGGGTGATCAATAGTTAGTGTGGACTCAGTGGGCCGAAGGGCCTGCTTCCATGCTGTATCTCAAAACTAAACTATAGGTATTCATCTTTGAGGATGTGAGGGGAAGAAAACAGTAACACTTTCTCAAGAATGTTGAAATGTTTTGGGACTGGGGAAAATTACATTTCAAGAATTTGTTTTGGAATATTGCTGGTGTGCCCCATCCTATCTCATGCTTATATTTTCCTTCCATTTTAAATCTGTTACAAATTAGATATACTTTCTAAAGAATGTTGAAATGTTTTGGGACTGGGAAAAATTACATTTCAAGAATTTGTTTTGGAATAATGCTGGTGTGCCCCATCCTATCTCATGCTTATATTTTCCTTCCATTTTAAATCTGTTAAAAATTTGATATACTTGATGAAGTAAGTCTGATTTGGGTAGAAGGTAACTAAATTGCCTGGGTCTGAGTTTATCCTTTAGTTAACCACATTATGCCTTAAAAGTAAAACATGAGCCTGGAATTGATTAATCTATGTTCATGCAACAATGTCAAATATCATCATTGGAACCTTTATCACATTGTCACTCCTTTGGTTTGGGTTCAAATTCAGATTGGGTTTTAATTTTGTGCCGTAGAGACCTGTAATCTGCAGTAGTTATTTTACTCCTGTTTCTTAATTCGCTGACTGTTCAAGGTCTAATTGTGCCGTCTGCCCTGCGTGGCTTTGCATTTAAGATCTCGTGAGCCCCGAAGGAATAGCCATTGACCACCTGGGCCGTAACATCTTCTGGACGGACTCTGGGCTGGACAGGATTGAAGTGGCTAAACTGGATGGTGACCAGAGGCGGGTGCTCTTTTCTGATGACCTAGTAAATCCACGGGCAATCGTTGCAGATCCTGTCCACGGGTACGTGAGAGCTCCCTCAACCTTCGCTAGTAATGCTCTTAATAGCTAAAGTGTACAACAGAGGCTGCACTTGCGTGCTGCTTTTCACATCCGTACATTCAAAGCTGATATTTTATTCATGTGTATGGTAGACAAGGCGGGTTATATCCGCTGGAAGATTGATTGATTGCCGGTAATTGGGTGATGGAATGTACAGTTGTTTTTGGAGCCCTGAAGCAGTGTTTGGATTGAACTTTGACCTGAAATTCCATATTGGTGCAATGCTGAAAGTAAAGGCTGAGCAAAAGTCCAGGAAACAGGAATGTGTTGAAATTCCTCCCTTGCGACTCTGGTAGATGGTATTTCAAATAATCTTGCGGTGTCTTGCAGGAATTACTGATGAAACATTTGCAGAACTATGTCGGAGCATTAACATATAGACGTGCAAGTCCACAACTCCTTCAGTGGCCACACAAGTAGATAGGGTGATAGAGAATGCACGGCATACTCACCTTTGTTGATCGGGTTTGGTGTATAACAGTTAGGAAGTGATGTTGCAACTTTACTAAACTTTGGTTAGGCCACATTCATGACAACTGTTTGCAGTTCTGATCACCGCATGGCACGAAGGTATGGAGGCTTTGTGCTGCATGCAGACGAGGTTCACCAGCACGTTGCCTGGATTAGAGGGGACTAGCTGCAAGGAGAGGAAGGTCAATCTTGGATTATTTTCATTGGAGCATTGAGGGAAAAGGATGACCTGATCAAAGTATAAAGTAATGCGAAGCAGAGATAGGATAGTCAGTATCTTTTTCCCAGGGTGGAAATGTCAGATGGCATTTCTTTAAGGAGAGAGGAATAATGTTTAACGGAGCGAGGTGGTGGAAGGAGATATGAAAGGCATTTAGACAGGGCCCCAAACAGGCAGGGATTGAAGGGAAATTAATCGTGTGTAGACAGATCACATTGGTTTAAATTGGCATTATGATGGCACAGGTATGGTGGACAGAGATGCCTGCTCCAGTGCTGCACTGTTCAACGTGCAGAGTTTGGTGACATAGCAGCGTGAAAGCCTGTGGTCACACCTTATTCTCAGCTCCCTGACCCAATCAGGTCAAGTTTATTTGTCACATACGCATACCAGATGTGCAGTGAAATGAAAAGTGGCAATGCTTGCAGACTTTGTGCAAAAAAACAAACAAACAAAAAACAACGGGACCCAGGTCACTATTTAATTTCTTGCGGTGTTGTCTTTTAATTTTACAAAACATCCAATGGTGGTAAAGAAATCTGGAAGAGCCTGACACTGTGGCAGTCTGGCCCAGTGTGGGAACCCACCTCCCTTACCCATCTGAGGTCTGCATTTAGGAACTTGCTGCCTTTGCTCAGTCAAGCCCAAGTTTAATTCTGGGTCCACACCAACAAGGGAAAAAAAGCCCGTTCCCCTGTCTTACCTTGTCCAATCCAGGTATGAATCCAAATCCACACCAGCAAGAGAACTACCTCCCTTGCCTTGTGTGATTAGTAAGATTCTGGCCTGGGTATAATTCTTGCCCTGCACCAGTTTGGGAACCTACCACCTTTGTACAGTCTCGCCCACGTATGAGTCCCACGCCACATCAGGGGAGAAAAATAGCTATTGTTACCCAGTCTGGCCCTGTTCTGTTTTCAAGCCAAAAATAACTTGGCCTGGAAATGCACTGGGCTGATGTAAATCACTTTTATTCCCCTCTCAGA
Source organism: Okamejei kenojei (assembly GCA_035221665.1). Lineage (NCBI taxonomy): Eukaryota > Metazoa > Chordata > Chondrichthyes > Rajiformes > Rajidae > Okamejei > Okamejei kenojei. Next base: position 26,539,006 of record CM069135.1, on the reverse strand, counting down.
ACAACTAGAGATGAGCAAAAATGCCTGTCCTGCCAACGACAGCCACAAGCTGATAGTGATTATAATGATCAGCCCATGTGAACACATTTTTACTGGTTATGGTGTATCCGCCCTCACAAATGTACAGCACAGCAAACATCTGGGGACTCCGGATGATCTGTCGCCTTGTTCTGTGACTAATTAGCTAAATTATTAGTTAGCAATCTGTGTGTGTGTGTGTGTGTGCGTGCGTGAGCACACTTGGCACGGTCCATGTGTGACGTCAAGTGGATCCTCCCACAGACCGCACACAAGTACTGCGCTTCAATACCCTGAATTCGGTTCTGTCCTGGTTTAAATTGTTAAACACTTTGAAACTCATCCGAGTAATGTTCATGCTCATAAGTTCCAGGAGCAGAATTAGGCCATTCGGCCCATCAAGTCTACTCCGCTATTCTATCATGACTGATCTAACTTTCCCTCTCAACCCTCTCCTGGTTTTGCCCCATAGCCCCTGACATAAGAAATGGAAGCAAGATGGGAGTTGGGGAGGGGGATTATATATTTCGGGGACAATAGAGATTAAATACATTGTTTTCAATCTAGGAGCAACAGTAAAATGGGTAAGAGAAAGTGGAAGGCTGATAATTGGGAACAGAAAGAAGATAATGATGTGGACTGGTAGGATGGTATGACAGTAGTGCTGAATTAGATATTATAACACATTACATTAGGCAGGCAAGAGTTTTTGCTCATATTTCTGCTTAACTATGTGGTGTATATCAACCAGATGTTTTGGGAGGAGAGTAACCTGTAAATTACCAGGGAGGAGGGAAGTCGAAAGCACGGAAAGAACTGGAGGAGGTTTTCTATAAAACAAAGAAGATTAAGAAAAGATTAATAATGTGAGGACTTTCAATTGCATAAATATAAAGAAACATTGTCTACTGGTGATGTGGTTGGTCATGTGGTGATGCTGATTGAAGAAACAGGAAGGAGTCTGAAATATTTTTATCCAGTGAGTTTTCTTGACCTGGTTTAGACTAACGGAAGCAATGATGCAATCAATGCCATTCGAAGGGGATTTGGTTAATACATGAAAATAAGTTGTTTGTGAGCTATGGGAAAATAGCAGGGAGACTGAGGCTAGATAAATGGCTTTTCAAAAAGCAGGAACCAGTTTAGTACTGTGTGTCTTTCTTTGCTGGTTTTGACTCCCACCACCCTCTGCCAAACTCCTCCAGAAATTGAGAAATTGACAGTGTAGGAGAAAGCCATTCAGCCCATCATGTCAATACAGACCAAAAAAATGACCATTTGGCAAATTCTCTTTCCCAGTGCTGGCCCATAGCCTTGTAAATGAACAGTCATGTTGCGCTCTTCCAGGTACTATTTAATTCCACCACTTCACATATTGGTGGCCAGCAATTGTGTTTTTATTGTTACATTGAAGATGTGCCACTTGGATTCCTGAGAACTATTGCACAGAAGTCCATCACAAGTAGCATGGTGATGTTTTGTACACAGCATAGTGTAGTCGAGAGTATTTAATTCTTACATGTAGCAACCTAATAGGTCTGTAAGCACTGTACACTGGCCCAGCTGGAGTTTGGCACGGGCCAACATGGCCTTTGTGCTCTAACATTCTACACTTGTGCCTTCTCCCTATTCTGGCACTCCGAGAATGTTCTGCTTCACTATACTTGCTATCCCCTCCATTTATTTTGTTTTCGCAAGCTTGATTGCCCTTAAATGTGTTCCCTTGCACTTCTCTGCACTGAATTGCTATTGCCCACTTTCCGTTCCACCCGTCGACTCCAGCTTTCCGTCTCGCTATCAGTCACGCAGGGAAACCTTTGAGCTTCATCCCGACACTGCGACCACCTCTCAATTGTATTCTTTCAGAAACCTGTACTGGACAGACTGGAACAGAGCCGCTCCCAAAATTGAGACCTCTTACATGGATGGAACAAACCGACGGGTTCTTGTGAAAGATGATCTGGGCCTGCCCAACGGCCTGACCTATGACCCCTACGCTGCAGTGTTATGCTGGGCTGATGCAGGTATGTGCAAGTGGGAGAGTTTTTCTAATCACTGATTTTCAATGTAGATGCGTTTATGACCTAACCCCACTATGCTGTTACATTTCTGCAGCTCTTTTAACTGATCCTAACATTTCCCAATTCATCTGACCTCTCACTGCAATCATACAGTGTTTACATTGCTGCCTCCATGTTGGACATGGGTTCTTCTCTTGAGGATTAAACTTGAATAACCAATTTGTATGCATTTAAAACCATCATTTTGTCGTAAAGAAACTTGACCCCCCTCCCCCCAGTACTTGATGTTTTGATGTGCGCCTGTCTGATAAACATTCATCAGGTGTGGGGAAATGTCATCCAGATGAACATTAAAAGCCACTGTCACAAATGGGAGTTGTATATAATTTAAGATTTCCAGAGCTGAAAAGTCCCAGATATATGCAAGAGAGATTTGAACATCTAAGGATAAAAATGTGATGTATGTAAATCACTGAGCACTTCTGAATGGGACTAATGTTTGACAGAAAATAACTAACTGTTTTGTGGTCTCCAGGCGGTGCCCTGTAGCTCATTGTTGAGGCTCCATTCCTCTGATTAGTGGGCGCCCAAACACTGCAGCTTCTGTCGATAAAATATCATAGTGTATTGGAGTGAGGGAAGATATTCAGCCTCCAAACTGGGGCATGCTTGTAGTAAAGGCATGAGGGAGGTTTTGCAGCCAGTTTCTTTTGCAGCTGCTTGGGGTGGGTGATGAATGCTGGCTCCTCCGGCAACACCCACGCCCTCTCAACATTGAATAACGCACAATGGATGCTGTTGAACAAGTGTTGAAGGCCCAACTGCATCACTCCACGTCAGATTTTACAGATTAATGTTTCAGATCCACTTGATCCAACATTTTATTGCAATAAACTGTTAAAGAGCAGGCTCTGTGTTCAACAAATATCAGCGCAATTCTTCTGGTGAAACTTTTTTTTTCCTCTCTCCATCTTTGCCTCGTCAGCTCACCCGCTTCCCTCTCATTCCCTCCCCTTCCTGATCTACTGCTCCCCTCTGCTGTCCTGCTCATCCTGCTGCTCACGTTCCCCCCCCCCACTACCACCCTCCACTCTCCCCTCCTCTCCCTCTTTCCTGTGGGCACGCTCACCACCCCTTTCTCTCACACACACCCCCCCCCCCCATCTCTACCTCCTGCCTCTCGCACTCTTTCTCGTGGAACAAGAAGCCCTGTGTCCAACAAATATCTGCTCAATTATTTTGGGGAAACTCCTGCTCTGTTCCTCGATCCGGGCCTTGTACGGTTTCTAAGTTTGGTTTGCAAGTTTTCCCTGTGACTGTGTGGATTCCCCAGAGTTGCTCTGATTTCCTCCCACTTCCCAGCATCTGAATTTTTATCCTTTTTGATTATGAGTGGCTTTCTAGGCAGGTTCTGTGGGCAGGTAAAAATCAAACAGTGGCGAAGATGTGAAGTCACCGATGGGCTGAACTGAGATGCCAGATCTCTCTCTCCAATTGGGTTTTTAATAATACAGTGGTTCTATGCTGCCATAATTCATACTAAGTTTTATTCTGCACTTTATATAATTATTTGAAATTAAGTCGACTGCTGCTGATGTGAGATTTGAAGATGAGTTTTTTCTGGATAATTCGTCCAGTAACATTTAACCAAAACCAGCATTCTTCTGTGGTGAGATATGTAACCATTTCATTTGCTGCAGGGACCCAGAGGTTAGAGTGTATAAATCCGAATCGCACTGGTCGCAAGAGGATCCTTCAGGGCATCCAGTACCCCTTCGGAATTACCAGTTACGGAAGATACCTGTACTACACGGACTGGAGGAGGTGCAGTAACCGTTTCCACCAGGGTTTCTGTGATAGCGCCATGTATTACAAAGAATCTGTGGCATAAAGTCGCCCATTTGCCGCAGGTGGTGCAACACATTTCTTTACAATGTGGAAGGAGCCCATTGAGTCTTTCCGTCCACAGCGGCTCCTGTGCTAATTTCCATGTAACCTATGCTCTCACATTGCCATCAGTTCCCCCCAGATTCTGACAATTGCTTGCATACTAGGGGACGTTTACAGAGGCCAATTAGCTTACCGACCCGCACGTCTTTGGAACATGGGAGGAAACCAGAGCACCTGGGGGAAACTCATTTGGTGACAGGGAGAACATGCTAACTCCACACAGAAGTCATCGGTATTCGGGATTGAACCGGGTCGCTGGCCCTGTGGCCTTACTAGTGGCTCACGTTGATTAATATTCTCTTACAAAAGAGTCTGCCCAATTTCAACCCAACCTGTGAACACACCCTTCTCCCTTGTGTGTTTATCTTATTTTCCAAGAGATGTGACCAAGACCGTTCACATCCATTCCTGCTTGTCGTGGCATTCCCAGATTTCCAATGCTCTCCGGGCCACAATTTGAATATTCTGCACAGTTCTAGTCATGGTGTTGCAGGAGGGACGTGATGTACTAGAGAGGGTGCAGAGGAGATTGATGAGGATGGTGCCAGGACTTGAAAATCCCAGCTGTGAAGAAAGATTGGATAAGCTAGGATTGTTTTGTTTTGGAACAAAGAAGGGGAGGGGGGGGGGGGGGGGGGTTGGACTTAATTGAGACGTATACGATTGATTGACATGAATAGAAAAAATGGGAAGGAATTTATTTCAATTTATCCTTTTACTTACCAGGGAGACGAGGAAAAAGGGGTGGGGGCCTGTTTTCACACTGTATTTCTAAAAAACGAAAAATCTAAAAAGTAAATAGCACTTGTGTGCGCACTTGATGAGCTGTGACCTACAGGCCAGGATCCTATTGCTGGAATGTGGATCAGGTTGCTAGCTGTTTTTCAATAGCACAGACACAACAAGTGAAATGGTCTTCTGAATCGAAAATCCTTTGTAATCCTACAGGCTACATATACAAATATTTTAAAGCCCTCTATCTCCCTTTGTCAAGCTTCTCAGAATAGTAAATATCCTGGCCAGCTGCAACACCACATCTGCACAGTGTTTCCATTCCCTTTGTACTATCTGGATAGCTCAGTTTTTTGCACTATACATCAGTATATGTGACAAGAATAACAAATAAGAGACATGTAGTCCTTATGCTGGATCTCAACTTGAAACATCAACCATCCCTTTCCCACCACAAATGCAGCCTGATCTGCTGAGTTCCTCCAGCAGCTTGTATTTTTGTTCCACATACCAACATCTGCAGTGCCTTGTGTCAACCCATAACATTCTCTTTCCTGGGGAAAAGGGCCAGCTTGTTTAGTCTTTTCCTAAACATATGTCAGTAGGAAGGTTTGTTCGTTTTAATCTAGGCCACATAATTCTGCACATCGCCTTATCAACACTCTACATTCCAGCTGAAACAATGTGACCTCGAGGGAGGTGAGAAACTGGATCAGAAGTACAAGTTACAAAATCCTTTCCAGCTCCGGAGCCAAAGAAAGCCAGCGTGTTGCCCAGTAGTGACCTTGCACATAAGGAAATCTCCACGAGCCGCAGAAACAAGTTGTCTTTACATCACAAAATGAGCGTCTGTTCCAGAGGTCTGGGAAAACCATCACCTTCTGACATTTAGCCTACATCAAGTCTTAGATAGCTGAGCCATTCTCGTTGTGACTGCAAATACTATCTGGCATGCCTTCATTTATCTTGGACTCAAATTTGTTCAGTGTTTTAAATGAAGTGGTATGAATGTTTGGTTAAAAATCTTCCGTGCACACACTGAACATATTCAAATACATTTCCTGTGTGTGAAGTCAGGCAAAAAACCTACACTGAAACAGGACATCGTGGGATTTTTTTTTTTTAGCTGAAAAATGTACAAATGCCTCTTTGCTTGATTAGGGAATTGACAGTAAAGGTTTCAAGTAGGCAATTCTAATTTTGTTTTTTTTAGAGATTGCATTGTAAATGCGGCCCATGTTAAAAAGGTTAAAGTAAAAGTAATGAAGTGACTGCGACATTTTCGCGCAACTTTTCTGGCACTTCAAGCATCTAGCAGGCTGGATTTTATGGTTCACCTACCTAAGGTACAAATTAAGAGAAGACGGGGTTGGCATGGAGCAAACCAAGTTAACGGGAGATTTAATGGAGGTTTTCAAAATTGAAAGACGTCAGAATCTTTTACCCAGCGTGAAAATGTTAAAGACTAGAGAGCACAGGTTTAAGGCGAGAGGGGCAAAGTTTAAAGGAGAAATGTGGAGAAAGTTTTTTACCACCGGCCGTTACATACAACAGATAATCCTCCGACATTTTTGCCACCTCCAACGGGATCCCACCACTGGCCACATCTTCCCATCTCCTCCCCTTTCGGCTTTCCGCAGAAACCGCTCCCTCCGTAACTCCTTGGTCAATTTGTTCCTTCCCACCCAAACCACCCCCTCCCCTGGTACTTTCCCTTGCAACAGCAGGAAATGCTACACTTGTCGCGTTACCTACCCCCTTGACTCTATCCAAGGACCTAATCAGTCTTTCCAGGTGCAACATTGGTTCACCTGCACCTCCTCCAACCTCACCTATTGCATCCGCTGCTCTAGGTGCCAGTTGATCTACACCGGTGAGACCAAGCGTAGGCTTGGCGATTGCTTCACCCAACACCTTCGATCTTTTTTTCAACCAACCTGATCTCCCGGTGGCTCCGCACTGCAACTCCCCTTCCCATTCCGAATCCGACCTTTCTGTCCTGGGCTTCCTCCATGGCCAGAGTGAGTCCCACCGTAAATTGGAGGAGCAGCACCTCATATTCTGCTTGGGCAGTCTGCACCCCAGCGGTATGAACATTGACTTCTCCAATTTCAGGTAGTCCTTGCTTTCTCCCTCTTTCCCCTCCCCTTCCCAGCTCTCCCACAGCCCACGGTCTGCACCTCTTCCTTTCTTCTTCCCACCCCCACATCAGTCTGAAGAAGGGTCTCGAGCCGAAACGTCACCTATTCCTTCGCTCCATAGATGCTGCCTCACCCGCTGAGTTTCTCCAGCATTTTAATCTACCATGGTAGTGCACAAGATGCTTTGCAATAGGCACACGGATATGGATCACATGCAGGCAGATAAAATTTAGTTTATCTTGGCATCAAGTTCAGCACAGACATTGTGGGCTGAAGGTCCTGTTCCTGTGCTGTACTGTTCTGTGCGAGATGATGTTAAGAGAAGCAGGAAGGTCAGTATCCAAAGGACACAGATTCAAGGCAGCTGGCAGAAGGGACAGAGGTGACACTTGGTTGGATTTTAAGCAGAAAGTTGTAGTTTGAAAGCTTGATGCAAGTTGACTCAGTACTAGGGATTGTGTGTATATGTGAAACGATAACATTTGGAGACACAAGGAGATGTGAGACTAATTGAATTAGTCTATCAAAGAGCCACAGAAATGGCTGCCTTTTGCATGATTTGAAGTCGAAGGAATATTATCTTAAGTATAGCCAAGTATTCCACAGATGATACTGTGTCTAAGAAAATTAGTAATAAATTCAGCTGGATTCCGTCCGGCAGACATTTAACCTTGCTTCTGCCTTGTGTTGCCTAAGGGATGCTGTCGTAGCCGTGGATCGTGCTATCGGACGAGAGACTGATGAAGAAAAGCCAACCAGACGATCGCGTCTCTATGGAATAACCACGGCGTACTCACAGTGCCCCCCAGGTAACGGGCACTCTTCTCTGTACTCCCACTGACCCTGCGTTTGCTGCATGTGTTGTAGAGTATTGTGTTCAGTTATGAGCGCCATGTTGTTGGAAAGATGATGTTAAACTGGAAAGGGTGCAGAGAAGATTTACGAGGATGTTGCCAGGACTCGAGGGCCTGAGCTACAGGGAGGTTAGTGTTAGGCTAGGACCTTGGATCGCATAAGGATGAGGGGTGATTTTATAGAGATGTACAACATCATGACAGAAATAGATTGGGTTGACGCACAGAGTCTCTTGCCCAGAGTAGGGGAATTGAGAACCAGAGGACATAGATCAAGAGTTAGGAGTGTTTTATTGTCATGTGTCCCAGATAGAACAATGAAATTCTTACTTGCTGCAGCACAACAGAATATGTAATTGTAATAAATAATGGAACAAAAACCTCGGAAAAAAAGACCAAACAATAAGTGCAATAATAATAATAATAGTCTATTGTAGTCCATAGCTTATGAGATTGTTGTGTTTAATAGCCTGATGGCTGTAGGGAAGAAGCTGTTCCTGAACCTGGATGTTACATTTCTCAGGCTCCTGTACCTTCTTCCCGATGGCAGTGGTGAGATGAGTGTGTGGCCAGGATGGTGTGGGTCTTTGATGATGTTGGCTGCCTTTTTGAGGCAGCGACTATGATAGATCCCTTAGATGGTGGGGAGGTCAGAGCCGGTGATGGCCTGGGCAGTGTTTACAACCTTTTGCAGTCATTTTCGCTCCTGGACGTTTAAGTTGCCAAACCAGGCCACGATGCAACCAGTCAGCATGTTCCCTACTGTAGAAGTTCAAGAGAATCCTCTTTGACATTGTGAATCTCCATAATCTTCTTAGGAAGTAGAGGCGCTGATGTGCTTTCTTTATGATTGCATCAGTGTGCTGGGTCCAGGAAAAATCATCGGAAATATGCACACCCAGGAATTTGAAGATTTTGACTCTCCACCATCGTCCCGTTGATGTAAACAGGATTGTGGGTCCACAACCTCCCCCTTCCAAAGTCCACAATCAGTTCTTTGGTTTTGCTGATATTGAGAGCCAGGTTGTTGTGCTGGCACCATATGGTCAGTCGGTCGATATGGTCGGTCGGTCATCACCATCTGTAATTCGTCCCACAACGGTGGTGTCGTCAGCGAACTTTAAAATGGAGTTTGCACTATGTCCGGCTACACAGTCATGAGTGTAGAGTGAGTAGAACAGGGGGCTGAGCACACAGCCATGAGGTGCTCCCGTACTGATTATCACTGAGGATGAAGTGTTTCTGCCAATTCGAACAGACTGTGGTCTGTGGATGAGGAAGTCAAGGATCCAATTGCAGAGGGATGTGCAGAGATCCAGTTCCGTGAGTTTAAGGTGAAGTTGGAAAGATTTAATGGGATCCTGAGGACTAATGTTATTACACAAAGGGTGGTGGGTGTATGGAATGAGCTGTCGCGGGAGGTAGTTGAGGCAGGTACTATCGCAATTTTTAAGAAACATTTCGACCGATACATGGATAGGATAGGTTTAGTTGGATATGCGCCAAACAAACGCAAGCAGATGGGACTGTTGCCGATGGGGCATGTTGGTGGGCTTGGTTGTTGCCGGGGGCCTGTTTCCATGCTGTATGACTGTATGATTGACCAAATGATTTGGGTCTGGAGTTGAACTTGTGCTGTTTGGGGCGTTTGGTTTGGTATCATTGCTGCCTTCACTACAGATTGTCACACGGACATGTTGTAATGCAAACTTTAGGAAGACCATTCCTCTGGTTTCCCAATTTTTGATTCAAGTGGTTTGAGCTCGATTTTTATGTTCATAATATAGAGACAAAATTAAGCCATTTGGCCCATGAAGTCTACTCCGCCGATCTATTCTTTCCCTCTCAACCCCATTCTGCTGCCTTCTCCCCATAACCTTTGACACCCTGTCTAATCAAGAACCTGTCAATGTCTGCTTTAAAAATATCCAATAACTTGGCCTCTACTGCCATCTGTGGCAATTAATTTCACAGATTCACCACCCACTGACTGAAGAAATTTCTCATCATCACCTTTCTCACTATTCTATAAGTTTCAATGAGGTTCCCCCTCATCCTTCTAAACTGTAGTGAGTACAGACCCAGAGCTGTCAAGAAGATTCACTCTGATTGCTTGAAAGATACAACATGAAAACAGGCCCTTTGGCCTACCAAGTCCAAGCCAACCAACCATTCACAACTAGTTCTGTGTGATCGCACTTTCACATCCATTCACTGGATGGAATTTACAGAGGCCAATTAATTTATAAACCCACATCTTTGGGATATGGGAGGGAACCGGAATACCTGCAGGAAACCCAAGCGCTCACAGGGAGAACATGCAAACTCCATACAGAGGTCAGAATCCAACTTGGGTATCTGGCGCTGTGAGGCAGCAGCACTACCAGTTATTTAATCTGGTGTGCCACTGTGCCGCCTAAATCTTACTCTAAATTCTTATTGTCCCCTCACAACATCATCCCTTTGATCTCTCTGTAATTCCCCACCACCCTCTTCTGCTATCTTAGTTAGCTCCGTCAATTGTGCGCTCTTGACTGTCTGACATTCTAGCCTGCGTGCATGCATGTCACCGTAGTTGCCAATCCTACAGCTTCCAAAGCACTGCCTAAATGCCTTCTGCCACGTCACCTTCCTCTCCTCCTCTTTAGCCGAGCTTTGGATCACCCATCTCAGCAGCTTTTTATGTAGCCTGGAGTTAGTTTGTCTGGTCGCAGAGTCATACAGCACAGAAACAATGGCTCAACTTGTCCACGCTAAACACCAAGATGCCCATCCATTTGCCTGGTCCCATTCCATGCTGTAAGAGATCTTGTCCTATTTGCCCACATTTGACTCTGATCCCTGTAAACTCTTCCTAACAATCTGGTGACTCTCCTCCCACAGTTTCACTTGAGCATTGGTGCGAAATAAAAGAGAGTTGTTGATTGCTGAAGGCACAGACATATGTGGATAATGCCTGTTTGGATTGATTTTAATAGGGCAGAACCACTGCGCTGTAAACAATGGAGGCTGCACTCATCTATGCCTGGCAACACCTGAGAGAAGGTCCTGCCGTTGTCCTGATGCCGTGACATCCATCAGCTGCCTGGAGTCAAACTAACAGCTGAGTGTTTCAGCGAGTTCTCATTACTGTTAAGAGTCAAACCTCTTCCTCAGAAGCCAAACTCTGCCGTGAAAATTTTAATATACCTTTTAAAAAAAATGTTTTGTCTTTTTGTAATAACTTTTTTTATTTGGATGTTAATTCACTTTTTTTTAATAAAATTACAACTGTAAATATGTTTTCTTACAGTTCACTAAATTGTATTACGAGTGATATTTAGTTTTAACTTTATGCTGCTTCACTGTACTGTCACTTCGCCGTGAATGAAGCCAACACATCAGGTATTATGTTATGCTCTGTGAAGATATTCAAAATATAGCAAACAAAATAAAATCCAACCTTTTTTTGTACCATTTTCTCCTTGCGCATTTTTGATCCCTACCCTGCTCTGCTACTGCTGCTACTGAGGGGAATGGAAGCCGGAGAAGCCAGCAGACCCTGCATGGTTGGCCAGTTACCCTGATATTTCTTGCCTTTCGAGATCAAACACCTCCATGTCGAGCGGCACTGAACCATCCTCTCAACCTGCTACCGTCTCTATGGTGAAGCTGCTGTTGAGTGAAGCATCCCAGGATTTTGACATGGCACCAATTAGCAATATGGGAATTGAAGGTCATAATCTTGTGAAACTTATCTGGGGCAGTTCCTAAAATATTGTAGCTTTCTTCCTCCCTCTTCTTGGTTTTGGAGGTCAGGGCGACATGCCCTTGGAATAGATTCATGGAGTTGAACGTAAGGATTAAACTTTAAAGTAGGTGCAGCAGCAACAAGACGGGGGGAGCAGGAGCTGGGTATAGGGAGGGAGGGAGGTGGGATTTGGTTCACATACATCAGACTATAAAGGATGCAGGGGGGCAAATTAAGTTGTGTATATACATAAGCAAACCATGTGCAGTGCTTAATGGAGTACAAAAGCAAGGAGGTTGTGTCACTGCCTAAGTTTTCCTTTCAGAGATGTTTGGACCTGAATTGTGCAGGGGAATGGAAGAACTGGAGAAGATGGAAGTTCTCCTCTGATCTGAGAGGATATCTGAGCTGAGAGGTTAGTGATATCAGAGGTAATCATGGATTTTTGATAGAATGGACAAGAAGAAACTTTGAAATGGAAGGTGGCTCAGATCACAGTGTAAGATCATTAACAAAAAAGCTCAGGAAAATGGGACTGCTGGAGATGACAAACCTCCAACAATCCAAGGTACCCTGTCTACACTAGACCCAAGAGCTCAGGGAAACCTGTTAAACTCACCAAGCTGCTGTTAAACTTGCCTGAAGTTACGGAGTTCCTGTTAAACTCACCAGGGCCCCATTTTACAAGCTCCTGTTAAACTCACTGAATTCCCATTAAATTCCCCAGAGGCCTATCTTCTGAGCTCCTGTTAAACTCGCCATATCAATATTATTATTCTCCTTTGCAGAGGGGATTAAAAGTTGATGGAACCGAGAGAAACCACTTCCTCTGGAGGGAAAACATTTGAACCTGATCTGTGGGTGGGAGGGGGTGGGATGGGGGAGGTAATAACCTCGAAATTGGAGCCAGGCTATTGAAGGGATGTCAGGAATTACATCTTCACAAACTCGGTTATAAAATAATTAACTTGCTCTCCAAAATGGTTTAGGTTGGAAGCTAAATTGGATCATGATTAACTCTTTAGATTATGTGATTTATCGAGGCTGGAATTCAGCCTTTGAGCAAGAGGATGTAGTGGGAGTGATGTACGTCCATATTGTACGGCAAGGAAATTGAGCGTTGGTGCAAGACCCACTCAGATGCACTCTCAAACAAGCATGATAGCAATCTTAATACTGCCACGATTTAAAATTAATCAAAGATGTCTGGGTTTCTGCTGGCTACAATCTCTTGAAACCTAATGGTCTGCAGTGTGAAAATGGTACAAAAATAATAATTTGGCATTGAATTGAACTTATTCATATCTATGTGCTTTATGTTAATAATTTGCCGGTACTCAGATTTAAATGTGTAGATTTTTTTAAACTTATTGCAGGATATTTTTATCCTAAATTATTCTTTGGAAAACACAACTGTGCCACACAACATGCTCAGCTGTTGTAATGTTAACGAGATTCAATGAGATACAGATTTCTGTGAGTCACCCTCTGTCTGACCCAGGTTAAATTGTGCAACAGACATTTCCCATACTCTGTTTCACAAGGATTGACCCTACACTTTTGTTTTGGCATAAGTCAGTACAGAAATATAAATATTGCACTGTCAGATAGTTTAGTCTCTTTAGTTGTGGCTGGTCTTGTTTAAGTAATGATTTGCAAATGCCACTCTGGTGAATTTTACCCCTTGGGATTTCCTTTCTTTTGGAAAACATGACGACAATTGCCTTGGTTCAATTGTTGTCCCATAGTTCACTTCCAGCTGATGGGTGTGACATTTTGTTTTCCGTACAATCACTGCTATTGTGTCAGAATCCGGTTGTGGAGACAAATAAACATAGATCAGATACTTTTTTCGTCCGCAATTGAATGTACTTTACAAATACCCAGCTGTATGCCCCATTGGCGCAGTCTTTCTGTCAGCAAACCTCTCTCTCAAGTAAAACACAAAGTGCTTCTCTTCTTCTTGCGTATTGCATGCGCAGCCTAAAGTTGTAGGACAACTTGTTCTATTTGATCTTATTTGATTGTGCACGCCAGGTTGATTGCATTAGTTGAAACGGGGGCGACGGACCACATGAGGGTTGCAATCTCCCACCCCCACACAAAGTGCTGGAGGAACTCAAATGGTCAGGCAGCACCTGTAGAGGCAATGTGGTGAATTGGGACCCAATCATTCTGAAGAAGGGTCCCAACCCAAAACATCACCTATCTTCCTCCCCTTCTAGCTCTCCCTCAGGCCTTGGGCTCCTCCTCCTTTTTCCTTTCTTCTCCCCCCCCCCCCCCCCCCCACCCTCCATCAGTCTGAAGAAGGGTTTCGGCCCGAAACATTGCCTATTTCCTTCGCTCCATAGATGCTGCTGCACCCGCTGAGTTTCTCCAGCACTTTTGTCTACCATCACCTATCTATGTTCTCCAGAGATGCTGCCTGACCCGCTGAGCTACTATTGGATTAATGTACTTTAATGGGGTCAAACACCTCTAGTTCCGAAGTGTCCGGTTAGCAGAAATATCCTGCTGAAATTGTGCAGACAAAATGTTTCATAATTTTAAAAACCTTCGGACACCGCACCTCTCCTGACTCCTTTCTTCCTACATGATTCCATCCTCTGGGTCAGCCTAGCTTGGCTGAGAGTTCTCTCCAGTGGCTTGTTAGGGTCAGTGTTTTGCTTCAGGTCCGTGTGAGATGAACTGATAATCTGAAGGTATCCAGTGCACCAGTGCAGCACAGTGGCACAGCTAGTGTGAACTGCTGCCTCCCAGCACCAGAGACCTGGGCTCGATCTTAACCTCAGGTGCGGTCTGTATCGGTTTCCTGGGTGCTCCTATTTTTTCCCCACATCCCTAACGTCAGTTAATTAACCACTGTAAATTGCCCCTGTTTGTAAGTGAGTGGTAACATCTGGGGAGAGTTGATAACAACCTGGGGAGATTGAAAGAAATGGGATTGAAGTAGTATTGGTTTAAATGGCTGGCCATCCTCTGAGAATGAAAGATTGCTTGCCTTCCTACATTGCTTGTCTTATGTAAGCAACATCAGGTTAAACTTAAAGAGGATTAGAAATGATCAGTGGGCTTCTCCAGTTTTGGGACTTGCAGTTACGGTGCGAGTTTTACATTGGTTAAAATGGTCCTCCTATTTTGGCAGTGATTCAGGCCCAAACAGACCTCACATGATACTAGATTTATGGATTTGGAGAATTGGTCCAGGGCAGCTGTGATTGAAGGAGATCTTGTCTAATGCTGGGTTACTCTGGGTTCAGATGCTGTTTAAACAACAACCCAAAATCAATGAAACTGCTTTGCATTGATAGCAGCCTTGCAGCACAAGTACAGCGTAAATACTCACAAGACCAAGTGGACTGATTGATTGGGAATCTAAGAAGGCAGAATATTTAATATGGATTTTCAAAATGTCAGGTTAGATTACTATAGACACAATTTGTATTCATCCAGAGCTTTTTATTGCAGTTTTGTTAGGTAGTCCTTGGCGTTATGGATCAAAGGTCCAACATTTGAGGTGCAGTAATTTTACATAATTACAGTTGAGGTGCAGGAACTTTACATAATTACTGCAGACTCCAGCAGTGTTGGAAACGTTGTCTCGAGTGACATAGGACAAGGGGTTTGATCAGTTATCCACAGACATAAGCAATTTATTTTGAGACCAGGCCAGATTATCTGAGGGAAGGATTTTCAACTCGATTCAAGAGTCAAGAGTGTTTTATTGTCAATATGTCAATGTCAATATATGTCTTAATTGAAGAGCAAAGAGTGGGTTGATACAGACCGCCCCCAAAGTCCGATTGAGCCCAGGTCTCTGGTGCTGGGAGCCACCAGTTCTACTGACTGCCACAGTGCTGCACTGGTGCACTGGATACCTTCAGTTTATCAATTCATCTCGCATGGACCTGAAGGAAAACACTGACCCTAACAAGCCACTTTAGAGTGGACTCTCAGCCAAGCTAGTGTCAGGAGAGGTGAGGTGTCTGAAGGTTTTAAAGATTATAAAACAAGTGTGTTTAATTATCAAATGAACTGAAAACAGAACAATGAAATTCTTATTTGCAGCAGCATAACAGGCAAGAGACGAGCTATGGGAACACCTACTGCAGTTGTGTAGTGCAGCTGGAGATGACGAAACACCAACAATTGTAGACATCTCTCCAGGATATGGCTGGCAGCGAACCCAGAGGCTTAAAAATAAACATTATTTGCCTTTTTGGTGGAAGCACATTTAAGTCACTTTTCAACTGATTGAGAGGATGTGGCATTGTGAGGATGGACATGTTGGATAATCAATGGTAGGAGAGTGGGGTGGGCAGGGCTTTATGAAAATGGACATGTTGGATAACAGATGGTTAGGTAGTAGGGTAGGCAGGGTATCATGTTGGATGACCAATGGTGAGAGAGTGGAGGGGGTGCAAAGCACTGAGGATTGATGCAAATCAATAACTCAGTGGGCCTGGCAGCATCTTTGGAGATGAGGGGTTAGATGATGTTCAGGTTCTGAAGAAGGGTCTCGACCTGAAACATCACTAATCCATGTTCTTCAGAGATGCTAATGACCCGCTCAGTTAGCCCAGCACTTTATTTACTCCAGATTCCAGCATCTGCAGTTCCTTGAGTAAATAGTGGGAGAGAGGTGGTGATTAGTCGAGGCGCGGATTAGATGTGAGGTGTAGTTTAGTCGTGAGGTGGGAGGTTTAGTTAAGTTGAGGTGGGGTTAAGGTGTGAGGTGAAGTTTAGTGAGGTGTGAGGTTTATTTGAGGGGCGAGGTTTAGTGAGGTACGGTTTAGTCGAGGCGAGGTTTAGGTGTGAGGAGAAGTTTGGTAGTGAGGTATCGTCGAGGCGAGGGGTTTAGTGAGGCGAGGGGATTAGTCGAGGTGTAGGTGAGGGGAAGTGAGCGTAGGTGAGGAGAAGTGGGTGTCTGAGCTCAGGAACGGAGACCGAGGTGCTGCTGAAGGCGATGACACCACTGCCTTCTGTGGCAGAGAATTCCACAAATTCACAATTTTCACAAAAAGTGCGCGACAAAGAGACATTTCAGGTAACATTTTTTGTAAAAACTTTTTTAGCTGTGTGAAGTCATTTATTGAAACATATAAGATTATTAAGGGTTTGGACACGCTAAAAGCAGAAAACATGTTTCCAGTGCTGGGAGAATCCGGAACCAGGATGACCTTAAGAATAAGGGGTTGGCCATTTAGATGAGGATAGACTTTTTCATACAGAGAGTTGTAAATTGTGGAATTTGCTGCCTCAGAAGGCAGTGGAGGCCAATTCTCTGGAGGCTTTCAAGAGAGTGATAGATAGAGCCCTTAAAGATAGCAGAGTCCAGGGATATGGGGAGAAGGCAGGAATGGGGTACTGATTGTGGATGATCAGCCATGATAACAGTGAATGGCGGTGCTGGCTCAAAGGGATGAATGGCATACTCGTGCACCTATTGTCTATTTCATGAAATATATATATTTTGGGGGCTATTTTACTGCTTACGTATTAGAAGAATTTTAAGCTTCTGTTATGTAAACTACCAGCAGAAAGCTTGAGAATCACTTTCAATTTATTGAAAATGCAGGAGCTTCAGAGGGCACTGCCCCTGGACCCCACCGGGGGCATAGTCACCCTCCTGGACCCCCAGCCAATACTTCATTTTTTTTTCAGGATGTGAATATCATGCTTGTGAAACACTGCTTGGAAGCAGACCCTTCTACCACTGAGTCTGTGACAACCATCAATCATCCACTTTTACGCTCATTCTTCCCTACCCCTCCTTTTTTATTCTCTACGCATTCCCATCAACCCCACTCCTCCCAAACAAGATTCCACCCCTCATGCACACACCAGGACATATTAACTGCAACCAATCACCTTACCAATCCACACATCATTTGGGTGAGAGGAAACTGGAGCACCCTGGGAAATCGCGCACAGTATCAGGGAGAAGGTGCAAACTTCACACCCAAAACTGAAGCTGTGAGGCAGCATCTCTGCGAGCTGTGCCTCTCTGGAGTGGGACTTAAACAAACCCATCAAAGCCTTGGTTTATATCAGGACAGTGAATGTTGGTGAATGTGGAGGCATCATGTGCACTAAATGTTTAAAAAATACAATTTTTGTAAATGCCCGGATAAAAAATTGACTCTTAATCACCTAATCCCTTTTCTATATCAAGAGTCACGTGTTTAAATGTCATATGCATTTTTCGCTCGTGTGTCAGGCGAGGGTCTGCCATCGCTTTGCCACAGCCAGTGCCACATCTGTGCCTCTGCGGAGATCGTCCGCAGTCTATGCTTCTCCGCCGCAAGTCCCAGACAGGACAATTAAATTCTTGCTTGCTGCTGCACAACAGAATATTGTAGGCATAACTACAGAGCAGATCAGTCTGTCCATATACCATTTTATATATATATATATATATATATATATATATATATATACATATATATATATATATATATATACACACACACACACACACACACACACACACACACACACACACACACACACACACACACACACACACACACACACACACACACACACATATAAATAAACGATTGCCTACGTCAACCGGCGACAGGTACCGTCAGCAACTGAATTGTCTTAAGTTATCTTCAATTGTCGCCGGCAGGGTCATAGCTCGTTGTGGGAGGACAGGTTGTCGTAGGTGTGGTCGTAGGTGGACGTCCTAATGGGTCGCCGGTTGTCGGTAGCTTGCCGTCGACTAGGTGGTAGGTTGTTGTAGACATTGTTGTAGGGGGTTTTCGGCGACCTGCTACGACCATGACAGTCACCGAAAATATCGCCAAAGTGGGACAGGCCCATTAATCATAGAATAATATCAGGAACACGAGGTAATGAGACCATAATAGTCTAAACCACAGTACATAATGCAACTAAACAAAGTCCATAGGAGATCGTTGCTGAAATAACAGTTAGGATTGTGCATTCAAGAGCCTGCTGGTTAATGGGAAGAAGCTGTTCTTGAACCTGGTGGTCACGGTTCTCAGGCTCCTGGACGCTTATCCCGATGGTAGCAGCGAGTTGAGAGTGGGGCCAGGGTGCTGTGGGTCTTTGGTGATATTAACTGCCTTTTGAGGCAGTGCTTCCTGTGGATCCCTTCAATGGTAGGGAAATCAGTACCTGCGATGCCCACCATTTTCTGCAGCCTATGAATTGGTCCAAACAATATTTAAATGTCACCACGAACGTGGGATTTTTCCAAATTACATCACTCCATTGGAAGAGGTCTTAATGAATTTGATTTCATTTGTTTTGCAATCTCACCATAGATCAGCTATGAACAGACCAGCTCAGAACAGATGTCTGGAGAATCTTTTGGCTGTGTGCCCTATAAACCCAGGCTTTTTAAATCAAAAAGTTACTGTGGAAAAATCAAACAAAAAATATAATTCCCAGCCATTTTTTTGGACCTATGCCCCCTGAAAAGGATGTGCCTCCTGTTGTTTTCTGTGAGAGATGTTAAAATTATTTCCATTAACTCCCTACTAGGGTCTAATAGTCACAAACAATCTAGGCACAATTTACAGCGATCAATTAACCTGCCGAGCTGTGTGGCTTTGGGATGTAGGAGGAAGGCAGAGCACCCGGGGGAATCCCACCGGAGAACATGCAAACTCTGCACCAGAGATCAGGTTTGGGTCTCGAGCACTGCCACCCTGAGCTAGGGGCTAGAAACCTGGAAATTGTGTGTGAGAAGGACAACTGGACTCGGGAACCAGAGGGTGAGGGAGGAGGCGCTGTGTGTGGGGTAAAAAATGGAAACCAAAGGCTGCAGAAGAGAGGGCGGGAAAACCAGGGAAAGGGAAAAAGGCAGGGAAGAGAGAGGAGAACGAAAGGGCACTGCAAAAATGGTCAGGAGGGAATAAGCATCTGAGGAGGTCCAGCACCTGACAACCTGGTGTGCCAATAACAACCTCGTCCTTAACTCCCAAAAGACGAAGGAGATCATTGTCGACTTCAGGAAGAACAGAGGGGGCAGACACACCCCCATCCATATAAACGGGACTGAGGTGGAGCGGGTCTCCAACTACAAATCCCTGGGGGTACACATCTCGGAGGATCTGTCCTGGTCCCTCAACACCTCCAAGCTGGTCAAAAAGGCGCAGCAGCGCCTTTATTTCCTGAGGAGGCTCAAAAAAGCCCACCTGTCCCCCCAGATCCTGACCAACTTCTACCGCTGTACCATCGAAAGCATCCTGACCACCTGCTTTACGGTCTGGTACAGCAGTTGCACCGTAGCAGACAGGAAGGCACTACAACGGGTGGTGAAAACCGCCCAGCACATCATCGGTGCCCCGCTCCCTGCTTTGGATGCCCTCCACCGAAAACGGTGTCTGAGACGGGCTGGGAAGATCATCAAGGACCCCTCCCACCCTAACCATGGACTGTTTGCCCTCCTACCATCGGGGAGGCGGTACAGGAGCCTCAGGTCCCGCACCAGCAGGATGAGGAGTAGCTTCTACAATAACATCATCGCACTGCTGAACTCGGAGTCCCGCCGATAGATGCCCACATCTGTATTTATTTATCTGTATTTATCTAAACATTGCTATCACTACGTACTGACACTAAACTGCATTTCGTTGTACCCATACCTGTATCTGTGCAATGACATTAAATTTGAATTGAATTGAATTGAATTGAATTGAATAAGGTGGATAGGACTGTGGTGGCAGAGTTGTGTGAGCAAGGGGGGGAACTTGAGTGCACCAGGGGGAGAGAAGGGAAGCACAATAGAGGATTTAAAAAAAAAGGTTAGTGGAGTGATTAGAGTGGGGGAACTTTATTTGGATTTGGGGAGATGGAGAACCTAGGACAGGGTGAGGGCAGTGGGGAAATGGAAAACCTAGGACCTGAGGTTGGGGGGGGGGGGGTGAGGGCGGTAGGATGGTGGGGAGGGAAGGAAGCTGTGGTTTGATGGGAGAAGAGGGAAGAGACCAAGCCTGCTGGGTTGTGGGGGAGATGATAGCAGGTGATACAGTGCCCGCCATAATCTTTGGAACAAAGACCCGTCATTTATTTATTTGCCACTGTACTCCACAATTTGAGATTTGTACTAGAAATAATCGCACATGGTTAAAGCACACATTGTCAGATTTTAATAAAGGCCATTTTTATACATTTTGGTTTCACCATGTAGAAATTACAGCAGTGTTTATACATAGTTCCCCCATTTCAGGGCACCATAATGTTTGGGACACAGCAATGTCATGTAAATGAAAGTAGTCATGTTTAGTATTTTGTTGCATATTCTTTGCATGCAATGACAGCTTGAAGTCTGCAATTCATGGACATCACCAGTTGTTGGGTGTCTTTGGTCTGTCAAACCTGTGTTGCAGCCATCTTTAGCTTATGCTTATTTTGGGGGCTAGTACCCTTCAGTTTACTCTTCAGCATATAAAAGGCATGTTCAATTGAGTACAGATCGGGTGATTGACTTGGCCACTCAAGACGTGACCACTTTTTTAGCTTTGAAAAACTCCTTTGTTGCTTTAGCAGTATGTTTGGGATCATTGTCTTGTTGTAGAATGAACCACCGGTCAATGTGTTTTGAGGCATTTGTTTGAACTTGAGCAGATAGGATGTGTCCATACACTTCAGAATTCATTATGCTACTACCATCAGCAGTTGTATCATCAATGAAGAGAAGTGAGCCAGTACCTTCAGCAGCCATACATGCCCAGGCCATAACACCCCCACCACCGTGTTTCACAGATGAGGTGGTACGCTTTGGATCTTGGACAGTTCCTTCTCTCCTCCATACTTTGCTCTTGCCATCACTCTGATATAAGTTAATCTTCGTCTCATCTGTCCACAAGACCTTTTTCCAGAACTGTGGTTGATCTTTTACGTACTGCTTGGCAAACTGTAACCTGGCCATCCTATTTTACTTCGGAGTCACGTGAGTGACTACGTGAAGAAGCCCCGCCAGGCGCATGCTCGGCATTACGTCGACGCATGTCGGTAGGAACGGGCTGCAGATCGCAGCTCCACCAGCGGTGAGTAACCAACCCGCGGGTAAGTGGGTTTGAAACTACTTCCTGGGTGTTAAGCTCCATGATGCTGGCTGGACTAGCCTGGAGGAGTTTGGGAAGTAAAAATGGAGAGTACTGGGAAAAAATCAGCGCGGGGAAAGTGCGCTTCCCGGGTGGAAGCAACTCAATTAAGATCAGGGATAAGTAGATAAGTACGGAGCCGGTTCTGATACCGGTAGCCGTAGACCCAGCCGTAATTCAGCCTTTAGACGCTCCACAGCCCCAGGCCACTGAGGGTGCTCCAGTGGATAGAAAAAAATAAAAGGAAGTCTGTTAGGCCCGTAATATCAGACGAGTCTGATGAAGAAGATCCTCCAGACAGACGAGCCATGTGGCTCAGGATGGACCAAATGGAGAAAATGCTCCAAACTATTATCAACCAAGGGTCCAAAGACCCAGAATATTCCCAGGCAACCCCTGAGGGGGTTCCATATCATGAATATGGTGCCTTTACAACATGGGAATGTGAACCTCCAGAGCCTTGTTTAGGTCTGGAAGAAGTCTCCTTTGAGCAAGTCTCAGGAGTACCAGGGCAGCAGGAGACTGACCCTGAAGGTGGTGTTTCTGGTCATGAGTACTCACCACAGCACAAGAGTCAAACTCCAGGTGTACCAGATATAGCACAATCCTTTGCTATACCAGAGGGGAGCGGTGAGGTCATGGAAGAAAACCTGGCGGCCAACATTAATTATTTGGTTTCTCACCAGCTTCAGGAGACTGTCATGGTTGAGACAGCAGACCTCTATAAAATACCTGTTAATTGTCCGTCATTGAGGGTGCCGACGGTGAATCCGGCAATTTGGACACCCATGACTTCAACAATGCGAGGACAGGAAATACGGTTCCAGAGGGTCCTCAAGCTCATTGCGGCTGGCATTACTGCTTTTGGGAGGCAGGTGGAAGGGCATGCTATGTCCAAAATCCAAAAAGACATGTTGGCATTGTTTTGTAACTCTTATTTTGAGATTAATTGTATGAGGAAAATCGCCATTCGGCCCATCCTGCACCCAAGATTTGCAGGTCTGTGTAAATCAAGCAATGTTCAAGCTCCAGATTATTTATTCGGAGAAAAGCTGCCTAAACAAATTAAAGAAATCGATGAGGAGGCAAAGACTATCAGCCTCATGAAACCTTTCAAATTTGGCCAAAGGAGACAATCTGGCTGGATGAGAAGGGGGTTTGATTCAGGAGCAGGAACAAACAGAGGCAGGGGTATGGTGAGAAGGTTTTATTACCCATCACAGCCCAATGTCCATCCATATGTTGGAAGGAGGAGACCGTCACGGTCATTTGCTGAGGTACAAAAACTTTATTCTATCACAGAGGAAACTTTTGGGGAACCTCCGGTTGGTGGTTGATTACAATTGTTTTATGATGAATGGTACTGTATAACATCTGATCGGTTTATATTAGATACTGTGTCAGGTGCTATAATAGAATTTATGGATGGAGTTGATCCACCTGTACAGAATAAACCTAATCGGGTTTTGGTGTTTTCTGCACCTGATAATTGTCAGGCAAAAGGAGAAGTAAAAAATTTATTTGAAAAAAGGGTAATTGAAAGTACGGGGAATCATCCGCAACAATTTGTGTCAAATATTTTCCCCAGGCCAAAGAAAGATGGGGGTTGTAGAGTCATTCTGGATCTCACAAAATTGAATTCATATGTCCAGTATAGACATTTCAAAATGGACACCTCCAACACTGCAAAGCAGTTGTTGTCCATAGGCTGTTACATGGCTACTATAGATTTAAAAGATGCATATTATTCAGTGCCAATTCATCACCATTATCGCAGGTACTTGAAGTTTAATTGGATGGGTCAGCTGTGGCAATATAAAGCATTACCTAACGAGTTAAGTTCAGCTCCCAGGCTGTTCACAAAATGATTGAAACCAGCACTTGCATTGTTAAGGGCTCAAAATCACATTGTCATGGCTTATCTTGATGATATTTTAATTGTTAATGCCACTCGGGAATCAGCTGAAGAATCAGTTTCTGCAACTATAAGCCTGTTTGAAAGGCTAGGGTTTCTGATCCATCCAACGAAATCTAAGCTACAGCCATCACTAACAATTGAGTATTTGGGGTTTGTCATTAATTCAGTTGCTATGTCAGTAACTTTACGAACAGATAAAGTTGTGGATATTACAAATGCGTGTAGCTGCCTTGCTGACAAACCTTATCCCTCCATCCGAGAAGTAGCTAGGGTTATTGGCAAGATAGTAGCAGCATTCCCTGCTGTTGAGTTTGGTCCTCTGCATTATCAAAATCTTCAAAGTGCAAGAGCACAAGCACTAAAAAAAACGTGCAGGTCATTTTGATAGACCCATGCAGTTGCCATCGGAAGCTTTAGCTGAATTAGTGGTGGATTGGGAATGTTGCACAAGCTGTTAAAAACATTGTTATTCAGCAACCTGCAGTGGTTTTGCAAACTGATGTAAGTGCTCTTGGATGGGGGGCTACGGACAATAACACCAGCTGTGGTGGTAGATGGACTGTCCAAGAGGATTTAATTCTCCAAACATATGGTATTAATTATTTGGAGTTATTGGGGGCCTTTTTTGGATTAAAAGCTTATTGTTCTACAATGAAGGACTTGTATGTTCAATTACAAGTAGACAATACCACAGCTGTAGCATATATCAATCACATGGGTGGAGTAAGATCAGTATCATGTGATCATCTGGTCAACCTGATGTGGCATTGGTGTATATCTAGGAATATCTGGCTTTCAGCTATCTATCTCCCAGGGAAAGACAATGTTGTGGCAGACAACAGATCATGGGAGTTCAAAGACAATACAGAATGGATGTTAAATCCACAAATTTTCAAAAAGATTGTCAGTCCATATGGTTTACCAGACATTGATCTGTTTGCGTTCAGATTAAATCACCAGTTGCCTAAATACGTCTCATGGGAGCCTGACCCAGGAGCAGTAGTGTTGGATGCATTCTCGCTACATTGGGGAAATATGTTTTTCTATGCTTTTCCCCCATTCTGCCTGATTAGGCAATGTCTCATTAAAATAGAGCAAGACTCTGCCACGGGCGTTTTGGTGCTTCCAAACTGGCCTACGTGGTTCCCATTGATGCTTAGAATGATAATTGAATCATTTAGGATGATACCCAGCTCCAGTGATTTGTTGGTACAACCAGTGACAGAACAAGTTCATCCATTGCATGATCATATTAATTTGTTAATCTGCAGGTTCTGACCAGACATTACAAGGGCTTGGACTGTCGGATAGGACCATGGATGTCATAACTGCAGCTTGGAGAGATAGCACTAAGAAACAATATATGTCTCATATAAAGAAATGGGAAGCTTTTTGTATTCAGTCAGATATATCTTATACTGCAAACATATCAGATGTATTGGAGTTCCTTGCTATGTTGCATTTTGATCAGCACCTTAGTTATAGTTCCATTAATAGTGCTCGTAGTGCTTTGTCTTCCTATTTACGACAATTTTCAGAACATCAATCTATCGGGTCTCATCCATTAATATCCCGATTTATGAGAGGGATGTTTAATAAAAATCCTCCCAAACCCAGATATACAGAAATTTGGGATGTCAGTATAGTTCTCACATTGCTTCGGCAATGGGCTCCAATTACGTCACTGTCTTTTCAGAAGTTAACATTTAAAGTGGTAATGCTCATGGCATTAGGCTCAGCACAAAGAGTACAAACATTGCAAATGTAACGTTTAGATTGTATGCATTTGTCTGCAGATAACATTACTTTTTATGTTTATGATCTAATCAAACAAAGCGGACCGGGGAAGTCTGGAATCTTTAGAGCATACCCTGCCGACCAAGCATCTGACTTGATATATTGAAGTAACCAAGAGTCTCAGAGGTTGTGAGACAGCAATGCTTATTACCCATAAAAAAACATATTAAAAAGTGTCAGTACAAACTATTTCTGGATGGTTAAAACAGGTTTTGGATTTAGCTGGAGTAGACGCTGATGTGCTTAAATCTCACTCCACCAGGGCAGCGTCCACATCCGTGGCGAAGGCACATCACCGCTCGACCAAATTTTAGAGGCCGCAGGATGGTGTAAAGAAGAAACTTTTTCCAAGTTTTACAAGAAACCTGTTCTCACGGTGCCAGGGTTTGGACACGCAGTGTTGAGTTCTGTTTGATTGTTTGCTTTCTTTTATGTAATGGTTCATATCTTTTGTTATCTCCCCCTGAGAAAGAGGGGTTATTACTTTTCTTTCTCTTTTATTATTATTAAAATACTTATTGCATAATTCAAGCAATGTTCAATAATATTATTTACTCACTACTGTGTCAACTGAAGCAGTGTGTCGTATGTAATGAATCTACGGCATGAAAATCACAGAGCTTCAAAATCTTCACGTAGTCACTCACGTGACTCCAAAGTAAAATAGTAAGATTAAACGAGAACTTGCCTGTTCGAAGTTTGATCTTTATTTTATGAGGAGTTACGATGAGGGATTACGTGCCCTCTGCTCCCGACCCTCATTATCTAAACGATCATCTGGTAGTTCTAGTCTTGTGTGAGCCTTACTATCTTACTTCGGCTATTGGTTCTGTGTTTTTCACACTTCTGCTTTGAAGTTTGCAGAGCATGCACCTGGCAGGGCTTCACGTAATCCCTCATTGTAACGCCTCATAAAATAAAGATCAAACTTCAAACGGGTAAGTTCTCGTTTAATCTTACTATTTTTGCAGCTTACCAGTGGTTTGCATCTTGCAGTGTGACCTCTATTTCTGTTCATGAAGGTTTCTGCAGAGAGTGGTCATTGACAAATCCACACATGACTCCTGAAGAATGTTTCTGATCTGTCGGAGGTGTTTAGGGATTTTTCTTTATTATAGAGATAATTCTTCTGTCATCAGATGTGGAGGTCTTCCTTGGCCTGCCAGTCCATTTGCATTTAGTAAACTCACCAGTGCTCTCTTCTTATTGATGTTTCAAACAGTTGATTTTGGTAAGCCTAAGGTTTAGCTGCGGTCTGTAACAGTTTTATTCTTGTTTCTCAGTCTCATAAGTGTTTCTTTGACTTTCATTGGCACAACTTTGGTCCTCATGTTGATAAACAGCAATAAAAGTTTCCAACGGTCATGGAAGAACTGGAGGACAGACTAGGTGCTGAGAGCTCTCTTATACCTGCATTAAGGAGGCAATTAAACACACCTGAGCAATTACAAATGCCTGTGAAGCCATGTGTCCCAAACATGGTGCCCTGAAATGGGGGGACTACGTATAAACAGCTGTAATTTGTACATGGTGAAACCAAAATGTATAAAAATACCCTATAATAAAATCTGACATTTGCACTTTAATTACATAGAAAATAGGTGCAGGAGGAGGCCATTTGGCACTTCGAGCCAGCACCGGCCTTCATTGTGATCATGGCTCATCGTCCCCTATCAATAACCCGTGCCTGCCTTCTCCCCATATCCCTTGACTCCACTAGCTCCTAGAGCTCTATCTAACTTTCTCTTAAACCCATCCAGTGATTTGGCCTTCACTGCCTTCTGTGGCAGGGAATTCCATAAATTCACAACTCTCTGGGTGAAAAAGTTTTTTCTCACCTCAGTCTTAAATGACCTCCCATTTATTCTAAGAATGTGATTTTTTTTTCTCTATGACATGAGATTTTTTTTCTCTATTACAAATCTCAAATTGTGGAGTAAAGAGGCAAATAAATAAATGATGGGTCTTTGTCCCAAACATTATGGAGGGCACTGTAGGTCGTGGTGAGTGAGACATTGAGGTTGATGGGTTAAAGAGAATGGGGCTACTGAGAGTGTTTATGTAAGGGGAGTGGTAACAGGTGATAGGTTGGGGGAGAGAAATGGAGCCAGATGGAAGCATTTGTGAATCAGTCAGAAGCTTGTGGTTCATTGTTAAGTAACCTTCCTAAACCAGATTCACATAGAATGTTGCCGATTTGATGATTCACTTAAAAACCTATTTCCAGGGACAAGACAGGTCTTTCCAGTTTGCACTGAAGATTGGCTAAATTTAAGCAAACTGCACTTTCCGATTCAGGCACTACCACAGAGTAATTTCTAACAGCTCTGATCAGTTGAAACCCATTTATCAATGTGTTGCAGCCTGCTATGTACTACGTTCCCCTCCCACCAATCCTCAGTGACTACTGCCTCAAAAGGTTGTAATTAAACACTCATCTTTATATTCAAATTGGCCATTCAGCCCATCAGGCCAATGCCAGCCCTCAGCAGAACAAACTGATCTGTCCCTCTCCTTATTCCCTTGTAGATATGCAGTTTATTTTCTCTCTCACATTCCACTAACTCCCCTTTAATCCTTAAGGATAACTAAGGGATACTTTACAGCAGCTCCAGTAATTACTCTTATCAGATTTCTCAGATGGCTAATTCCAGCTGTCATCAGCAACATTCTTCATATTAGCTACCATATCCTGCAACTCGTGTGCATGCCATCCAGATAGGGCTTAATGGGTGATGCTTTTATCTCTTAAGTCGCAAAGTTTTACATGAGGAGGGAGGAGTATATTAACAAAGCCCAACATAGCTCAGTGCATTCTCAAGTATTTCACCATTGGAGGGGCCGTATGTTGGACAAAATGTTAACTAAGGCCATGACTGCAGGATAGATTGTCTGCAACTGATCCAAACCCCCTTAAGTATACAAACAGGACA
The DNA here is from genome assembly GCA_035221665.1 of Okamejei kenojei. NCBI lineage: Eukaryota > Metazoa > Chordata > Chondrichthyes > Rajiformes > Rajidae > Okamejei > Okamejei kenojei. The sequence goes on along the minus strand of CM069135.1, from coordinate 26,510,827 downwards.
CAACGTGCTGGAGTAACTTAGCGGGCTAGGCAGCAGTCCTGGAGAACATTGATAGGTGACGTTTTTGGTCGGGAACCTTCTTCAGACTTTGGTGGTGCAGGTCTTGCAGATAGATTCAGACTGTTGACGGCACAGAGGCACATCAGCTGGTACAGCTGGTGCTTTACAGAGTTAGAGGCCTGGGTTCAATGCTGACCTCGGTGCTGTCTGTGCAGAATTTGTTCGTTCTCCTTCTGACCGTATGGATTTCCTCCGAGTGCTCCAGTTTCCTCCGACAAATACATACAGGTCTATAGGTTAATTAGCTATAAATTGTCCCCAGTGTGTTGGATGCGAAAATGGGATAACATAGAACTAATATGAATGGGTGGTTGATGGTCAGTGTGGACTTAGTTCTAACACATTTTAAATTTACTTTTTTTTAGACGTTAGGCAATATTACAATACATTTTTCCATGAGGTAAGTTTGAAGGGGATGCAGCAACTAGGGCTCAGGTGAATGATTCCCGCACGGCAACCATTCCCAGTGAGTCAGATGCCGAACCATCAGAATTTCAGAACAGTTGGATTGTGGAATATCACGGTACCGAGTAAACAGTGACACGACCAGCCTTTTACCCTCAGTCAGTGCTTCCATACTGGGTCTAGAAAGTCACTTTGCAGTGTCTCTTCGGCAGGAAGGTTCTTGGTTACTTGGTCCTCCAAAATATTCCAACCGGAATTTAAACTGGAGGTGGTGAAGGGAGGGGTTTAGCCAGAGAGGGTTATTGGGAAGAGAGTGCCACTTTAAATTTAGTTGCATCTGGCTGGGCAACCGTGGTTTGGTGGAGATTATTCCATGCTTTAATTGTGCGTGGGAAGAACGAATTGCTGTACACATCTGTCTTTGTGGCTGGGACCACAAATTGGATCGAATGTCCTCGTCTGCTCCTAATTGGTTTGGGGTTGGTGTAGGCCTTGTGATCTATGTCTAGCTGACCATTTAACATTTTGTAAAAACGGGTCAAACGGTGAGCTTCACGTCTGTCTTGGAGAGGGTTCCACCCCAGAGAATTCAGAAGTTTGGTGACACTCGCTTCTCTCTCGTAGGTGTTAGTAACAAATCGAGCGGCCTGTCTTTGGACACGTTCGATGGATGGAATGTTTTTATCTGTGTATGGGTCCCAAGCTGCAACTGCGAAGTCCAGATGAGGTCTAACGAGGGTGAAATACAGCTTCTCCTTGACAGGCGCTGAACAATGATGGAAGTTGCGCCTCAGGAAATTTAGGACGCCTGTTGCTTTCACTGTTGCATGATGAGTCTGACCGTTCCAACATAGATCATTCTGCAATTTGATGCCAAGATACTTGGTTTGTTTGGATTCTTCAAGGGTGACACCAAGTATGTCGTAATATATGACGCCTGGATTCCTCTTTCTGGTGACACGCATGGTTTCACATTTGGAAGGGTTGAACTGCATGCCCCATTGTTGTGACCACTCGACCATAGTATTGAGATCTTTTTGGAGAGCATCTTCATCATCAGCTGACTTAATTGGACGGTACAGCAAACAATCATCAGCGAATAGTCTGGTCGTACTTGCGACTTTTTCATGGATGTCATTGATGTAAAGCAAAAATAGGTGTGGGCCAGGTACTGTGCCCTGGGGTGTACCACTCAACACTGGGCGCCAATTGGAGCTCTTTCCGTTCACACACACGCGCTGAAGACGTTTTGTCAGGAAACTGGAAATCCATCGTTTCGTGTTGGAACGAATACCGTAGAAGTCAAGCTTCCGAAGCAGTCTCTGGTGTGGGATGACATCAAATGCTTTAGAAAAGTCCAGTACAACTAAATCCATGATGACGTTACAGTCAAGGTGCTTGGCCAGGTCATTTGTTGTCAGGATAAGCTGAGACTCGCATGATCTATGCCTCCTAAACGCAATGTTGGTTGTGGGCAAGAATATTATGTTTGCTCACGTGACGCATCAGATTACTATCAATGATATGCTCCAGCAATTTACAGCAAGTACTTGTTAGTGAAACAGGACGATAATTCGCTGGGTTGGTGGTTGAACCCTTCTTAAAGAGAGGAGTGATGTTGGCCTTCCTCCAATCCAGCGGTACATCGCCCGAGTCAAGCGATTTTTGAAAAAATGAACTGTAAAACTGGAGCCAGTTCTTCGGCTGCGATCTTGAGAGCTTGATTTTGTATCGGACCTGGTCCAATTGCTTTTTGTGGTATTAATGTTGAGCAATAACTTCTTGACACCTTCAACCTCAATTTTAATAGCAGGCATATCAGCATATGGGCTGGGCGGAAGGACTGGAAATGATGAAGGCTCCACATCTTCCCGGGTGAAAACGTGTTGGAATTGGTTCTCAGGAGCTTCTGCTTTCGCCTGGTCCTCAGTGATCAGGCAGTTGTTCACTTTTAACATCTGGACACCAGTGTTGTCTGTCCGTCTGGATTTCACATATCTCCAAAAAGCCTTGGGTTGTTCTCCCCCCCCAAGAATAGAGGAAACATGTTGTCTATGAGCACTCCTAATTGCACGATCGACTTGCTTTCGCACACTAGTAAAATTGTCCCAGTCCAATTTTGTACCCCCTTTTTTGGCACGGATATAAAAGTTCTCTTTCTTACTGCAGAGACGTTTCAGTTTTGCCGAAAACCAAGGAGGACGCATACGGCCCTTGATTAGTTTTTGAGGAACATGATTTGTGACAATATTATTTAAAGAGTTTTTCAGCCACACCCAGTTGTCTTCTATGGATCTTTTATCTGGTTGCAGGTTGAAGAAATCTTTTGCCAGTTTTTTAGCTAAGCCTTTAAATTCCTCGCTGTTCACTTTCATTCCAGAGGGAAAATTTTCGCGGTGGTTTTGAAGGGGCTTTAAGCTTTAAGCGCAATTTTGCTTGGATAATATAATGATCACTAATTCCTGCACATGATGATAGTTCCGAGATTAAATCTGGGTGTGAAGTGAACAGTAAATCTAAAGTATTTTCGGTGCCACTTGTCTCATCACGCCTGGTAGGGAAAGAGACTTTTTGGGACAGGTGATTTTCCAGAGTAAAGTCAGCTAGGGCTTCCGGGAGAGCCCCTTTTGGTTCGCTTTGTATGCCATCTGACCAATCTACACCCGGGACATTGGAATCGCCCCCCAGGATGATAAGTGGTGAGCGTGAAGAGGCATTAATTTTGGAGATGTTCGATCCAAGATCTAAAAGAGGCTCCGTTTTCGTGTCAGGAGGTCGGTAAAAGCTTCCGATCTGTAACGACTGACCCCCAAGCGTAGCCTGACACCAGATTTGCTCAGAGTCGCTGACCACAAGCAGGGAATGGGATTGTTAACTCCGATGAAGACACCTCCTCCATGCTTGTTTCTGTCCTTTCTAAAAATTTGGAGGTGAGGAGGGAAAATCTCAGCAGATTTGATTGATGGGTCCAGCCAAGATTCAGACCCGATAAGAATATCAGTTTCAATAAATGAATTGATCACAGCACATTTGCACATTGTTTTTCCATATGACATTAATAAGTTCATAAATTCATGTCATAGTTAAATAAATAGACCATTCGGCCCATCGAGTCAGCCATTCGATCATGTCTGGTCTATCTCTCCCTCAGCCCCATTCTCCTGCCTTCTCCCCATAACCCTTGACTCCCTTACTAATCAAGAATCTGTCAATCTCCATCTTAAAAGTACCCAATGACTTGGCCTCCGTGCCTGTGTGAGCCTTGCACATGCAGTTTCTATTAACAACATGGAACTTCGAAAGGTGAAAGCTCACCTCTAGGAGAATTGGAATTTGTCTATGGAACTGGTTTTCCACACTGCTGAGAGCTATATTCTGCACTCTGTATCGTTCCCTCTGCCCCATCTGTTGTACTTGAGTTTGACTTAATTGTATTTATGTACAGTACTCACTGATCTGATTGAATAGCATGCAAAACAAAGCTTTCAATGTACCTCGTCAATACAATAAATCTAAGCCTTAACGAGGAGTGCACGCAGGTTTAATACTCGAAAGACACACTGGTCATTTAGTGACCAATTCTAAGTAACTCAATAAAGTCGGGAGTAGTGGGTTTCAAAACATTTGCACCATAAGCATTTCAAGAGTTTAAGCTTGAAACCTATTATAATAATTAGCAGGATTGGAAGAATTGCTCTATTAAAGACTACAGGGGCAATGTCAAATTCTGTGAAGACAATAACAAAGTCAGCATTCAGGAGTGATCTTCTTGCATCTTGCATCTTCACATCGACGACTGCTTTGGTGTCACCTCCTGCACCCACACACAACTGACTAACTTCATCCATTTCACCACCAACTTCCATCCGGCACTCAAATACACTTGGACCATTTCCGACATTTCCCTACCATTCCTTGACCTCACCATCTCTATTGCAGGTGATACACTCCTGACCGACATCCACTATAAACCAACTGACTCCCACAGCTACCTGGACTACTCTTCCTCCCACCCTGCTTCCTGTAAGGACTCCATCCCCTATTCCCAATTCCTCCGTCTACGCCACATCTGCTCCCAGGATGAGGTGTTGCACACCAGGTCATCACAAATGTCCTCTTTCTTCAGAGAACGGGGATTCCCCTTCCCCACTATAGATGAGGCTCGCACCAGGGTCTCCTCCATACCCCGCAACACTGCCCTCTCTCCCCATTCCTCCACTCGCAACAAGGGCAGAGTCCCCCTGGTCCTCACCTTTCACCCCACCAGCCGGCAAATACAACACATAGTCCTCCGCCAGTTTCGCCACCTCCAACGTGACCCCTCCACTCGCCACATCTTCCCATCTCCCCCCCGTCTGCCTTCCGCAAAGACCGCTCCCTCCGCAACTCCCTTGTCAATTCTTCCTTTCTCTCCCGCTCTACCCCTTCCCCGGGCACTTTCCCTTGCAACCGCAAGAAATGCTACACTTGTCCCTTCACCTCCCCCCTCCTCTCCTTTCAGGGACCAAGCAGTCCTTCCAGGTCTGACAGAGGTTCACCTGCACCTCCTCCAACCTCATCTACTGCATCCGCTGCTCCAGATGCCACCAGATCATATATTTCGGTGAGACCAAGCGGAGGCTTGGCGATCGATTCGCCGAACACCTCCGCTCGGTCCGCAATAACCAAGCCGACCTCCCGGTGGCTCAGCACTTCAACTCCCCCTCCCATTCCGTATCCGACCTCTCGGTCCTGGGTCTCCTCCACGGCCAGAGTGAGCAACACCGCAAGTTGGAGGAACAGCACCTCATATTCCGCTTGGGGAGTCTGCATCCTCTGGGCTTGAACATTGAATTTTCTCAATTCTGTTAACCCTTGCTGTCTCCTCCCCTTCCCACCTCTCCCTCAGCCCTCAGGCCCTGGCATTCCCTCTATCTCTATCTCCCTCCCCCACCCTAGTCGCACTAGCTTCTCATTTTCACACTACAAACAGCTTACAATGGCTTGTTCCCTTTATCATCGATACTTTTTTTTGCATATCTTTCATTCATTGTTCTTTATCTCTCCACATCACCGTCTATATCTCTCGTTTCCCTGATCCCTGACCAGTCTGAAGAAGGGCCCCTCCCCCGAAACATCGCCTATCTCCTTCGCTCCTTAGATGCTGCTGCACCCGCTGAGTTTCTCCAGACTTTTGTGTACCCATGATCTTCTTGCCATAGGGTACACAAAAAGCTGGAGAAACTCAGCGGGTGCAGCAGCATCTAAGGAGCGAAGGAGATAGGCGACGTTTCGGGCCGAGACTCTCCTCCACCGCCCTCCAGCAGCCCGCAGCCGTCGCCTCACCTGCAGACTGGACTCTGCAGTGGGCCTGAAGCCTCCACGTTGCTAACGCCCCCCACCACTCTGTCTTTAACGGCACTGGGTCCTAGTGCCTGGCTCCCAGCCCCCAGTAACCTTAGTGGCTATTCCACTGGGTCTTCCCCATCCCCCCCTACCATGTAACCCCTGCTCTTCCCCACCCACACCACAGCCCCCATACCCCCCTACCGCCTGACCACCCTCCACCCCCCCCACCACACAACGCTTCGTCCTCAGTGCACTCACCTGCCTTCCTCCGGCCACAAACCCCCATCCTTGCCGCGTGTTCACCATCCCCCCCCGGACCTCCCCCTCTCCGACATCGAACGGTCTGTCTTCAGCAGAGGTCTCACCTTTGTCCCCCTCCGTCCCCACCTCAATGAGTTCCGCGCCCACCACGACTTGGAGCTCTTCTAAACCGTCGCCTCCGCCTCACAGCGTTCTTCCACGGGAAGAAGCCCTCGCCCCCCACTGATGATCCCTTTTCCTGTCTCCCACGTACCGCCTCCACTTGGAACCCCCCTCGTAGCCTTCCGGCTCTGGAACTATTTATCCAGAACTGCCGTCGGGACATCAAACCGCCTCGACTTCTCCACCCCCCTGTCTCACTCCAATCTCTCCAGCCCTGAACGTACTGCCATCGACTCACTCCGTAACAACCCAGACTGGGTTATCAAACCCGCCGACAAGGGAGGTGCCGTGGTAGTCTGGCGCGTTGATCTCTACAAAGCGGAGGCCGCGCGCCAACTCTCGGACACCTCCTCCTACTTACCCCTAGACCATGACCCCACTGACGAACACCAGGCCACCATCTCGAGCACCATAACCAACTTCATCAGCTCGGGCTCCCTACCCCACCGAGCCTCCGACCTCATCGTTTCCCAGCCCCGCACGGCCCGATTTTACCTTCTCCCCAAAATTCACAAACCCGACTGCCCTGGCAGACCCATTGTCTCTGCCTGTTCGTGCCCCACCGAACACAATTTCCACATACCTTGACGCCATCCTATCCCCCTTTGTTAAATCCCTCCCCACCTATGTTCAAGACACCTCAGACACTCTCCGTCGGCTCCGTGCATTCCATTCTCCAGGCCCCCATCCTCTCATCTTTACCATGGACGTCCAGTCACTCTACACCTCCATCCCCCCACCAGGACGGTCTCAAAGCCCTCCGGTTCTTCCTCGACCAGAGGAGCAACCCATACCCGTCCACTGACACCCTCCTCCGCCTAGCGGAGTTGGTCCTCATTAAAAAAAAAACACTGCGATAAATCTTCTTGCCATAGCTTTGTGTAATTCATAACACAGCCATCAGAGGGCCACATTGAGCCACAAACTAAGGAGAAAACTAGGGTACACAAAAAGCTGGAGAAACTCAGCGGGTGCAGCAGCATCTAAGGAGCGAAGGAGATAGGCGACGTTTCGGGTCGAGACCCTTCTTCAGACTGGTCAGGGATCAGGAAAACTAGTGGGTTTCCTGAATGCTGCCGAATGTATTTGATGATCTGACAAACCAAATGCATTCATCTTCACGACGAGCTTCAAAATCAAACACAGATAAATCGCCTTTTTATAATTCTGCAATCGTGCATTTGGAAGAAACATCTGCCTTCAACTGCCTCGCACTGAACCCGTTCCCTCAGTCCTTGGTTTCTAATAAAGTTTACCCAATTATCCAAACACATCCAAATTTATCTTGCTCCACTTTCCTCACCCTTCTGCACATGCTATTAAACCTGGCCTGTTCAGACCACATCACTCATGGACCTGAGCCCAGATTCAAGGCTGAATCACCCAGAGTTGGAGCCTTGAACAGTTGGATGTGCTGTCTTCCAGAGAAACCAGTTTACTGAGACTTTGACCATCAACCACAGAACCTTTGGACATTATTCCAAAGAGGTGAGGGGCAGTCCTCGCTGTCCTGACTAAATTTTTTTCCTTCACCGAGGAGCAGAGGATAGCAGCTAACTGGTCACAGTTATGTTGCAGGTTGTGAGATGTTGCTAACATGTTTCCTGGTGCTTATCAATGACAATGCCTCAGAAGTACTTGAACTGTGAAATACATTGGGTTTGCGCTGTGGTCATGAAGGGCAATGCAAGGTGGTAAATCGTTTTAGTTAGGAGGGAGACAGAACAGCCATGATGAAATGGCAGAGTAGACTTGATGGGCCGAAGGGCCCAAAGGGCCTAATTCTGCTCCTATCACGTATGACCTTATAACCTTGGTAATATATCACCACTATTAAAACCCCCACATTAAAACTGCACAGAAATGCTGTGATTTTTTTAAATCAATTTTCTTCAAACTAAATAGTTCCATTTGCGTAATTTTAAAACATTCAAAGTATTCCCTTGAAACAAAAATCAGACAAAACAACATAATCACTACAACACTCCAGAAATGTGTATACACTGTGAGGTTGAATCCTAACAAACGTTTATACATTTTGGTCTCCTATCCAAGACTAGGACTCTCTCATGTAAAACATTAACTAGCAATTGAAAATGACTATTGCAGAATTCAGAGCTGTGCTGTTTCTTCCTATTATAATTAAGACTGATTATTAATTGAAAAAAAGAAGAGAAATGGAAAATAAATGGGAAAATAAATGGGAAAATAAAGGGTTTATGCTCATAACAACCCAACAAATTACATCATGTGGTCACCCTTTCATTGGACTCCTATACATTTCTTCAGGAAACAAGAATACTGAATAAAATGAATTTAAACTGCATAGAACCAGTTACTTCGAACAATAACCCCATTATACCTGGCAAAGCTCCGATTTAAAACCAGACACTGAAGCTTAGAAATTGGGTCACATGGTATTTCTAAAAAACAAACTCTTCATTTTTCACAGCAGTTGAGAAAACATTTATCAAAAATATCTAACAGAATTTTCCAATTTTAAATGTTCACCTTTAGATTCAAATGTTCTCCCAACTCCAAATATACCTTCTGAATTTTGTAGTCGGCAGGGCAGTACTCTGCATATCGCCAACTTGGACAATTTTACTTTTTTTATCAAGCCAATTGATCAAGCCAATTAACCTACAATCCTGTACGTATTTGGAGTGTGGGAAGAAACCGAGGATCTCGGAGAAAACCCACACAGGTCACGGGGAGAACGTACAAACTCCGTACAGCCAGCCCCTGTAGTCAGGATCGAACCCATGTCTCTGCCACTGCATTTTGCTGTAAGGCAGCAACTCTGCCACTATGCCACTGTATACAAATGCAGACATTCAATAAATATATTTTTTAAACCATCTCCAATAACAAAGGCGCTGCTGAATAAATGGCCTTAAACTGAACCGAACAATAGCTGATTCTGAACACTAACTTATGTGTGTATATAAACATAACTTGTTCCAACGGTTGTAACAGAAGAAATATTGAGAATCAGGGCAACACGAAGATCCATTACATTATATGCATTTTGTTTATTCATATTTCATCTGCACTCTGCATGTGTATGTACATCATGTGTGCACATACTTTCTCCTTTTCTAAGAGAAAGCCTGATTCACATTTCCACGTTATAAATATAAACTTCACAGGATTTTTTGGTTCATTTGATCTTCGAGTATGTGTGGTTGTATTGTATCCATTTCTTGACGAGCAAAATATCATTCCGAACTTCAGTCTGGTATCGTCTTGTCTATTTCTTCTACGGTCTCCTCTGGATCGTCCTCTGGAACACACTCAACATCACACATTGTCTTGCACATCATTCGCAGGATTTAAGTGATTTATGTGCACGCCACTGATTGTACCTCCCGTTTTCACAAGATATCTCTTTGTATTGCATGGTTCAACTATTGCTCCAATTTTTCAATGTCTGATGTCGTGCAATGTTAGCACTCAAACATTATCGTTTTGCTTCTGTCTGAGTTACTACTTGCCTCAAGATTTGGCTGAATTAAATTTAATTATGTTCTGTGTCTTCCATGAGTTTGTCACTTAACAAAAATTAAGACTGAGAATTAAGCCAAGAATTACCATTAAAAAAGTGTGCAGCTTGCTTGGCTTCATCGGTTAAGGTATCATATCATATATCATATCATATATATTATATACTTATTAAAACTCTGTGTGTGTGTATGTCATTTCGCCTTTGATTCACATCTCCTCGAAAACCCGACACCGAAACAGTGTAAATTTTACATATTCCAGTATGGATTTACCTAATGATTTCAAAAGTCCCATTATCTGTAAATTTGGTTAATTATTTCCAAGTCGTTTACTAAAATTGTTTACCATTTACTTATTTTCAAATCTAACCGCTGGCCAGCTGATGACACCACAATGCCTTTGCTCGTGGCCCAGGCCCCCCCCCCCCCCACCCTGCTCTGGATTAAAGCAGCTGCTGTGTTCAGCGCACTGTTTTCCATGAGTTATGTCACCACCCTCCCCCCCCCCCCCCCCAATTCTTCAAAAGGCGCAGAAAGTACGAACAGGTTCTTCAAATCCCGAGGTCACACACCGGCGTTCACCTGCGTTCAAGAGCTTTTCACGATTGCTTCTGAAGAACAACTCTCTTCTCTTCGTGGCCTGCGCAGCGAATGAAGTCATGTCCATCCCCTGCCCCCTCCCTCCCACTGCTAACCGTTCCTATCCTGCTCCTCCCCCCCCCCCGCTGCTACACCCGCTCCGGGTTTCCAGAGAGTCGGGCCACCCCTCTCCCCACCTCCTCCCTCCCCCCTCCTCTCTCTTCCTCCCCCTCCCTCCCTTCCACTTCCTCCTCTAACCCCCTTCCCTCCCCTCTTACCTCCCCCCCCACTACCCCCTCCATCCCTTCCCCCTCCTCTCTCCCCCCTCCACCCTCCTCCCTTTCCCCCTCTCACTTCCCCCCCTGTCCTTCCCACTCCTCTCTCCCCCTCTAATCCCTCCCTCCCCCCGCTACCCCCCCTCTCTCCCCCTCCTCTCACTCCCTCTCTTTCTCCTCTCCCCCCTCCTCTCTCTCCCCCCTCCCTCCACTCTCTATCCACCCTCACTCTCCCCCCACGCTCTCCCCCTCTCCCCTCCCCCTCCCCTTACTCCCCCTAACCCCTCCACCTCCACTTCCCACTCTCTCCCCCTCTCTCCCCCTCCTCTCTCTCCCCGTCCCCTCTCCCCCTCTCTCTCCCCTGCTCTTTCTCCCCCTCCTCTCTCTACCTCTCTCTCTCTCTCTTAGGCTACTCTCTCTCCACCTCCACTCGCCCTCTCCACCCCTCCTCCCTCCCCTCCCCCTCCCCTCCCCCCCTCCCCCTCTCCCCTCCCCCCCCCCCCCTCTCCCTCCACCTCCACTCACCCCTCCCCCCTCAACTACTCACTTCCCTCTCCCCCCTCTCCGTCTCCCCCCCCCCCCCCCCCCCCCCCGTCTCTCCCCCACCCCCCCCCCCCCCTGCTTGGTTTAGTGAGTATTAACTATAAGGGGAGCTTGGACAAACTTGGATTGTTTTATTTGGAGCATCGGAGGCTTAGGGGAGACCTAATTGAAGTTTATAAAATTATGAAAGGCGTAGATGGTCAAATCCTTTTCCCCGGAGTGGAAGAGTCAAAGATAGAGGGCATATCTTTAAGATGAGGAGGGGTAAACTTTAAAGGAGATGAATTCAAAGGGAGAACATACAGATTCTACCTAGGCACCACCCAAGGTCAGCTTGAAACCTGGGTCGTGTGGCGCTGTGACTGCACCATGTGACTAACCACTGCACCATTTTGTGAGTACTTTTGTAAAGCACTTTTAACTGGATGCATTAAACGTGCTGTGTTGTTCTTGAACTTGTCAGTGATTCTTATGGTTGTCTTAAAAATGAGCAGTGTTGTCACTTATAATATCCTCTTCAAGTGGTATCATAAGATTTCTTTAACCGAATCTTTCTCTTTTAATGTAATGTTGATCTTATTCAATGACGCGATTGCTAACCTGATGAATGAATCCATTGTTTTTCTAAAATTCAAAATGTTGTTGAATGTTTTTTGAAAGGGGGAAGAAAATATGGTGCAAAAAATAAGGACAGTAAGCATGGGACTTTGTGTTGAGGTCTGAGTCATTCTTGAAACGGGAGCAGAAAATGAATTAAGACAGCAGATACTAGAGCATGACTGTTTCAAGGCATTTCAAAGACATTGCAACACAATGGTTGCTTTTCTTCTATTACATAACTAGCAAGCACAAGACCTTGTAACCTTTCTTGTCCTGGTTTACGTTAGCAGGTTTGGAGAGAATGATGAACAAAAGCAGAACTAATACAACTAATCTCATTCATCAACACTCAAAGACAAGGGTGAATTTGGGGCAGCTTTCCAAGCTTTGAGTTGGGATCATGATGCCGCTGTCTGTGACTTTGGTTAGGCTGCATTTGGAATATTGTGGGCAGTTTTCTGGTCACTGCATTACAGGAAGGATGTGGAGGCTTTGGAAAACATGTAGAGGAGCTTTACCAGAATGCTGCTTGGATTAGAGGGTTTCAGCTACAAGAAGAATTTAGTTTAGTTCATTTTGTCAAGTGTACTGAGGTACAGTGAAGCTTTTGTTTGTGGCAATTCAGTCAAAGAAAAGACTACACATGAATACAATTAAGAATCCTGAATCCTGATTCCAACAGGTTGGATAACTTGGATTGTTTTCTCTGGAACATTGGAGGTTCAGGGGAACCTTGATAGAACTATGGAGCGAAGGAACCTGGAGCGAAGGAATAGGTGACGTTTCTTCAGTTTGAAGAAGGGTCTCGACCCGAAATGTCAACTATTTTTAGAGGGCTATAAGGTGAGAGGGGGAAAGTTTAATGGAGATGTGCAGGCCAAGTTTTTTACGTAGAGAGTGGTGGGGGCCTGGAGCGCATTGCCAGGGGAGGTGGTGGAGGCAGACACATTAGTGGCATTTAAGAGGCGTTTAGCTAGGCACATAAGTGCAGGGAATAGAGGGATATGGGTCATGAGCAGGCAGATTTGATGCTTAACTTAGCATCATGTTCAGTACAAACAATGTGGGCCAAATAGACTTTCCTGTGGCATACTGTCTATGTTCTATGAATCAAAGGATTTTGGTTCCATTCAAGATTCAAGAGAGTTTATTGTCATGTGTCCCAGATAGGACAATGAAATTCTTGCTTTGCTTCAGCACAACAGAATATAGAAGGCATGAATACAGAACAGATCAGTGTGTCCATATACCATTGTATAGATATATACACAAATGAATAAATGAAACAGCTAAAGTGCAAATAAACAGATAATGGGCTATTAATGTTCAGAGTTTTGTTTGTTGAGTTCGATAGCCTGATGGCTGTGGGGAAGAAGCTGTTTCTGAACCTGGTCGTTGCAGTCTTCAGGCTCCTGTACCTTCTACCTGAAGGTAGCGGGGAGATGAGAGTGTGGCCAGGGTGGTGTGGGTCCTTGATGATGCTGCCAGCCTTTTTGAGGCATCAACACAGTCCTGGTGTGTGTAGACGTCAATATTATATCTGAATCATTTTAGGCCATTCCTTGGGATTCAAGAGTTCCTACTTGATTTTTGTGGCTTCTGTGTGGTGCAATGAGTAATCCCATTTCAAATTTTTCACTGTGACCACGACTGTCTCTCACTCTACTTTCACCAGTGTTCATCTGGATTTTTCATGCTTGGTCTTACTATGACACAAGTAAACTGCGTGACACACTCTTTCTTGATTCACAACTGCATAAAAATCAAGATTTTTTAGGTAATTTGCTAATTAATTTGGCCAGTAGTAAATGGAATTTGATATGGTTCAAGAAGTTCCTGTTAATGTTTGGCCTTCATCACTGTTCCTGTTCATGGTGAAAGGACAGGTTGTACAAGAAGATTAGGTAGTTTGTTGACTCTTGCCTATTCACAGATAGCTATGTGTACAAAACCTTGATATTGTATTATACAATCCTTAATTGTTAAGCATTGCACGATCCAATTTCTTCCGTGTCTATTCTCTACAACCTCTAACATTAATAGAGTCCACCAATAAGTAATTATGAGGGCCCAAATTACACCCTCTCTCATTTCCAATGAATATAACACATAACTGATTGAGCTCAGATCCAACCAAAAAACAAAGGCACAATGTGCTGGAGTAACTCATTGGGTCAGCCAGTATCTCTGGAGAACATGGATAAGTTACATCTCAGGTCGGGGCACTTATTTAACCACCCTAGTAGTCTGAGGAAGGGTCCTGACACGAAATGTCACCCAACCATTCCCTCCACAGATGCTGCCTGACCCGTTGAGTTCCTTCAACACTTTGTGCTTTGCTCAAGATTCCAGCATCTGCATTTTCTTGCGCCACCACTTTCATAGGCTGCCACATCTCTGCATTTCCTGCTGAGAGCACCTTGCTTTGGAAATCTCAGACCTCTGCAAATAGCAGGGATTGCAGTGAGGATATTCCCCCCTGCGAATGTAAACAGAAATGCCAGATTGCCTTAACGCATCTGGTGACGTCATGACATTTCTGTCAGCATTGCCCGGGGATTACTGCAGTCATTCCCTGATGGCCTCCTCTATTGCTGGAGCTGGCAGGTCTCCTGGTCTTCCCGCTGCCCAGCATCTTACGCCTGGCTTGTACCTGGATGACCAGGACTTGCATTTCCCTTTGAACGAATATGGAAGCTGCGCCCTTTACTCTGGTGCCTCTGTCTTCTCTGCAGCAGGAAGTGTGTGTTTGTGTTCTGTAGCTGCCCTGGGGGATGCGCCTTCAAAGGCTGGCACCCTTCTCCGGTTGCTAGGCAGCAACATAGCAGGAGATGCACAACATTGAGTGAAGTTGTATTAAAAATCATCCAGGTTCTGTTTTAGTGTATTTTATTCAGTTGTTAACCATCCTAGTACCATTTCAAACTACATTTTGTCAATTTGAATGATTTGTTTTGGCAGGAGACCCAGTTGGGATCACACTGAACCGTGCCCTTTGTTTTGAACACAACAGAAATGCATACAATCAAATTTCTAATTTCTATTAATAATTTGGAAGAGGGAATTAGGAGCAACACTGGCAAGTTTGCGGATGACACAAAGCTGCGTGGCAGTGTGAACCGTGAAGAGGATGTTAGGAGGTTGCAGGGGGACCTGGACAGGTTGAGTGAGTGGGCAGATGCGTGGCAGATGCAGTATAATATAGATAAATATGAGGTTATCCACTTTGGCAGCAAAAACAAGGGGGCAGATTATTATCTCAATGGGGTTAGGTTAGGTTAGATAAGGGGGAGGTACACCAGTCACTGAAAGTTGGCGTGCAGGTACAGCAGGCAGTGAAGAAAGCTAATGGAATGTTGGCCTTCATAACAAGAGGATTTCAGTACAGGAGTAAAGAGGTTCTTCTGCAGTTGTATAGGGCTCTGGTGAGACCACATCTGGAGTATTGTGTACAGTTTTGGTCCCCTAATTTGAGGAAGGACATCCTTTCGATTGAGGCAGTGCAGCGTAGGTTCACAAGATTGATCCCTGGGATGGCGGGACTGTCATATGAGGAAAGATTGAAAAGACGAGGCTTTTATTCGCTGGAGTTTAGAAGGATGAGGGGGGATCTTATAGAAACATATAAAATTATGAAAGGACTGGACAAGCTAGATGCAGGAAAAATGTTCCCAATGTTGGGTGAGTCCAGAACCAGGGGCCACAGCCTTAG
This sequence comes from Okamejei kenojei, assembly GCA_035221665.1. Taxonomy (NCBI): domain Eukaryota; kingdom Metazoa; phylum Chordata; class Chondrichthyes; order Rajiformes; family Rajidae; genus Okamejei; species Okamejei kenojei. Next base: position 26,495,396 of record CM069135.1, on the reverse strand, counting down.
AATAAAGGGGAGGTAATTTAAGACTGAGGTGAGAAAAAACCTTTTTACCCAGAGAGTTGTGAATTTATGGAATTCCCTGCCACAGAGGGCAGTGGAGGCCAAATCACTGGATGGATTTAAAAGAGAGTTGGATAGAGCTCTAGGGGCTAGTGGAGTCAAGCGATATGGGGAGAAGGCAGTCACGGGTTATTGATAGCGGACGATCAGCCATGATCACAATGCATGGCGGTGCTGGCTCGAACGGCCGAATGGCCTCCTCCTGCACCTATTTTCTATGTTTCTAAGCATTTGTCTTTCATTGAGACTCTTTCCTGGCCTCCAGCCTCAAGATTACATTTATCCTTTTAAGATCATGGTCACTGAGCACTTGAAACCTCCTCTGAGATAATAATTCCATCATAGAAACATAGAAAATAGGTGCAGGAGGAGGCCATTCGGCCCTTCGAGCTGAAAAGTGTTTTCAGATATCCTTAGGTTGTGAGAGTTACTATTTAAATTCAAGTTAAGTTTTTATTTTGGTCACTATTTAGTCTAGTGGTTCCCAACCTTTCTCATCCATTGCCGAAAATTGATCAAACATTTGGACTTACTTATTTTAAGATAGCATGATAAATGAATTGATAATACTGTTAAAATGATTTGAATTTTCAAAACATTTTAGTTTAGCTTTACAGCTTATTAATCATGAATTAAAATTAAATAAATTAATTGAAAACAAAATTAAAACATGAAATAAAAGACTCATCGGTGTGGCAGCGGCTTGACTGCAGTCCGTCCGTCTTTTCTTTCGTTTTGTCCCGTTAGGAGTATGTTTTTGGTTTTATTTTTTAGAATTTTAATCTCTTTAAACTTTTTAATTTCTTCCCTGTACGGGGACCAGACCTTTTCCCTGTCGGGTCCCCGTTGTCGTTGGGCCTAACATCGTGGAGACGGCGGCCTCCAACCGGAAACAACCTGCAGACTCACCATCGCGGAGCTGGCCGACTTCGGAGCGTGGAGCGCTGTGGTGGCGCGCAGCTGCGACCCGACTTCGGAGCGTGGAGCGCTGTGGTGGCGCGCAGCTGCGACCCGACTTCGGAGTTTCGGCGGCTCCGGCAGCAGGCGCCGTGGACGGTAACATCGGGAGCTCGCAGTATCCCTGGTGGGAGACCGCTTTTCGGAGCTCCCGCAACGGCAACTTCTCTCGCCCGAATCACGGGGTTAAAACGACCCGGAGCGGGGCCTTACATCACCCGACGTGGCTTTAACGGCCGCGGGACTGCCCACCGGCGACTCTAACATCAAGTCCCGGAGCAGGGCCTTACATCGCCCAGCGTGGCCTTAACAGCCGCGGGACTTACTATCGCCCAACATCGGGATCCCCGCTCGACTTGACGCAGCAGTTGGACTGCTTGACCGCGGGAGAAGAATAAAGAACAGGGAAGAGACAAGACTTTTGCCTTCCATCACAGTGAGGAAGGAGGTGTTTGATGATTCACTGTGATGGATGTTTATGAAAATTGTGTTAATTGTGCGTCTTGTTTTTTTTTGATGTTGTGACTGCAGGGACAAAATTATGTTCGAACCATGTCTGTTTGAATGACAATAAATGGCATTCTATTCTATTCTATTCACAATGAACATTGTTACAATATCGAAAGCCGGCAACCAATCTACCCACCTGGCCCTTGCTCGATGAAACATGCACAACAGCTGCATCGCTGCATGTCATTTGAACAACTTTTGCTGGGATATTCCATAATACCTTAAATAAAATTTTGGGTCACCCTCGCGGCCCAATTTCAAATCTTCGCGGCACAATTTTTGGCAGCAGCTGGAGGTTGGAAACCAGCGATTTAGACCAACATTCTGACCATTGCATCGCTACTATTTTACTACCATCTCGCTACCATTATAAATGCAGTTGCAATGTCTCAGCATCTCCTTCAAATTGCTTTGTACCATTGTCATTTAATCAATCCTGCTCAGCAGCCTATCTCAAATGGTTTCAATTCATATTCCTTCTCCCTGCCACTCCCTCACCCCAATATCCTCCGACAAAGGGTTTCGAACCAAAACGTCACCCATTCTTTGTCTCCAGAGATTCCTTCTCTCCAGAGATGCTGCCTGTCCCGCTGAGTTACTGCAGAATTTTGTGTCTATCCTTTGACAATGTGTTTACTTTTATTTAACCTTAAAATCTCAAACACCTGTCAACTCAGGCATACATCGGGCAAATATATCTGTGGATGACGCAGTCAACCTGGGCCTGCACTTCATCCTCCAGCACCTAGACCGCCAGGGGACCTATGCGAGGATTTTGTTTGTTGATTTTAGCTCTGCATTCAACACCATTGTGCCAGAGCTACTACACTCCAAACTCTCCAAGTTGACTGTTCCTGAACCCCTCTGTCGGTGGATCACCGGCTTCCTGACAGGCAGGAAGCAGCATGTGAGGCTGGGAAAGCACATCTCTGACACGCAAACCCTCAGCATAGGAGCACCACAAGACTGCGAACTCTCCCCTCTCCTTTACTCTCTCTACACCAATGACTGCACCTCCACTGACTCCTCTGTCAAGCTTCTCAAGTTTGCGGATGACACAACTCTGATTGGACTGAGTCTGAAGAAGGGTCTCGACCCGAAACGTCGCCTATCTCCTTCGCTCCTTAGATGCTGCTGCACCCGCTGAGTTTCTCCAGCTTTTTGTGTACCCTGATTGGACTGATCCAGGATGAGGAGGAATCTGCCTAAAGACAGGAAGTGTCACAGCTGGCGTCCTGGTGCCATCGCAACAACCTGGAGCTCAATGCTCTTAAGACAGTGGAATTGATTGTAGACTTTAGGAGAGCTCCCCCTCCCCTCACCCCACTCACCATCAACAACTCCTCAGTCACATCTGTGGAGTCTTTTAAGTTCCTGGGAACCATCATCTGCAAGGACCTTAAATGGGGGGCCTCCATCAACTCCACAGTCAAAAAGGCACAACAGAGGATGTACTTCCTGTGGCAGCTGAGGAAGCACAATCTGCCACAGGCAATGATGGTTCAATTCTATACGGCCATCTTAGAGTCTGTCCTCACCTTCTCCATCATGGTCTGGTTTGGCTCAGCCACCTAGCACGGCATCCAGAGGCTGCAGCGAATCGTCCGATCAGCTGAGAACCTTGGCTGCAACCTTCCCTCCATTGACGAACTGTACACTGCAAGGGCCAGGAAGCGAGTGGGTAAGATCATCTCTGACTCCTCTTACCCTGGCCACAAACTCTTTGAATCACTTCCCTCTGGAAGGCGACTCCGGACTGTCAAAGCTGCCACAGCCAGACGTAAAAACAGCTTTTTTCCCACGAGTAGTAGCTCTACTCAATAACCAAAAATCTGTAGCCTCCTTTTGCTTTGGTATTTTATTTAATTCACATGTTTAATCAATAATGTTTTATTATTAATGTTTTAGGTGTCATTCCTAACTGTCACTGTATGTCATGTTGTCACTTACGGATGGAGCACCAAGGCAAATTCCTTGTATGTGAATACTTGGCCAATAAACTTATTCATTCATTCATTCATTCAAAAAAGTTCCCATCTGCCTCCACAAGCTCTCTGAGATGCTCAGCATTTAATTTTATGGACATACATAGATACATAGACGCAGATACGTACACAATAGGTGCAGGAGTAGGCCATTTGGCCCTTTGAGCTAGCATTCAATGTGATCATGGCTGATCATCCACAGTCAGTACCCAGTTCCTGCCTTCTCCCCATATCCCTTGATTCCGCTAGCCCTAAGAGCTCTATCTAACTCTCTTTTGAATGCATCCAGTGAATTGGCCTCCACTGCCTTCTGAGGCAGAGAATTCCACAAATTCACAACTCTGGGTGAAACAGTTTGTCCTCATCTCAGTTCTAAATGGCCTACCCCTTATTCTTAAACTGTGGCTCCTGGTTCTGGACATCCCTAACATCGGGAACATGTTTCCTGTATCTAGCATGTCCAAACCCTTGATAAGGGGGGTAAATTATTCAATGGAGAAATGCAGGAATAAACACACAAAACCTTTTAGAGTCAACCCATACTTCTGTGTATGTGCTGTCCAGATTTTATTACAGGGAAAAGAAAGTGTAATAACAAATAGACAAAAAAGAGGTAATAAGCACCTCTGTCTCTGATGAAGGAGGTACAGAGACCATCACATTCAGCTTCACATCAGTGGCCATCACATCAGTATACAAACCACCGCAAACGCAACTGAATCTACCATCGTCAGTGAATGTCTCAACTGCTGCATCCCTAATCTGGATTGGTGACTTCAATTGCCACCACACCCAATGGGGCTACAACGAAAACAATGAAGATGGTGAGGCAGCTTGCATGTGGGCGTAAACTGGCGGACTAAACGCTACTTCATGATGCAAAACTATCAAAATTGTTCAACAGCTGTAGATGGAAGAAAAGCTACAACCCTGACCTGATCGCCTCAAGAAATATTACCAATTGCCACAAAACGCTTGATCAGCCAATTCCAGGGTCTCAGCATCGATCAATTGGGATCCACATCACGGCCGCAGTGACCCCAAAACACCCTCCCGTATTCCAACGGTGATGCAATCTCAGAAAGGCGGACTGAGAGGCTTTTGCTAAGGTTACGGATGAACTTGTGCAAGATATAGAGAGTTCACCACACAACTACAACCAGTTTGTTCATGCGATCCACACAGCAGCACACAAGACCATTCCGTGGCGCTGCTGGTTTAACTACATTGCAGGCGTGGACGCTGAAACTGCTGACTTACTATCTATGTCCGAAGAACTTTACGGTGAAGACCCATTTGCAGACAAAACAGCTGAGATCAGGAAACAGCTCACAGATGCACTCAATGAGGCAAAATGGAGACAATGGCAGGAGCTCAGCGTTCGATACAATCATCCCTCAGCACTAGGTAAGCAAATTGGGTTCATTGGGCCTCAGCACCCCCTTATGTAACTGGCTACTGGACTTCCTTACTGACAGACCCCAGTTAGTGCGGGTTGGAAACAACACCTCTAACATCATCTCTCTGAGCACCGGTTCCCCTCAGGGCTGCATCCTGAGTTCACTGCTGTTTATCCTGATGACCCACGACTGTTGTGCCAGGTTTAGTACAAACCACATCATGAAGTACGCAGATGACACAACAGTGGTGGGCCTTATCCGGGACGACAATTAACTGGCTTACAGGGAGGAGGTGAAACAACTGGTGGACTGGTGCAACACGAACAATCTGATCCTGAATGTTGACAAAACAAAGGAGGTCATCGTTGAGTTCAGGAGAAACCGGCACAGTCACACACCACTACACATTAACGACATCGATGTGGAGTTGGTCAGTAGTACTAAGTTCCTGGGGGTGCAGATCACGAATAGTCTGACTTGGTCACAAAACATCGCATCACTAGTTAAGAGAGCGCAGCAGTGTTTGCACTTTCTGCGCCGGATGAGAAGAGCTCACCTCCCCCATCCCGTTCCTCGCCACTTTCTACAGGGGCACCATAGAGAGCATTTTGACCAGCTGCATCTCTGTCTGGTTTGGGGACTGCAAAGCCTCCAACTGGAAATCTGTGCAGAGAGTGGTGAGAATGGCTGAAAAAATCATCGGGACTTCTCTTCCTTCAATCCGGGACATTGCGTGCAAACGTTACTTGTCCAAGGCCAACAGCATTATAAAAGACCCCACACATCTCCTTTGCTGACTGTACTTAAGAGTACTTAAGGAAGTAGCTCAGGAAATAGTGGATGCATTAGTGATAATCTTTCAAAACTCTTTAGATTCTGGAGTAGTTCCTGAGGATTGGCGGGTAGCAAATGTAACCCCTTTTTTAAGAAGGGAGGGAGAGAGAAAACGGGGAATTACAGACCAGTTAGTCTAACATCGGTAGTGGGGAAACTGCTAGAGTCAGTTATTAAAGATGGGATAGCAGCACATTTGGAAAGTGGTGAAATCATTGGACAAAGTCAGCATGGATTTACAAAAGGTAAATCATGTCTGACGAATCTTGTGGAATTTTTCGAGGATGTAACTAGTAGCGTGGATAAGGGAGAACCAGTGGATGTGGTATATCTGGACTTCCAGAAGGCTTTCGACAAGGTCCCACATAAGAGATTAGTATACAAACTTAAAGCATACGGTATTAGGGGTTCAGTATTGATGTGGATAGAGAACTGGCTGGCAAACAGGAAGCAAAGAGTAGGAGTAACGGGTCCTTTTCACAATGGCAGGCAGTAACTAGTTGGGGTACCGCAGGGCTCAGTGCTGGGACCCCAGCTATTTACAATATATATTAATGATCTGGATGAGGGAATTGAAGGCAATATCTCCAAGTTTGCGGATGACACTAAGCTGGGGGGCAGTGTTCGCTGTGAGGAGGATGCTAGGAGACTGCAAGGTGACTTGGATAGGCTGAGTGAGTGGGCAAATGTTTGGCAGATGCAGTATAATGTGGATAAATGTGAGGTTTTATCCACTTTGGTGGCAAAAACAGGAAAGCAGACTATTATTTAAATGGTGGCCGATTAGGAAAAGGGAGATGCAGCGAGACCTGGGTGTCATGGTACACCAGTCATTGAAAGTAGGCATGCAGGTGCAGCAGGCAGTGAAAAAAGCGAATGGTATGTTAGCTTTCATAGCAAAAGGATTTGAGTATAGGAGCAGGGAGGTTCTACTTCAGTTGTACAGGGTCTTGGTGAGACCACACCTGAGTATTGCGTGCAGTTTTGGTCTCCAAATCTGAGGAAGGACATTATTGCCATAGAGGGAGTGCAGAGAAGGTTCACCAGACTGATTCCTGGGATGTCAGGACTGTCTTATGAAGAAAGACTGGATAGACTCGGTTTATACTCTCTGGAATTTAGGAGATTAAGAGGGGATCTTATAGAAACTTACAAAATTCTTAAGGGGTTTGGACAGGCTAGATGCAGGAAGATTGTTCCCGATGTTGGGGAAGTCCAGGACAAGGGGTCACAGCTTAAGGATAAGGGGGAAATCCTTTAAGACCGAGATGAGAAAGACTTTTTTCACACAGAGAGTGGTGAGTCTCTGGAACTCTCTGCCACAGAGGGTAGTTGAGGCCAGTTCATTGGCTATATTTAAGAGTGAGTTGGATGTGGCCCTTGTGGCTAAGGGGATCAGAGGGTATGGAGAGAAGGCAGGTACGGGATACTGAGTTGGATGATCAGCCATGATCATATTGAATGGCGGTGCAGGGCTCGAAGGGCTGAATGGCCTACTCCTGCACCTAATTTCTATGTTTCTATGTTTCACTCTGCTGCCCTCGGGAAAAAGGTATCGTAGTATTAGGAGCATAACGGCCAGGTTTTGCAACAGCTTCTTCCCCCGAGCCATCAGACTCTTGAATTCCTTATAACGTGCCGCCACTATTATCTATCTTTTTATCTTTTTTATCTATTTGATCCTTTTGTTATTTTATGTTGCACAGTGAGCCAGATGCAACAAAATGTTGTTCAGATTTGCATTTGTTGGTGTATTTTTGAATGACAATAAAGTATTTGATTGATTGATTGATTGAGCTAATAGAAACAAAGGCCTATTCCACAGCAGCAGGAAGGCATGGGCGACACTGAAACGTCTCAGTAATGACCCCACCCACAGTAAACCATATGGAAATATGACCGCTAACCAGGTTGCCCACCAGTTGTTGCTAAACGGCAAGAGTAGTGGTAAGAAACCATCATCCCAAAAGTTGCTGATGGCAACAACTGGTGCTCCTGGAGATGTTTAACATCTGCATAGCAACCAACTCCATTCCACCAGTCTGGCGGAAATCGAAGGTTGTTGCTTTACCAAAACCAGGCAAAGATGCCAATCTTCCCAGCAGCTACTGGCCAATATCCCTGCTGTACCACCCATAGACACTGATGGGAAGATGCATACAGAACTGCATCACGCTGGATATAGACAATGTCTTGATACCTGAACAGGCTGGGTTCCTCCACGGAAAGTCAACAACAGGACAACTGCTGAACCTCACTCAGCACACTGAAGATGTCTTTGAGTGGAAGCTGATCACAGGTGCAGTATTTGTAGACTTGTCCACAGCATATGACACTGCAAACCACCGTACCATGAAAGCTAAACTGCAACAAACACTGCAGGACTCTCATCTTGTCCAGTTCATCATGACAATGCTTCTTCATATGCCTGAATGGTCAGAACAGCCGTTGGAGACACCAAAATACCATACCAAAAGAACGTTCTTGCCCCAACGTTGTTCAATATATACACCAATGACCAACCCATCACCCCGAAAACTAGGTTGTTTCTGTATGCCGATGACTTATGCATCACAACGCAATCCTCAGACTTCAGCCAGATTGAGACCGTGCTAGAGGCCACTCTGCAGAATATGACAACATACCACCAACAGATCTCCCTGCGCCCAAACCCAACAAAAGTGCAAAGCGCCTTCTTTCCACCTCCGGAACCGGGATGCAAAACGTCCACTGCAGGTGCGATGGAATGATGTCCTGTTGGAACACTGCAAAGCCCCAAAGTACCTAGGTGTGGTCCTCGATCGCACGTTATCATATCGCCAACATGTTGAGAAAACCAAGGCAGTGGTCAACACCCGGAACAATGTCATCAAAAAAATTGGCAAACAGCTCATTTGGAAGTGACCCAACAACAATCCACACAGCAGCCCTGGCGCTCAGTTTCTCATTGGCAGAATATGCAAGCCCTCTGGAGCCGCTCTAAACATGCACGCAAGGGGACTCTGCATTGAACACTGCCTGCAGGAAAACCACAGGATGCCTGAAGCCGACAAAGGTTGAACATCTGTACGAGCCGGCTGGCATCGACGAACCATCCTGAAGAGGTGATCGGGCAGCTGCAGTCGCCCTTTGCACAATCACCAACATGCCAAGAAACGCTTGAAGAGTCGGAAACAGCTTCGTGGAACTAGATCCAACCGTGCCAGGCACCAAAACCAAACAACAGACAGCACCAGGACACCACCTGCCTTATACTACCTGAAAAGACCTAACCCGCTTCCGTACTGGAGTGAAGAACTGGGGCTTCTCGGACTCTGACATGTGCAACTTTGGAGAGGTACAGACAATTGCCCACCTACTGAATTGCGGCGGAGAGGAATGCACTGCGGACGATCTCTGTAGAGGCACAGATGTGGCACTGGCTGAATGTCGTCTGACACACGAGTGAACTGATGATAATGACAAGTAAATTTGATTTTATTGCTTGTCGTTCGAACCTCAGAGAGGCTCGAACGAAACTCCGTTTCTACAAGCCATACAAACAAACAAACAGAACAATTCATAGAAAAACATGCAAACAATTAAATTCACACAAACATCCATCACAGTGGATCCCTCCTCACTGTGATGGAAGGCAAAGTTCTTCTCTCCCCCCCGCACCATCTCTCTCCCGATGTCGAAGCCCCAGGCGGGCGGTGTTAAGTCCCATGTCCATTGAGGCCGCGCCGGGTGATGTACGGCCCCGCTCCAGGCCCAAAGTCACAAGGTTGGACCCCCCGGCGGGTGCTGGAAAGATGGCATGCCTCACTGGCACGGAGTGGCACAGCCGGAAAAATGGCTCACAACTACATAATGTAAAGCCTATTAGGATGTCCTGAGTTTGTGTACATTGCAGTCTTTCCCTACCGGTGGTTCAGGTCAACACTGATTTCCTCCTTCCTGACACTTCCCGATTTATAAACACAAGGGTTGTTACTTCCATGTTTTTGAAATGCTCCAGCAGATATTAATTATCTGGTGAAAACTAGCGAGAACTCAAATTGCCTATGTTCTCTTTGAGATTATAAATTATGATTTCGATGTTATGAATTCCTTTATGTTTTTTCCACATTTCACGCGAATTGTAGTGGTTGCAATGAAGTTTCAGTGAGTAGGCTAGGTGCTAAATTATGAAATACGCTGATGAGGTATTGATATTCAGAGCAACATGTATTTTGCCATGGTGTTTTATTTCAGAATAGATGTTACAGAATAACGTTGCTCTTTTGTCAACATTACTATTACGCAGTAACTACAGGAAGCAGCAAAACCACAAAGAATATCGTTGAAGCACATTGGGGTTGAGGTCTGGCCATTGCTGCGGACGGTTGGGGTTGTAAATCCTGCAAATGAATCATCAAAACGCACAATACCTACGGGAAAGTTTTCAAAGTAAACGGTGGTTTTAATTGGATCGGAGTAGTGATGCATTGCATTTTTCTTGCAATGCTACTTACTGCTTGTGTAGTTTTGGGCTGAAAACGGGTGAAAACGGATCTGTGACAACAACATTCGAGGATTGCAACGGGGCACTCTAATCTCAAGTCCAATGCCAGCTCGCAGACGAAAAACCACATATGTGTGCAGGAAGGAACTGCAAGATGATGGTTATGCGCCGAAGATCTGATAGACGCAAAAATGCTGGAGTAACTCGGCGGGGACGGGCAGTCTAAGAAAAGTCTCGACCTGAGAAACATCACGCATTCCCCTTCTTCTCCAGAGATGCTGGCTGGCTGTCCCTTGAGTCCCTGCCAGTTGTGTTGCATTTGGTGGGTCTGTCTGTCTTCCGGCGTAAACACACACACACACAGATAGAGAGGTGCAGTTGGCGCGAGCTCTAATCTTGACTGACAGGCGCGCGGTTTTGCACGGCCCGGGCTCGTCTCGCGCGGGCGTTGCGTGATTACGTCAGGCGGACCAGAGGTCGCGAGACGGGAGCGGGTAACGGACGGACGGAGGCGGCGGCGGCGGCGACGGCGACGGCGGAGGAGGAGGAGGTGGAGGGGCCGAGCGACCGAGCGACGCGGCGGCGCGGCGGCGGCGGCAGAGGGCGAGGGAGAGGGCCAGGGCCACAGCTGCAGTGCGGCGACACTGAACAACCGCTGCCAGGAGTTGCCGGCCCGCAGGAGGTTGGGCTGCCGAGGAGCCCGGCAAAAGTTTGGTCCGTGTGTGTGGTGGGGGGGAGAGATGCCCCGGAGCCCGAGTGACAGCTTGAACCATGCGTGGCGGAGCTACCGGGAGTCAGAGTCGCAGCAGCAGCAGCAACAGGTGAGGAGAGGGGGGGACCTGGCACCGTCCCGATGCACGGCAGCCGACCGGCCCCGACTGCAGACCGAGGCACGGGCAGAGTTTGCAGCGCCCAGCGTGGAGGGAACAAACTGTGGGGAGGGTGGCCAGGAGATGCCACGCCTTGCGGGGAATGTTGCCCGCGGTGTGGTTTGTTAGGGGGCATGAGTCCGCATGGATGGCAAGCCCGGGCACACAGCAGGGGGGGGGGGGGGGGGACTTTAATGCGGGCAGAGTGATAAGTTTTTGCATGGGAGAATGACATGTTTTGGCAGAAGGGGCGATGTGGGAAATGATTCACTGCCCCTATGATTGAGGAGGAAGGGGCAGGGCTAGTTGTCATTAGTGCAGGGTGGTAAGGCTGGTGGTTTTTGTTGCAGGGAATGGTTTGGCCACTGTCGTGCTTTGGCATGAAAAGTTGGGATAGTGGCTGATTTTGACTTGGGGAGACTGGCTTGGTGTTATCTTTGATAGTGCATGCTTTGTATATTTCAGATAGATTAGATAGTTTGGAAAAGATGGTGTACTTTCAAAAGGAATGTGTTTTGCTTTGACACTGTGTGATGACACCTTCAGGAGTGTGTAGGAGGGTGCCATGCATTGGCATTGGAAGAGAGCAATGTAGTTTGGCATAGAGGATAATGAGAAAGATCTACTCCAGGCACACAAGTACTGTAATCTATAGTGACAGAACTGAATTACTGAATGATGTATTGCTGGGGGATATAATCTGTCAGATGAGCGTTCCCTCTTGGCCTGGACAATTGTTCTTATTTTGTCGAAGAGAAGAGCATGTTTTCTACGCAGGGTGGCACAGTGATGCAGCTGGGAGGAGCTGCTGCCTCACAGCACCAGAGACCGAGTTCAATCCTGACCTCGGGTGCTGTCAGTGTGAGTTTGCACATTCTCCCAGTGATTGTGTGGGTTTCCTCCAGCTGCCAGGGGCCACAGTTTAAGAATAAGGGGTAGGCCATTTGGAACAGAGATGAGGAAAAACATTTTCACCCAGATAGTTGTAAATTTCGAAATCTCTGCCTCAGAAGACAGTGGAGGCCGATTCTCTGAATGCTTTCAAGAGAGAGATAGATGGAGCTCTTAAAGATATCGGAGTCAAGGGATATGGGGAGAGGGCAGGAACGGGGTACTGATTGGCCTACTCCTGCACCTATTGTTTATTGCTCCAGTTTCCTCCCACATCCAAAAATGAATGAACTTTAGGATAATTGGCCAGTGTCAATTGCCCCCATTGTGTAGGGAGTGGATGCGAAAGTGAGACAACAGAACTAATTTGAACGGATGATCGATGGTCTGTGTGGACTCGGTGTGCCAAAGGGCCTATTTCCAAGTTGTGTCTCTAAAATAAGTAAACTAAACTTCCATTTATTACACACTAACATTAACAAAAGCAATTGAGAAGACGGAAAAGCTATTCAGGAGACAGAAAAGCTGGAAATCTCCAGGGCCGGACAATGTTTCACCCTCTACCCTCAAGCTCTGTGCCGAACAACTGGCACCAGTCTGCACAATTTCAATCGGAACGCGCAGCTGAAAATAAAAAGAGGCAGTAATTAACAAAGGCTTGGAGAATAGGTAAAACTGAAGGATAAACTATCATAGGATTTGGGTAGTATTGTGATTAAACTGCAGGAAGGATGCTTTATTTGTTATTTCTGGGTGCTGGAAATATAAATTGTAAAGCATCTTGTACTCCAACATTGACCTTACCCCTCCCCACTCATTTTTGACTGATGCGCTTTACTATCTGCTACATCTTTAAAGAAAGCTTGGGCAGGTTTGAGTATTATTTTGAAGCACACATATGTTTTCCATCACTGTGGCCCAGGGCCTATTTCTCATTATGAACATTATGAAGCAGATTATCAGTGGCTGAGTGAGTATGCATCAAGCACTCTGAGTGAATGCCAGGTCTTATGCCTCAATGTACACACCATCAGAGTATATGTGTACTCTGTAATCGGCTGCACTGTGTCTTTAGCATGCCTTATGTTCAAATTATAGATGTGTCATCTATTGCCAGAAATGCATGAGGTCACTTTTTTATTGCACATATTGTTTTTCAATTAAAGTAGTCTTTGTTTTTCCCCCTTAATATTTCTATCTTCTTGCTACCTCTATTTCTATGTGGTTTTTTGTTCATAACAATCAAGTTTCCTCTCCTCCTCTTCCCTCACTTTCCCCAGATATTGACATGCTCAGTTGTCTTGGCATAATGTTTTCTGGAATGAAACTGCCTTCTGAAGGACTTCAGCTGTGAAGTAGAAAAATGTCCAGAAAATGTCGAAGCAAAAGGAAACATAGAAACATTCATTGTGATCATGGCTGATCGTTCTCCATCAATAACCCGTGCCTGCCTTCTCCCCATATCCCTTGACTCCACTAGCCCCTAGAGCTCTATCTAATTCTCTCTTAAATCCATCCAGTGACGTGGCCTCCACTGTGGCAGGGAATTCCATAAATTCACAACTCTCTGGGTAAAAAAAGTATTTTCTCACCTCAGTCTTAAATGACCTCCCCTTTATTCTAAGACTGTGGCCCCTGGTTCTGGACTCGCCCAACATTGGGAATGTTTTTCCTGCATCTAGCTTGTCCAGTCCTTTTATAATTTTATATGTTTCTATAAGATTCCCCCTCATCCTTCTAAACTCCAGTGAATACAAGCCTAGTCTTTTCAATCTTTCCTCATATGACAGTCCCGCCATCCCAGAGATCAATCTCGTGAACCTACACTGCACTGCCTCAATCACAAGGATGTCCTTCCTCAAATTAGGAGACCAAAACTGTACACAATACTCCAGATGTGGTCTCACCAGAACCCTATACAACTGCAGAAGATATTGTAGATATTTGAAATCAACTGGGAAACTGCTTAGTCAGGTACAGAAGCATGTACAGAGAAGCAGAAACTGAACTTAAAGCAGGCACAGAAGTTGGCGCAGATAGGATTGTTGGTTAAAAAGCAAGGTCAAAGAGTGTTTAGAGCCCACGCAAGAGTCGGGAACAAAGCTAGTACCTAGCGACAGGAGCTGATTAAATGCGTCATCGTACCAGGAGTGAAGTAAAAACTCGGCAAGTGATTAATCACATCCATTAGCAGGGATAAATCAGTTCTTATGTATAAGCATGATGGGTCAAATGGCCTGTTTTATAATAAATTCATATGATTGTATTATTCATCATTTTCTAGGCAGTTGGCCCATGTAGATTTGTTGTTTTTCTTAAATCAGATTTGCAATACAGGTGACAAATACAGCCTAAATATTATGCTAAAGGTAAAAATGTGTTTTTTTTTCCTTGTTTGATTTTCTTATCGTATCCACTTTAAAAAGAGTATTTTCAAAAAAAATTGTGGTAGTCAAAGGAAATGTTCTTGCGTTTCACTTTCTATCGTCACGATATGTACACTTCATCTGTGCTTCAGCTTCTCGTATTCCCAGACGAAATACAGTTCAGAGCAAAAGCACATCTCTGAAAATACAGCGAAGGAATTTATTGAAATCCTATTGGCGGATGTTATTCAACTGTTTTTAGCTCTTTGGTGAAGATGTGGGTGCACAAAGGGTTTAAATCTATTTAAATGAGTTTATGCATAATCAATGCTTTTCTGACACCTATTTACCCAAGTTTTATCTGTGGACCAGAACCATGGAAGGAAACAGTTAAAAGTTATATCTCCCTTAATTGATAATGTAATACCAGTTGATGTCAAACTTATCATTACATTAAGATTCACTGATGTATATTCCCGAAAAAAAGGCAAAACAATATTAACGCAAACCATCTTACAACTGTAAGCATTTTGTTTTAATTAATTCATGAGCAAAACTGGAATTTATTATCTGTCTTTAAATACACATGATGAGATGGTAGTGAGTCACCACGATTCTCTGCAATGCTTCTAATGAAAATAGTACTCGCACAGTGCTGTTCAGATGGGAGATCTGGGATCCCCACATTCAGGACTAAATCTAGATTGAAAAGTAGCAAATGGGGCACAGAATGGTTAATTCCTCTTTGTTACCTCATTTTTAAAAAGCTTTTAAAATAAATTTAGCGACAGAACAACTTTTCAGTACCGTGAACTACCTGATTGAGCACCTTTTTCTCACACTTCCCTCCCCTGCATACCCTTTGCCTCTTCCACTTATGTCCTTTCCTTTGGCTTCACATTTCATGCTTCGTCTCTCCTTTCGCATCTTCCCATCTGGCCTTTGTCCACCCGTCTGCTAATCAAACCCCCCCCTCTCCGGTATCTATCTGAAACGTCACCTATCCATGTTCTCCAGATATGCTGCCTGACCCTCTGAGTTACTCCAGCACTTTGTGTCTTCTTTTGTAAACCAGCACCTGCAGTTCCACTTGTCCACATATCATTTACCTGGCTTTGTCCTGAACCCGCCTCTCAGAGTCATGAGTAGTGAACAACTACTCTCATTGTGTAGTGATTGACTACTACAATCAGTCTGAAGAAGAGTCCCGACCTGAAATGTCATCTGTCCATGTTCAGCAGAGATGCTGCCTGACCCACTGAGTTATTCCAGTACTGTCTTTTTTTTTGTAAATTAGCATTTAGTTCCTTGTATCTAAGTGTTCAGTACCACTGGTTTAAAATTAACTTTGTGGAGGATCTTTGAAATAAATAGAACCTTTTACAAATCATTGCTGTTGGTTACACTAGATATTTAAACATAGTGCTGGAAATGGGGAAATGAAGATCATGCTGTACAATTATACAAATGGTTCCTGGCTTTCAATCCATTTCCATCTCCAAACACCTTTTTCCAATCTTGTAGGTGACTTTTCTTTTGAATTGCTAGAACTCATGGCACCCCTCTCCACCCCATGTAGGCAAATTCAAAAGGTGGCTTGTCATATAACCTAATTTTGCGCAGACAATTAAATGTCCTTGCAGTGCTGAAACATGTATATATAAATAAACAATGAATGAGATATCTCTGAGTCTTTGGAGGAAGCAGGTGGTTGAGGAGAGTGTGGCTTGGAGGGAGTGACAGTAAAGGTTTAGAATTTAGGGAGTTGTCCCACTTGGGCGACCAAATCCACATACCCACACCCCCCCCCCCCCCCCCATCCCCCCGGAAGCGCTGTGACATTCACACCCGCGATGAATCAAAAAGCCCGGTCAGCCAAGGAGATTGCCCTCGACTGCCTGTAACTAAATAGCGACCCCACTCCACTGCTCTACGAGTTCAAAAGAACCATGCCGACCAAGTTTTACTCGCGGAAAATTTTTCAACATGCTGACAAATTTTCCGCAACCTAGATGAGGTCACGAGTATTCGGGAACTTCCCTCGAGCATGAAGGAGAGTTCCAGCGACCTCCTAGGACCAGTGTCGACCATGCTGCGAGTTTGAAGGTCGAAGACACTCTTCAAAACTCGCAGATTAGGTCGCCCAAGTGGGATAGCCCCTTTAGTTATGGAGCTGAGTATAATGAGATTTGAAAATTCTCAGGTGAGGGATTAAGCATTAGGATGGGGAAAATGCCAGTGAACTGGAGGTCATCCAAGGTTCAGAGAGTACAGCTGAGAAAATATCGAGACTGACATTGGAAAAGTCATAGACGCTAAAAGGGATAGTTTGATAGCTGGTGTTTGAGAATGAACAGTGGAGCTGAAAAGAAGTTGGAATTTGGGAACTCCACAGGCAACTGATGAGGCAGTGATGCCAGGAAGCGGCTGAATTGGATTTAGTGCATTAAGGGGGGGTTGGAATCTCGTCAGAGATGCTGCGAAGAAAGTCCTTAAGTACATTGGAGGGAGAATCTAGCTAGCCTGGACTTGAATAATTTGCTCTTTATAAATCGTCCTTTATTTTTTATAATTCCGGGACAACACAGTGACACAGCTGGCGGAGGCCCTGTCTCACAGCATCAAAGACGTGGTGCCCATGTGGGTTTCCTCAGGGTGCTCCAGTTTCCTCCTACACCTCAAAGACATCCGCGGTTGTAGGTTAATTGGTCTCTTAAATTGCCTCTAGAGGACGAGGGATAATCTTATAGAGGTGTATAAGATCATGAGAAGAATAGATCGGATAAATGCACAGAATTTCTTACCCAAAGCAGGTGAATCAAGAACCAGAGGGCATAGGTTTTAGATGAGGGGAGAAAGATTTAATAGGAACCTGAGGGGCAACTTTTGTTTTACACAAAGGGTGGTTGGTAGGTATATGGAACAAGCTGTCAGAGGAGGTAGTTGATGCAGATACTATCACCATATTAAAAAAAAAAACATTTGGACAGGTTCATGGAAAGGATTGATTTGGAGGGATATTGGCCAAACGGCAGCAGGTAGGACTGGTGTAGACGGGACATGTTGGTCGGTGTAGGCAAGTTGGGCTAAAGGGCCTGTTTCCTCGCTGTATAACTCCGAATGGCTGTGATGGGAAGTGTGAAGTTAGCACAACTACGTTGGATACTAGACATAAAAAGCTGGAATAACTCAGCAGGCCAGGCAGCATCTTTGGAGAAAAGGAATAGGTGACATTTCATAGAAACATAGAAAATAGGTGCAGGAGTAGGCCATTCAGCCCTTCGAGCCTGCACCGCCATTCAATATGATCGTGGCTGATCATCCAACTCAGTATCCTGTACCTGCCTTCTCTCCATACTCCCTGATCCCTTTAGCCACAAGGGCCACATCTAACTCCCTCTTAAATATAGCCAGTGAACTGGCCTCAACTACCTTCTGTGGCAGAGAATTCCACAGATTCACACTCTCTGTGAAAAATGATTTTCTCACCTAAAAGACTTCCCCCTTATCCTTAAACTGTGACCTCTTGTTCTGGACTTCCCCAACATCGGAAACAATCTTCAGATAAAGACCCTTCTTCGGATGAAGACCGAAAACTGACTGTTGAAAACTGATTGTTCCAATGAATGTAATATTGCGCTGTTTTCTGCCTGGAACGAACTGAGGAATGGGGTGGGGAGGCTCACGGTGGGAAGTGGCAGATTGCAATTTGTTCTATCCTTATCAGCAATAAAATGGGCATTAAAAATCAACAGGACTCTGAAATATATGGAATTATTGTACTGATATTTATTAAATATTTATACAGCCTTGGTCAGAAGAGGAAAGTTTAGCAGGACAGTTACCCAGGGCTTATGTTGCTGGTTTGAAATTCTTGAGCATTCTTTTCCAAGCTAAACTCACTAGGAAGTCCATGAGACCATGTAAGTGTGATAATGAAATGTATTATGTTTTAATTGGAGTACTATAGAGTGTGCTTTATGTAGCCTGTGTAGGAGGGTAAGTGGTGGGTGGGAGGAGAGGCATATTGCTGTAAATTAGCAGAGCGTAAACAGCAGTAAAATAGTGTTTGAAAATCAATACAATAAAGCTCATGTTACAACTGTTTGGATCGGCCTTACAGAAATTAGCCCTTGCATAATGTACAACTTGCTCCCCAAGAGATATGGAGTTGCTTTTACAGAATTTATGTACATAACAAAAAGTAAATAAATTATTTTTTCAACTTGCAATTCTTCACACATATGCTGTCGATGTAGCCTATGCTGCTTTGAAATATGTGAAAATATTGTTCAGGAGTCGGTGATTTTTGGGCCAGCTGTGTTTCGATTTCAATCTGTGCCGTTTATGGAAATATCTAGATAGGCTGACCCAATTTCTGTCAGCGATCTCTGCTGCAAAAGGATTTGCATAAGAATGCTTGATAATGATCAAAAGACATCTTGGGAATCCTTGTCCTTTATAACCAAGTGTTTTAAAGAATGGATACATTTTAAAAGAGTATACACTATATTTTATAACACGTTATGGCATGCAAAGGTATTTTGGGATTTTTTTGTGAGCAAATGTTTTTTTTTTCACCAATGAATCATTGGTATCTCATTTTGACTCATGTTATTTTAAAACATTGTTTTTTCTTCAGTGTAAATTTACCAGTTTTGCATTTTCATCCAACTTTATTAGGAATTAGATATTTACAGTACCAAACGGAAGCCATTTGGCCCAGCGGGTCCATGTCATCATAACAATTGGCTTTGGGTTGATTCTACTTCCATTAAGTTTGCAGATTCTTCAGATTGTCATGGTAGATAATAAATGTAGTGAAGATTTTTACCTTCACAATCCTTTCAGACTGAAGATTTTTTTGCTCAATTTCCCTCTAATTTCTCCATCAATTAATTTGAATCCACGTATATTACCGACTAACATATCTTCGAAGGGAAATAGGTCCTTGCTGTTTGCCCTTTATAGTCCTCTTGTAATTTATCGCACCTCAAAGAAATGTTCCCTCAGTATCAGAAAATGCTGGAATCCTTCAGTGAGCCAGTTACCATCTCTAGAAAGAGAAATAGCAGGATCTCGGAACTGACATGTTAACTCTTGTTTCCATTTCTGTAGATGCTGCTTTACCTGCTTTTCCAGCAATTTTATTTTCCTTCAATTTTCCAGTAATAGCAGTTTTTTAAATATCCCCTTGGTCTCAATTGTGTAAGGATAATTACCTCAGCATAGACTGTTCCAATGATGCTAAATCTACATTCTTTCAATCCGAGCTTGTGACAAAGAGCACTGGAAGGTCATATGTGGCATATGAGGTCATAGAATGCCCCCCATAATATTTGGGACAAAGACCCATCATTTATTTATTTGCCTCTGTACTCCACAATTTGAGATTTGTAATAGAAAACAATCACACGTGGTTAAAGTGAACATTGTCAGATTTTAATAAAGGCCATTTTTACACATTTTGGTTTCGCCATGTAGAAATTGTAGCTGTGTTTATACACAGTCCCCGCCCCCCCCCCCCCCCCCCCCCCCCCCCCCCCCCCCATTTCAGGGCACCATAATGTTTGGGACACAGTAATGTCATGCAAATGGAAGTAGTCATGTTTAGTATTTTGTTGCATATCTTTTGCATGCAATGACTGCTTGGATTCTGTGATACATGGACATCACCAGTTGCTGGGTGTCTTCTCTGGTGATGCTCTGCCAGGCCTTTATTGCCGCCATCTTTAGCTTATGCTTGTTTTAGGGGCTAGTCCTCTTTTAATTTTCACTTCAGCATATAAAAGGCATGTTCAATTGGGTTCAGATCGGGTGATTGACTTGGCCACTCAAGAAATGACAATTATTTACTCTGAAAACTCCTTTGTTGCTTTAGCAGTATGTTTGGGATCATTGGCTTGCTGTAGAATGAATCACCAGCCAATGAGTTTTGAGGCATTTGTCTGAACTTGAGCAGATAGTAGCAATGTTACAACATTTTGAGATTTAAAAAATCAAGTCTGCAATTTTTCCCTTCAGATAAAGCATAAAAATAAGTTTAATTTGACACCTAATTCACTTTCATATCTTCAGTATTAAAAAGGGTATGGCCATTTTCATACTCGGAAATTAGCATCTTGTTCCCAATTGCCTTTCCATTGACTTAACACACAAACTGTGATCTAGGACAGTCAAAAGCCCATAACTTTCTTAAAAATTAAGAGAACTCAATAAAATTTTCAGTTATTATAGATTGAAGCATTCTGAAACAAATATGAAACAATATTACTTGGATGACCTGAAATTAAAGCATATAATTAGTTAGTTACCTAATTGTAACTAATTACAAAATTCAATTACTAGATCTAAACATCTATCCATTTCTTAAGAAAAGATAAACTTTTTTAAATTGCCTAAGTGTCCAAATAACATTCACACAATAATGATTTTTAAATCTCATTTTCATGAATTTATAGGCCAAATGGAAGGAATTTAGTGTTTAATTCCTGTAAATTAATTGCCATTTAAATCAACTTGCGAGTGGGTTTTAATGGAATGCGGTGGATTGGAACGTTGCGGTTTGCGGTGAAGTCGGCAGGAAAAACACTGCCGGTTCATACATTTTTTTTGTCTCCATTTCGCAACATGAAAATGTGATTAAAGGCTTCCTAAAAACCAAGTTTTAATGTAAAAATAAACTGTGTACTTTATTTTCTCCCCTACGTAAAATCCTTCCCGTTGTCGGTGCTCACGGCTTTAGAAGATGATTTTTAAATTACTCTAGTTAATAAATAATCTAGCGTAATTTAAAAATACCTTCATGAATGAAATGTCGGAGCGATTTTTCTTCAACAACGAAATCGCCCGACATGGATCGATTTGCCCAGTCTGTGGAAAAACGGCATTTTAAACCCGCCCCCATCTGAAAGGCGCCAAAGTCACACACACGGGGAGCGGCAAACTGCAGCGCTGCTCAAGGTACGTTTTGTAACATACCTACAGATAGAATATGTCTATACACTTCAGAATTCATTATGCTACTACCATCAGCAGTTGTAATAGAAGGCAAGGCAACTTTAATTAGGCAAGGCAACTTTAATTAGGCAACACAGCTTTAGAATTTCCAAACCAAAGGCAACACAACTTTAGCATTTCCAAACCAAAGGCAACACAGCTTATCATTTCCAAACTATATTTTCAAACCACATTAAGGGCACTGACAGGTCAGTGAAACCACTCACAGTTTAATAGACATGTGCTCAGTCTTATTCACAGCTCAGAATGAGAGACTTGACCCTCTCACTCCACCATCTTGCAGAGACTGACTGAGACACTCAACACTTCCGGGTTTTATAGTCCCGCCGGAAGGCGCGTGGCCTTCAGGAGAGAGATTCTCAACATTTTTTTAAATACTAATAACTTTTATTTTTCAACGATGGGAAAAATGCTCTTGTCCTGCGCAGCGGAGGGGGACTCTGACTAAGATGGCCAAAAATCACAGCCGTAAGTGACAGCGTTTTTTCTAAAATCAATATACAGAACGACAGGAAGTGATCAGGATCAGACTTTTAGTGATATAGATATAAACTCATTTCCAAATGTTTGTAATGTCATTGCCTTGATCATCTAAACTCGGTAAAACATGTGCTAAACATTGGTGAGATATTTATTGGTGAGTGAAGGCTGCATGGAGATGCTGCAAGTTCCAAAGTGTAATTTTTCAGTACTGCACGTGGATGTCATCTAGTCCTTAGCTTTTGTTGTATCCTTTGTTCTCAACTTCTTAATATCTCAGGGAGTGAAATAAATTGACTGAAAACTAGCTACGGCGATAATACAAATGTCAGCAAAAAACACAAAGTGGCTGCCACTGGGCCATTGGACACTTTGGCTAAAGATGCATGCAATTGCTTCAACCTTTCATTTGGCATATGTGTTGAGGTTTTCTTCCAGCCTTTTCACATTGCTGCTTAGCTGTCAATAATTTAACTCTCCAGTATATGAGGCAGAACTGTGGAGCTTTGGTCTGATCTGTTTATTTTGGAGTTTTGCATGATAGTTTATGAGGGCATTGATAGAGCCCTGTTTTTGAATATTTTGTGCTGCACTGTGTTCGCTAGTCAATGTATGGTCTGGTATAATGAAACTCTTTTTGATTTGGTAACGGCCTTAGTTTTCTGAATTTGTTCACTAGTTATAAAGTGCAATTTAGAGCATGGAAAAGCTAAATATATTCTTTCTAGATGCAACTATTTTGTGAAGTTTGAATACTTTATCATTTGGATAATTATTTTTATTTACCTACAACTGATTAACAATTCAGTTGCTGCATTGTTGATGCTTTTGCTGTGTTTATTTGACAAAACCTGCACTTGTTTAATGAATAATACCTTTACCTGCACTGCGTGACTATATTGATAAATCCCTTGTACAAGCATTACTGAGACTCTGAGAAATTAAATGCATTGACGTCTGCTTGAGGCAAGAAATCTGGCCTAGTTTAATAAAGCCTTTACTGTATTAAACTGTATGTATACATTATAGATAAGATGTTCCAAGGCTGTAATTCTAGCTGCATGATTCAGGTTACTGATCCTGTATTGCTTTCTTGCTTTTGAAACATTCATAAAACTAAAATAAATACTTAAATTCATATTACATACAGTTAAGAATACTTTAACATACATCCTAATGAAGTGTTTTTTGCAGATAAAAGTCTTTTAAAATGAATAATCTGGGTGCAACCTCATCAGCAATATTGCTGTGTAATCTGCACAGTGCAGGATAGCTAATGAGTGTCCCTTGATAATTTTGCAATTTTATGTGGAACTAGGCCAAGGGGGACCCATTGGGTCCCGTCCCCTCCCCTCGATGCGGGGTTGCGGATGGGGGGTCTGCAGCATCTCACACACACACCAACCACCCCCCACAAACACATGGGGGGGAGGGGGGTGAGAGGGGGAGGGGGTGGGAAGGGAGAGAGAAGGGGAAGGGGATCGAGTGGGGGAGGGGAGAGGGGGCAGAGAGAGGGGGGGGGGGAAGGGGAGAGAGGTGGGGGGAGTGGGGGGGGGAGGGAAGGGGGTGAGAGGGGGAGAGATGGGGTAGGAGGGGAGGGGGAGAGAGGGGGATGCGGAGAGGGGTAGGAGGGAGGGGGGAGAGAGAGTAGAGGGGAGGGAGGTGGAGGCCGGTTAGTCCCCGTGGGGAGGAACGGGCAGCACCGGGGATAGGCGGGTAGCATCGGGGAGGAGCGGTTAGCAGCGAGAGGAAGAGGGCGGAAGAGGGTGATGACTTCACTCGCTAACCGTGGAACATAGCGCAGCAGGCCGCGAGGGGAAAGTTATTCAAAAGCAAGCTTGGAAACTCGTGAGCGCTCGTGGCCTCGGGTGACCTCTGGATCTGCAGTACAGAGCCACTTGCTCGTTCTTTCTGCATCTTTTGAAGAACGGGAGGGTGGATGGTGACGTAATTCCTGGAAAACAGTGTGCAGCAGGCAGCGCGTTGAAAATTCTGTGCAGCTTGCCGCGAGGAGCAAAGGCATCGTGAAGTCTTGCAGCTTGCTCCAGCACGTTTGATTTTAAAAAGATTTCAGATTGGTGAACAATTTTAGTAAAACAAAACTCGGTAAATAATGAATCAAATTTTCAGATAATTTTCGACATCATGAGGTAAATCTCTACCGGAATATGTAAACATTTTACCATTAGCGCGTCGGGTTTTGGAGAAAATGTGATTCACAAGCGAACTAACGAAAGATCAGAGTTTTATAAGTATACTAGACCAAGTGCAGAACGGTTGGGTCTGTTCCCCCAACGTGTGGTTGCGGAGGACGGGGGGCTGGGGGAGGGCGGCATGCGGCGTCACACACACTAACTATCCCCTCCCGCACATAGGCAAACAACCCCCCTTGATATTATATTAATATTATTAATTTGCTCCTTTTACCCCATAACCGCCCTATCCACTGACGCATAGCCCCCAACTCGCAGGCGTGTCTAGAGAGGGAGAGCTGAGAGAGAATGCGGAGAGACAAAGAGAAAGGGGCTGAGACAGAAGGGCAAGAGACAAGAGGGAGCGAGAGAGGGTGGAGGGGAGGAGGAGAGGGAGGGTGGGGGGAGGGAGAGGGGCTGAGAGGGGTGAAGGGGGGAGGGGAGGGGACGATGTGGGGGGGGCAGGTAGGGTGGGGAGGGGTTGGGTGTAGGGAAGGGGTAGAGGGGGAGATGGGGTAGGGAGAGGGGGAAGAGTGTGTAGGGAGGGGGAGAGGTGGAAGAGTGGGGAGGGAGGAGGAGATGGGGTAGGGGAGGGAGGGAGGGGGAGGGAGAGGGGTGGGGGCAGTCCATCTATTCCCACTCCCTATCACCCCCACTCCTCTCCCTCTATTCCCACACTCTCCCTCCTCATCTCTCCCATTCCCCCTTCTCTCTCCCTCAATCCCCCCACTCCCCCCACTGCTCCTCTTCACCTCCCCAGGATATCGCCTGTCCTCCGGATCTGCGGAACTTGCTCGTTCAGAGAGGAAAGCAGAACAGGGAGGAGTCAGAGTCAAAGACTTATCTCTTCTCCTGATCTGCAGAGCATTTTGAGGGGGGGAGGGGGGAAGTTTAGAGTGAGCGGGCGGGCGTGGGAGTCTAGCTATGGGCTTCTGACTCTCTGGAGCGCGCAGAATTGGGAGGAGCGGGCGGGGTTTCGCGAGCTGCGCCTGCTGTGAGTTCAGAGGAACTTACGCCTTATTTCTTCTCCCGATTGGCAGAGCATTTACCCCGCCCGCCCATCGTCTTATCTCCACTCCCGATCGGCAGAGCATTTTGAGAGGGGGGGGGGGGTTTGGAGTGAGTGGGCGGGTGGGCAGGCAGGCGTGGGAGTCCAGCTGTGGGCTTCTGACTCTCTGGAGCACGTAGGGGATGGGAGGGGCGCGCAGGCAGGCGGACAAGTCCAGCTGCGGGAGGCGCGGCACGGGGGCAGTGGAGGAGAGCCGGGCTGCCAAATGAAGAGAGAGAAAAGGGCGGTCGGCATGTGGGGAGGATTTGTGACGTCAAGCTGTGAGTCCCGTTTAGATTTTAAAATGAGTGAGTGTGGGGGGGGGGGGTGGGTCGATTTATTAAAAAATGTGTACATATAAAATGTCTGGTCGGCGGAGTTTTAGCGTGTGGTTTTGGCGGTGACAAAAATAAACACACACACAGGATTAGTGCAGACTGTGCAGTGGCGGCATGCGGTGTCACCAGTCACGTTGTGGGGGGGAGGGAAGGGGTTTAGGGGGTAGAGGAGGAGAAGAGGTGGAGGAGGAGATGGGGTGGGGGGGGGGTGGGGGGTCGATTATATCCCCCACTGCTCCTCTTCACCTCCCCAGGAAAAAACGTCAGTCAAAAATGCTGAAGCTAGCTTTGGGCTTCTGTAATGAGGGGTTTCGCGAGAGTGTGAGTTCGTATAGATGAGAGGGGGGGAGGGGGGTTTGGAGTGATGTGGGCGGGTGGGCAGGCATGGAGTAAAAAAGTTGGAGGAGAGCGGGCCTGCAATATGGTTTTGTAGCGTTGGCGAAAAAAATGTGTACATAAAAATGTCTAAATGTAATGAGGAGTGGATTAGTGAATGTAAAAGTATAATGTCTAGTGAAATGGAAAAAATCTCGGAGTTTTAGCGTGTGGTTTTGGCGGACCAAGGAATCAAAGGCCCAAAATCTGACACAAATAAACACACACACAGTTTTAAAAGTATACTAGATCAAATGCAGACCCGTTGGGTCTGTTCCCCCAAAGCGCATTTGCGGGTGGGGAGGGGCGGCATGCGGTGTCACACACGCTAACCACCCCACACTAACTACCCCCTTAATATTATATTAATATTATTAATTGGATCCTTTTACCCCATAACCGCCCTATCCACTGATGCATAGCCCCCAACTCACAGGCCGTCTAGAAAGGGAGAGGGGGTAGAGTGAGGGCAGAGAGAGAATGGGGAGAGACAGTGAGAGAGGCAGAGACAGAAGGGCAAGAGACGGGGGGTGGAGGAGAGGGAGGGTTAGGAGAGGGGGGGGAGGGAAGGGGGGAGATGGGGTGAGAAGGGATGTGGGGGGGAAGGGAGGGAGGGGGAAGGGGGTGGAGGAGGAAGGGGGTTGGGGGGGTAGGGCAGTGGAAGGGGGAGAGTGGGGGAGAGAGAGAGAGGGAGAAGTGGGGGGGAGAGAGAGAGAGAGGGGAGGAGGAGAGAGAGGGGGGTGAGAAGAGAGAGAGAGGGGGGGGAGGAGAGAGAGAGAGAGGGGGAGAGAGTGAGAGATGGGGATGTTTGGTTATTTCTGCGCAATTTGAAAAACCAGGAGGGGGGTGTGAGGGATTGGAGCGGGCGAGTCCAGCTGCGAGAGGCGCAGCGCGTGCATAGTTGGAAGAGCGCCGGGCTGCCAAATGAAGAGAGAGAGAAGTGGCTTGGCTTTGTCAGCATGTGGGATTGTGACGTCAGCAGCTCGTGAGTCCTGTTTAGATTTTAAAATGAGTGAGTGTGGGGGGGGGGGGGGGGGGATTTTATTTAAAAATGTGTATATAAAAATGTCTAAATGTATTGAGGAGTGGATTAGTGAATGTAAAAGTGGAAATGTCGAGCGAAATGGAAAAAATCTCTGAGTTTTAGCGTGTGGTTTTGGCGGATATTAATACAGTATATACAGTATCTCAACTCTTTTTACACGTTGCAATGAATGCAATTTCTATTATTTCTTTCCACTTCCAAACAAAAATATGGTTGGATTATTCAGCGTATGATCAACCTCGGTAAGACCAAGCGCAGGCAAGGCGATCGCTTCGCACAACACCTCCACTCAGTTCGCAATAACCAACCTGATTTCCCGGTGGCTCAGCACTTCAACTCCCCCTCCCATTCCGAATCCGACCTTACTGTCCTGGGCCTCGTCCATGGCCAGAGTGAGGCCCACCGCAAATTGGAGAAACAGCACCTCATATTTCGCTTGGGTAGTTTACACCTCGGCAGTATGAACATTGGCTTCTCCAATTTCAGGTAGTTCTTGCTTTCTCCCTCCTTCCCCTCTCATTCCCAGCTCTCCCACAGCCTACTGTCTCTGCCTCTTCCTTTCTTTTCCCCGCCCTCCCCCGAAACGTCGCCTATATCCTTCGTTCCATAGATGGTGCCTCACATCTTTGGGATGTGGGAGGAAGCCCACACGCTTGTAGGGAGAATGTGCATATTCAACACAGACTGTGCCTGAGGACAGGATTGAACATAGATCTCTGACGTGTGAGGCAGCAAGTCCACCAGCTGTGCCACTATATTTTATTTTCCAACACACATATTGCCGGGCAATATGTTGATAACTATGGTTACTAAAAAAAAGAAACTATCCATTTTCTTAAATCTCTGAAGTGACGCTATGTCCCCCTTTACAGCTGCTGTGTGCTTTAATTCAGTTCAAGACTATGACTTTAATTCAGTTCAAGACAAAGTTGCTGCGTAAAAGTGTCTGTGACCCAGAATTGATCCTGAATATGGGTGCTGTCTGTATGGAGATTGCTCCTTTTCCCTTTGATCGCATGGGTTTTCTCCGGGTGCTCTTGTTTCCTTCCACATTCCAATGGCGTGCAGGAACCTTTTTCAGACCCAACCCAAAACGTAATATTTTCCTTTTGGCCAGAGATTCTGTCTGACCTGTTGAGTTACGCCAGTTTTTTGAGTCTATCTTCAGTACACACGATACTATACGATAGAACTTTATTAATCTCAGGAGGGAAATTGTGTGTGTGTGCGGGTATATATAATACACACACATACACACTTATATTTATATAGCTATATATTTATATATTAATATACACTGTTTTGTTTTCTCGTTTATAACATTGTTTACAGAGTACTATGTTTACATATTCTGTTGTGCTGCAGCAAGTAAGGATTTCATTGTTCTAACTGGGACGTGAGAATAAAACACTCTTGACTCTCGACTTATGTCGCTAATGTGTGGGATGGACTGGTGGTCGGCGTGGACTAGGTGGGCCGAAGGGCCTGATTCCACGCTGTATCTTTAAATTAAACTAAAAACACTAAAACCAGTGGAAACCTAAAGAAGGGTCTCTACCCGAAAAGTTACCCAATTTCTTGTATCCAGAGATGTTGGCTGCTCCATGGAGTTCCCCAGCACAATTAAAGCATGGAATAGTCCTCACCGTACCATAGTTACCCAACCAGACACAACTAAATTTATGATAGCTCTTTTTTCCCAAGAACCTTTTTTTGCTTAAGTCCAAGTCAAGAGTCAAGAGAGTTTTATTGTCATGTGTTCCAGGTAGGACAATGAAATTCTTGCTTGCAGCAGCACAACAGAATATGTAAACATAATACAGAAGAGGAGATAAAAGTTCAGTGTGTCTATATGGATTTGTCAACATGGATTTGTGCCTGGAAGGTCATGTTTGACAAACCTTCTTGAATTTTTTGAAGCGGTAACTAGGGAAATTGATGAGGGTAAAGCAGTGGATGTTGTCTATATGGATTTCAGTAAGGCCTTTGACAAGGTTCCCCATGGAAGGTTGGTTCAGAAGGTTCAATCTTTGGGTGTTAATGGCGGAGTAGCAAGATGGATTCAACAGTGGCTGAATGGGAGATGTCAGAGAGTAATGGTGGATGGCTGTTTGTCAGGTTGGAAGCCGGTGACCAGTGGGGTGCCTCAGGGATCTGTGTTGGGTCCACTGTTGTTTGTCATGTACATCAATGATCTGGATGATGGGGTGGAAAATTGGATAAATAAGTATGCAGATGATACTAAGATTGGTGGTATGTGGATAATGAAGTAGATTCTCAAAGTCTACAGAGAGATTTGGGCCATTTTGGAAAAGTGGGCTGAAAGATGGCAGATGGAGTTTAATGCTAATAAGTGTGAAGTGCTACATCTTGGCAGGACAAATCAAAATAGGACGTACATGGTAAATGGTAGGGAATTGAGGAATGCTGTGGAACAGAGGGATCTAGGAATAACTGTGCATAGTTCCCTGAAGGTGGAATCGCATGTAGATAGGGTGGTAAAGAAAGCCTTTGGTGTGCTGGCCTTTTATAAATCAGAGCATTGAATATAGGAGTAGGGAAGTAATGTTTAAAATTGTACAAGGCATTGGTAAGACCAATTCTGGAGTATGGTGTACAATTTTGGTCGCCTAGTTATAGGAAGGATGTCAACAAAATAGAGAGAGTACAGAGGAGATTTACTAGAATGTTGCCAGGTTCAGCAACTATGTTACAGAGAAAGGTTGAACAAGTTAGGTCTTTATTCTTTGGAGCACAGAAGGTTAAGGGGGGACTTGATTGAGGTCTTTAAAATGATGAAAGGGATAGACAGAGTTGACGTGGATAAGCTTTTCCCATTGAGGGTAGGGAAGATTCAAACAAGAGGGCATGACATGAGAATTAAGGGACAGAAGTTTAGGGGTAACGTGAGGGGGAACTTCTTTACTCAGAGGGTGGTGGCTGTGTGGAATGAGCTTCCAGCAGAGGTGGTGGAGGCAGGATCGATTTTAACATTTAAAAGTAAAGTGGATAGGTATATGGACGTGAAGGGAATGGAGGGGTATGGTCTGAGTGCAGGTAGATGGGACTAGGGGAAAACAAATGGTCGGCACGGACTGGAAGGGCCGAGAGGGCCTGTCTCCGTGCTGTAATTGTTATATGGTTATATGGTTATATACCATTAGACCATATATATATATATATATATATATTTATATATATATATACCATTAGATCATATATATATATATATACACATAATAAATAAACAGATAAAGTGCAATAGGCTGCTATTTTTCAGAGTTTGGAGTTTGGTGGTCGATGGTCCACCAGTTTAAATTCCATTTGGAATATTTTTGGAGGACCAGGAAACCAGGAAGCAAGAGGAAGTGCAGCTGCAGGAAGTGATTCTGTGTTGGTTTTCAGCGGTCGCGGCGAGGCGACCACCAGACAGCAATGGCGGCTAGATCTCCCACAATGCAAAGCGAGGGAGAAAATGCCCGGCGCCGACCAGTTGCCGTGGCAGTGCGTGTGTGCAGGGCGGCACATGCACACAACCACGGCCGATGATGCGCTGGCTGTGGTTGTGCAAGGGGAGGATGTGCAGGCCGTGGCAGTGCGCATATGCAAGATGGCCGGCCGTAGGAGCGGAGTACGGAGAACTGGCCGCCCGGATACGGATATCGGGCGGAGACGGAGAGTGACACAGAGAGAGAGAGAGAGAGAGAGAGAGTGGGGCCCGCTTAGAGTTGAACGATAGGTGTCCCGGGTGCTTGCCATGCCGGGCAAAATGGCACCGTTTTTAGGTTGCCTGTCGGGACTTTAGGTCGCCATTGGCACCCGGGCAATCGTTCATTTCAAGCCCTGATTTCTTGAACTCTAGCTTCCTCCCAGATGATTATGGAATGATGATGTTTCCCAGCTGTGTACTTTTTATGTTAGGGTGGAAATAAAAGTTCTCCTCAAACACCATCAAGGGTTACCAATTATATGATCAGTGAAAGAATAGTGATTGTGTGTGAAGAATGGCCCATTTAGCCTGTAGATGTGGAGTAGCACAGTGTGATGTGTGGTTGGCTTGTTGATTTGAGATCACAATATTCATTGGGTGCCCCATGAGGCTGCAAATTACAGGTAATTTT
The DNA here is from genome assembly GCA_035221665.1 of Okamejei kenojei. Taxonomy (NCBI): domain Eukaryota; kingdom Metazoa; phylum Chordata; class Chondrichthyes; order Rajiformes; family Rajidae; genus Okamejei; species Okamejei kenojei. The sequence goes on along the minus strand of CM069135.1, from coordinate 26,464,422 downwards.
ACTACTGCCAGCGGCAACTTTTTGCTAACAGCCAAACAGAAGAAGATTACTTACAGCATCAAGCAACTTACCTGGATCGTAAAAACGGCAGAAATCGGCGCCGTAACGGACAGGCTGCTAGTGCATCTGAAAGCACTAGCGATTTTGCAATCTCCCGCAGCTGCGGGAGCCTCCGACTGCAAGCGTTCCCTGGACCGCTGGAGAGAACCCGACCCGACTGGGAATCAAAGAGACTGTACCTGGAAACGCCTCCGGAGCCGACGAGCAGGATTTCCCGGAGCAACGGAGCTGGAGCTGGTGTCTGCAAGGGAATCCCCGGTCCAGCGCAGGTTCGCAGAAACAGCAGGTACAGTAAGCACAGTACCTGAAAACAACAAAGATTGTGGACTTTGGAAGAGATAGGATGAGGACCCTTAGGCCTGTTTACATCGTTGGGTCGAAGGTGGAAAGGGTCAAGAGCTTCAAATTCCTGGCGTGCACATCTCTGAAGATCTCTCCTGGTCCGAGAACACTGATGCAATCATAAAGAAAGCACATCAGCGCCTCTACTTCCTGAGAAGATTATGGAGAGTAGTTATGTCAAAGATGACTCTCTCTAACTTCTACAGGTGCACAGTAGAGAGCATGGTGACCGGTTGCATCGTGGCTTGATTCGGCAACTTGAGCGCCCAGGAACGGAAAAGACTACAAAAAGTAGTAAACACTGCACAGTCCATCATCGGCTCTGACCTCCCTACCATCGAGGGGATCTATTGCAGTCGCTGCCTCAAAAAGGCTGGCAGCATAATCAAGGACCCACACCATCTTGGCCACACACTCATCTCCCTGCTACCTTCAAGTAGAAGGTACAGGAGCCTGAAGAGTGCAACGACCAGGTTCAGAAACAGCTTTTTCCCCACAGCCATCAGGCTATTGAACTCAACTCAAACAAAACTCTGAACATTATTAGCTCATTATCTGTTTATTTGCATTTATCTGTTTTATTTATTCATGTGTGTATATATTTATACAATGGTATATGGACACACGGATCTGTTCTGTATTCATGCCTTCTGTATTCTGTTGTGCTGAAGCAAAGCAATAATTTCATTGTCCTACCTGGGACACATGAAAATAAACTCTCTTGAATCTTGAATCTCATAATGCTAACTGGATATAACATCGTTGATGAATTGGGGAATGCTATTTGTACCACGCGGGCTGAATTTGCTACAATACAATTTCAATTGGGAACTAGAGAACCACTTTAAAGTTACTTTGGAAATTGACTAGTGGAAACAAAAACTCTCCTGCGGGGGAAAAAAGAATGGGTGTTTCCATGGAACCTCCCCCCAGTCATGAGACACCATTGTGGCTGCTCGTTTCACCATGGGTGGCGTTTGTAATTATCAAGCAATCGCTTCTATTGACATGCACAATTATACTGTTAAACAATGTATCTTAAAACATTATTTATGAACATTTTGCAGGAAGATCTTTGTTATTGCAAGTCTGAAATCCTCTAGCATCTAACCTTTTCTTGATTGACACTATTGATTTTACAAAGCGATTTTCTGTAATATGTGTTTTCTCTGTTGTGCAACTATTGTATAATAGCAGAACTACCTGTATTGGGGAGTCAGGAAATCTTCCCTGTTATTAGATATTGAAGGTGTGGATCAAGCATGGTTGAATAATTGTTCACCTGTCCAGCAGAGTACTAGTTTTTGATGACCTCTTGAATGACTTTGAGTTGGCAGGGAATAGCAGCTTGTAGTGGTGCTCCAGTGACTACGGTTTAATCCTGATCTCTGCTGTCTATGTTAGGCAGTGGGCCGAGCATCGAAAATGTACCTAGAATTTAATATTCGTGACCCATTTCTCGGAACTACATGAAATTTTGCACAGATTTATATAAAATACAATTGAGAAGGAAGTCATAACTTGTCAGTGCCAAAAGTTGCACATTAATTAATTAAACTAATTAGAAATTTAGATCGGCAAAGTAAGCGCCATCTATTGTTCAATGCCCATATTACACCATGGGGAGCCTAATTCCGTGCTATATATATATATGTGTGTGTGTGTGTGTGTGTATAACTAAAATAAGTATTTTGAATGAGACTGCTGCAGAGGTCCGGCTCCTGAACCAGCCTAATTAATGGGTGAGGGCAGTTCCTGTGGGTTTCCCCGTTTACTGAACTCCACTGACTGCCAGTGTACAGAGTGGGGGTTATGGCCATAGTGGGACTGGGGCAGTGTCAGGCTGGGTGGAAAGCTAAGGCATCTTCCACTGACAGGAAAATGCCTAACCCTAACCCTAACTTGCCCCCCCTTCCAGAACTGCCCACCTCTGGAGCTGGAGCAGCTTTGGGACCGGCTGCGGGCTCCGTAAATGTGGCCCCGCAGCACGTCCACCTTCGCCAGCATGTCATTCTAGATCATCGTGGTGATGATGGTGGGGAGCAGCACGGCCCTGCACGCCACCCGGGCTGCCTTCAGCTACGTCAGTCTGTCCTCTCGCTCGCTGCAACACCAGCCTACCGACAGCGCGACCGACCACTCGCAGTACCTACTGGCCATCCAACCACTCGTAGCACCCACCGGCCGTCTGACCATTCGCAGCACCCACCGATGGCCTGACAGCCCGACCGATCCCCCACAACATCCATTGGCCTACAGACAGACCGGCTGACCGACCGACTGACTGACCCTAACCCTAGCTCTACATTTGTTATTTATCATTTTTATTTAACAGTTCGCACCATAACTTTATAAAGATAAATCAATTGAAAAACATAATGATCAGCAAGGTTAGCATTACCTTTATTCCTTGGAAACCTTGTACTGTTTTGATGTAGGCAGCCATGATCCCAGGGTCCTCGCTGCCTAGCAACCATAAAATAAAATGCGGGATTGGTCAATTTGCATCCGACCTCAATGCCAAACGTACATTGATTGGACAATTACTACTCGGCAAATTGAAGGTTTTTCTCATATTTTTAAAAAATGTGCAGGTTTTGGTCTTGACGAGTTTTAGGTATGATTTTTATAATATTTTTAAACAATATGTTAAAAATTGAGATAGTTCCGTGAGTTGGGTCATGAACTTGAACAAATAAGCTCTTTGGCCCACAGCCTATGTGGTGTAAATTACCCACAGTGTGCAGGTGAGTGGTGGGAATCCAGGAGGGATTGAAGGGAATTTGGGGAGAGTAAAACAGGGTTCATGTAAGTGGGTGCATGATGGTTGACCCAGACTCGTGCTTTTTGTCTCTGGATGCTCCGTGTTTCTCTGTAAAATGTGAAGATAAATTTAAGGAAAAAAATCCAGAATTAATGTTATCGTTTGGATAGTTACGAATAATTGTAATCCTTCTCATGATCATCAGAAGTGAATTTAGCATTGCCTCCCTTTCCTGGAATGTGGTATTAAACTAGCACAGATTTCATTTTGTTATGAATTAGGATAATTAGATTAATATAGTAATTAGGGTTATTGAACTTGTGTTTCTTTTATTCATACCAAGCAGAACATCGAACAATTAGGAAAGGGCAATTAATGCTGTGCTTGCCAGCGAAGTCCAAATACCAAACATTTAGCCAAGTTCATACTTATTGTCACATGCACCAATTAAGGTTGTGATATTTGAATTACCACAAAGCCATACAAGCAAAAAAGAACACAATACACAATAAATTTAACATAAACATTCACCACAGTGGAATCAACATTCCTCACTGTGATGGAAGGTAATAAAGTTCAGTCATCTTTCTCCTTTGTTCATCTGTGTTGGTCGAGGCTTTTAAACCCTCAGCACCTCCTCTGCTGAGGATGCAGGGGGGGGACGGAGAAAGATCACACCTCCGTCAAAGTAAGTGACTGAAAAAGCTTTCCCCCTATTTCACCCCCCCCCCCCCCACACACACACACACACCCCCCACATAAAACATACCAAGAAACATTAAAACATACATTTTAGAGACACTAAAAATAACAAAATAAGTCGAAATTACTTTTGCAGGAGAGGCTGCCATCGTGGTGCCACCCAGTGGTAGTTGAGTTTGAGTTTAGTTTATTGTCACATGTGCCAAGGTACAGTGAAAAGCTTTTGCTGTGTACTAACCAGTCAGCAGAAAGACAATACATGATTACAATCGAGCTATCTACAGTGTACAGATACATAAGGGGAATGACGTTTAGTGAAAGATAATTAAATGACCTTCCTTTAGGAAAGAGATGAGAAGGAATTTATTTTGTTAGAGGGTGGATAATCTGGAATGTTTTGGCACAGAAGGCTGTGGAGGCCAGGTCAATGAATATTTTTAAAGCAGAGTTAAATAGATTATTGATTAGTACGGGTGTTGGGTTATGGGGAGAAGGCAGGAGAATGGGGTTAGGAGGGAGAGATAGATCAGCCATGATTGAATGGTGGAGTAGACTTGATGGGCTGAATGGCACAATTCTACTCCTATTACTTATGACCTTGGGTAAAGTCTGATCAAAGATTGTCCAAGGGTCTCCAATGTGTTGGATAGTAGTTCAGGACTGCTCTCTAGTTGTGGTAGGATGGTTCAGTTGCCTGATAACAACTTGGAAGAAACTGTCCCTAAATCTGTCGATGTGTTTTGTCATACTTCCATACCTTGTGCCCGATGGGAGAGGAGAGAAGAGGGAGTGACCAGGGTGCGACTTGTCCTTGATTATGCAGCTGGCCTTGCCAAGGCAGCTTGAGGTATAAATAGATTCAATGGAAGGGAGGTTAGTTTATGTGATGGTCTGAGTTGTCTACAATTCTCTGCAATTTCTTGCGGTCTTGGATGGAGCTGTTCCCATCCATGCTGTGATGCACCCTGATAAAATGCTTTCTACGCCGCATCCGAAGAAATGGGTGAGAATTGTTGGGGACATGCCAAATATCCTAAACCTTCTAAGCGTTTGAGTGCTATCTTGGCCATTGCTGTGGTCCAGGAGGTTGATGATATTTACTCAAAGGAATTTGAAGCTTTCAACCATCTCTATTTTGGCGCCGTCAATATGTACCGCTTGGAGGGGGGGGGGGGGGGGGGGGGGGGGTTAAAACGCATTCTTGCGGAGCACCAGTATTGAGGATTATCAAAGAGGATAATTTGTCCCCTATCCTCACCGATTGGGCAGGATCCACTTGCAGAGATGAGTGCTGAATCCAAACCCTGTATGTTTAGTGAGCTTGGATGAAATTACAGTGCCCTCCCATCATGTTTGGGACCAAGACCCATCATTTATTTATTTGCCTCTGTACTCCATAATTTGATATTTGTAATAGGTAAAAAAATCACATGTGGTTAAAGTGCACATTGTCAGATTTTAATAAAGGCCATTTTTATAGATTTTAGGTTCGCCATGTAGAAATTACGGCTGTATTTATACATGGTCCCCTCATTTCAGGGCACCATAATGTTTGAGACACAGCAATGTCATGTGAATTAAAGTAGTCATGTTTAGTATTTTGTTGCATATCCTTTGCATGCAATGACTGCTTGACGTCTGCGATTCATGGACATCACCAACTTCTCTGGTGATGCTGTTGGGCCTGTATTGCAGCCATCTTTAGCTTATGCTTGTTTTGGGGGCTAGTCCCCTTCAGTTTTCTCTTCAGCATATAACAGTCATGCTCAATTGGGTTCAGATCGGGTGATTGACTTGGCCACTCAAGAATTGACCATTTTTTAGCTTTGAAAAACTCCTTTGTTTGCTTTAGCAATATGTTTGGGATCATTGTCTTGCTGTAGAATGAACCGCCGGCCAATGAGTTTTGAGGCATTTGTTTGAACTTGAGCAGACAGGATGTGTCTATACACTTCAGAATTCATTATGCTACTACCATCAGCAGTTGTATCATCAATGAAGATAAGTGAGCCAGTACGTTCAGCAGCCATGTATACCCAGGCCACAACCCCCACCACCGTGCTTCTCAGACGAGGTGATACACTTTGGATCTTGGGCAGTTCTTTCTCTTCCCCCATACTTTTTTCTTGTCATCTCTCTGATATAAGTTAATCTTCGTCTCATCTGTCATCAGCTGTGGGGGGTCTTCCTTGGCCTGCCAGTCCCTTTGCAATTGGTAAGCTCACCAGTGCTCACTCACTTTTTAATGATGTTCCCAACAGTTGATTTTGGTAAGCCTATGGTTTGACTGATGTCTCTAACAATTTTATTCTTGTTTCTCAGTCTCATAATGGCTTCTTTAACTTTCATTGGCACAGCTTTGGTCCTCATGTTGATAAACAGCAGTAAAAGTTTCGAAAGGTGATGGAAAGACTGGAGGTTATCATGATGGTTGAACGATGATGATACTGCTTCTGATGCACAGGGAATGCCAAGAATACAGCATTCAGTGCTAGTGTCTATCTGGATCTAGGGGTAAAAAAATTGGGGAGTTGTGGGGGTTGTTTAGGTCAAAGAAGTGTCTCAAACCGAAAAGTTGCCTATCCACATTCTCCAGAGATGCTGCCAGACTGAGTTGCTCTAGCACTTTGTGTCTTAAGATGTATTTGGGTTTGAAAAAGGCTGAGGTGCAGTAACTTGCATTTTTCTAATTGTCAGATTTTGAATCCTGTCGTACTGCACTGTTTCCAAAGAAATACCTCAAGCTTCGGTTTGATTTGGAGGAGGGATTCCTGCAATAAAATGGCCAGAACATGAACAAATTATTTATATTGCAACAGTGTGTGTCTCCATCGTACAAATTGGATATAATGTAAGCGATGAATTGAGGAACAGTATTTGCATTAGACAAGCCAAATTGGTTATAACACTATTTAGATCGGGTACTAGAGAATCCCTCAAAGGTTATTTTGGAAATTAACAGGCAAAATAAAACCTCTCTTGGATATGAACAGAATTGGGGGACAAAAAAGACGTATGGTGAGAAGGCAGGTACAGGATACTGAGTTGGACGATCAGCCATGATCATATTGAATGGCGGTGCAGGCCTACTCCTGCACCTATTTTCTATGATTCTATGATTCTATTTCCATTCACAAAACCATTGTCTCTTCAGAATGCGGCTGTTAATGCAGAACCCATTGTGGCATTGAAATTGATAAGTCATCGTTCCTATTGAACATCTTCAAGTGTGCAACTTTACTCTATTAACCAATCTAACATACACTGTTTAATATTTTTAGCTTGCAGTGACAAAATTATTAAATTATTAAAAATGTATTTAATTTTGAAAGTCCTGCATGAAAAACAACTTTGTCAATGCGAGCCTGAAACACTCTAGCCCCTAACACCTTTCTCCATTGACACAATTTTTTTACATAACACAATTTTCTATATCACAAGATTTCTTCGACATGCAACTGTCGTATTATAGCTGCACTACCAGTATTTGCGACATGATTTTTTACATACTTTTGTATTCACTGTACTATAAAATACTTTTACATGCTGGATGTAAATGTATTCATTTTTGGTGCTAATTAGTGAGTCCTTTAGATCACTTTCAGATGTCCTTAATCAGTCATTTGTATTTTGTTTCAGTCCTAGTTATACCAGTTTATTTTGATTGTGCAATACGAAGACAATAGACAATAGGTGCAGGAATAAGCCATTCGGCCCTTCGAGCCAGCACCGCCATTCAATGTGTTCATGGCTGATCATCCCCAATCAGTACCCCGTTCCTGCCTTTCCCCATATCCCCTGACTCCGCTATCTTTAAGAGCCCTATCCAGCTCTCTCTTGAAAGCATCCAGAGAACCTGTCTCCACCGCCCCCTGAGGCAGAGAATTCCACAGACTCGCAACTCTCTGTGAGAAAAAGTGTTTCCTCGTCTCCATTCTAAATGGCTTGCCCCTTATTCTTAAACTGTGGCCCCTGGTTCTGGACTCCCCCAACATCGGGAACAGAAGACATTTAAAAATACATATTTGGTTATTTCTTTGTTAAGACCTAAAATGTTATGGTTAACATTTCCTTTGAGATTTCTTGTTAGAATCATGTGCCAATTTAAGTTATCAAAAAAGTGACAGGTAACAGTTTTTAGTTTTTCAATACCTCAAACTAATATACTACGAAAAAACACATATTCTGCAAAGGCCGAAAGAGTGGATACTGCTTGTCTATGAGGATGCAAACAATGTTGATGCCCAGGACCCGAGCTTAGAAAGTGGACATTTTCAATTGAAATTTCCAGTCACTTAATAAGCTGTTCACCAAAGTCAAATAATTCTTTACCACTTATTCTGAGACCTGAAAAACACAAATTAGGAGAGTCCAACTTCATCAGTTGATTTATTTAAATAAGCCAATGGGAGCAGTCTACTGTTTATGGGTTGCCTCAAAATTATTAATAACCAAAGCATTAATTACTAACTTCTAGAACACAACTGCTCTAAAATTTTCAATTTGAAAAGCTGCAAATTATTAATTCTCCAAAATCTAGCATTGTACCAATTTCTTATTTTTCACCTTCCAAAGGTGTGGATTCAAAGAATACTTTTCCCGAAAATGGTTGCAAGAAATTGTGGAACAATTCTTCAAGAAAATCCTCAGTTTGTTCTGCTTTACAGTATCACCAGGTTGTAATCATTGATTACTTTTAGAAAACTAAACAAAGTTAGTTTTCTCAATCCTGTTTGTTTTGTATGTCAACAGTTTTCAGATCTAAATAAAACTTTGCATGTTTGTTTTAACAATAATTTGACCATGCAGATTCAATATTGTCCTTGATCTTGTGATTTGAAATTTAAAAGAAAAGCAGTTAAAAAAAAAGATTAATTCACAGCATGTGGGGTGTGGCTGGTATGCCCATTTTATATTGATCCTTCCTAATTTCCTTTTGATTTGATGGCTTGCTAGGTCAGGGTGGCACAGAGGCGCTGTGGTAGAGGTGGTGCCTTATGGGCCTGTCCCACTTAGGCGATTTTTCAGGTGCCTGTCAAGTTGCCGGCAGTCACCCAAAAAACCTGCATCTGGAACGGCGACTGTCAGAGTGGAACACGCACACACAGGCGCACACGCAGACACACACACACGCACACACATCCCAGCAGCCAGTTATACAAGCGGGGGAAGTGTTGTCCGAGTTAAATTCAGACGGCGCAAAGCCAATGTGATACAGACACACACCGCAATGAACAGGAAGGTTGGCACTGTAATTACGACGTTGAAAGCACAGTGTACAGGAAGGGTCACGTAAGTCCTATAAAAGAGGGGGGGGAGAAGGAGTTGAGACAACTTTTAAGAAGCCAGAGATATGCGGCTGTGAAACTCGGTGGACATTAACATTACAGGTCGGTTATCCTTGGTTCTGAAAACTACTGATGTTTTTTTTCCCAATGAGCCCATGAAATTCACTGGTCAGCACCAGCTAGAACTTGCGTGAAACTGCAACAACCTTCGACCTCCTGGCAACCCATTACCACTGCACCTACGGCACGAGAATTCACGCTACTCTCCATGGTCGCTTCATTCTGGTCGCCGCTAATTTTTCAACATGTTGAACAATTTGCGGCGACCATAATGAGGCCGTGGAACACCTCACGACCATGAAGGGGACTACCCGGCAACCACCCACGAGCATGTGGCATTGTCTCCTGCAGTCGCCTAAAAAGTCACCTAAGTGGGACAGGCCAATTATAGTGCCAGAGACCCTGGTTCAATCCCGACTACGGGTGCACTCTATACGGAGTTTGTACCGTCTCCCTGTGACCCCATGGGTTTTCATAGGTTAATATGCCATAGGAGCACATAGGACAATTGGCACATCGAGTCTACTCCGTCATTAAATCATGGCGCCCCATAACCCTTGATACCCTTACCAATCTAGTATCTGTCAATTTCTGCCTTAAAAATACTCAATGACCGCCTCCACAGCTGTCTGGGGCAATTTATTCCTCTGATCCACCACCCTCTGACTAAATAAATTCCTCCTCGTCTCTTTTCTAAATGTACGTCCTTTTATCTGAGGCAATGCCCTCTGGTTCTAAACTCTTCAAACTAGTGTAAACATCCGCTCCACATCCACTTTATCCAGACCTTTCACTATTTGGTAAGGCTCAATGAGGTCCCTACTCATCCTTCTAAATTACAATAAGTATGGGCCCAGTGCCATTAAACACTCGTATTTTAACCCAATCATCCCTGGGATCATTCTTCGCTGGAAGGAAACCTCTGTTCCCTTCCAACACCAGCACACCCTTCCTCAGATATGGGGCCCAAAACTGCTCACGATACTCCAAATGAGGTCTGACCAGTGCCTTATAAAGGCTCAGCATTACACCCTGTTTTTATATTCTAGTACTTTCAAAATAAACGTGAACATTTATCCGTATATACATATATCTAACATTTTTTACATTTATCTGGGTGCCTCCCACTTACCAAAGACGTGCGAGATTGTTGGTTTGTAAGGGGTCAAGGGTTATCGGCAGAAGGCAAGAAAATGGGGTTGAGAGGGAAAGATAGATCAGCCATAATTGAATGGAGGAGTAAACTTGATGGGCTGAATGACCTACTTCTACTCCTTTGAAGTATACATTTATTAATTGGCTACTGTAAATTCCCTGGAGTGTAGGATGCAAAACTGAGAGCATAGAACTAGTGTACAGTCAGTGTGGACTCAGTGGCTGAGCCTGAAGGGCCTGTTTCCACGCTGTATCTCTAAACTGAACATAACTAAATTTCAGGGGTCATTTAAGAATCGGCTACATTGCTGTGGTTTCTGGAGTCTTGAAGAGGCCATATGGTGAAGGATGGCAGATTTCCTCGTTGCATGTGCTTTTATGTTAGTCAGTCCTTGTGTCTGAAAATACTTGCCCTAGCCTTTTAATTCAGATTTATTTAATTAATTAACTGATTTAAAATACCCACATGGAATTTATATTTGTGCTTCTGGATTATTAGTTCAAGATTTCGGATTACCAGGCCTGTAATGCATCTCTGCTACTGTATCCCAAAATGGAAATGGTAACTTTGCAACGTGAGTCACAGAAATATAATGAAAGCCAGTTTGGGCTTTTAGATGTATTAACAGTATTTATTTATCTGCTTATTGGATATGCATGATAACAGTCAGGCTACTGCATGAGATTTTGTTTTAAACAATACAATACAGTATAGAAACAGTCCCTTCGGCCCACAATGTCTGTGCCAAATTTTATCTGCCTGTGCATATTTCATACCCCTCAATTCACTGCATATTCATATGTCTATAGAAATATTTCTTAAATTCCACTATTGTATCTGCCTCGACCACCGCCCCTGGCAGTACAGGATTTCAGGCACTTGCCACCAAAGATCCTAGAGCTCTAGGGCCTTTGCTTACCACCAGGGCCGACCTTAGGAGGTGCGGGGCCCAATTGGGAACAATTTTGGTGAGCCTCGTGTTCCCAGCCAAGGTATGTAGAATAATATAAATATAAATAAAGTCTATTATAGACTTTATATCTCTATGGTAGAATGGAAAATAATCAAAATGTGCGTTTAAAAAGTGCATGTGAGTTAATGGACCAAACCGATCTAAGCTACATTTTAATATAAAATTGCATACATGTAAGCCTACAAGTAACAAACAAAATTGTAGATCACCTCTGAAAAGTACATAGTTACAATATAACTTGTTTTAGTGACTGTGAAATGAAAAAAAAAGTAATTTAATTAACTAGATCCTGAAAAACCAATAACCATTGGTGAAAAACCAGTCCAGGCATTAAATTTTGGGCTTCTACCCCATCCTAACTTAGTTGTGTATGGGTGTTAGTTGTCCGTGCGTGGTGTGTGTGGGGGGGGGAAGGATAGAAGGGAGGGAGAGAAGTAGAGAAGAAGGGAGGGAGGAAAGGAGAGAAAGAAGGGAAGGAGAGAAGGAGAGAAGGAAAAAGAGAGAGAGGAGGGAGGGAAGGAGAGAATGGAGTGAGAGAAGAAGGGGAGGGAGAGAGAGGGCCGGCGGAAGGAGGGAGAGAATGGAGGGTGAGAGGGGTCTGGTCGGACGGGTGTGAGCTGAGGCCGAGGTTTGTAAACGTTGCTTCCCCCCCAACCCCCGGCCCGGCCCTCTTTGTATTGTTCACTGCGTCACCCCGGGGAGAGAGAGGGGTGGAGCCAGGGCTGTGTGCGTGAAGCACGGCGACTGGAGGGGCGGGAGCGCAGCCCCTGGACCGTGAGGGAACGACCCACCTCCCACTCTCCCCCTTCTCCATTCACCACTCACACCCCCCCCTCCCCGTCTACCCCTTTCTTCCCCCTCTACCCCTCTACTCTCTCTTGGGAGCAATTGGTCGAATTGGCTTAAGGTTGGCCCTGCTTGCCACCCTCTGTTTTAAAAAAAAAACCTGCCCCGCACATCTCCTTTAAACTTTACTCCTCTCACCTTAAAGCTATACTGAGACACCTATCCTCCTTTCTCTGCTGGAAGTTACTTAATTCAGAGAAATTAAGAATGAGTAATAAATATTGTTGCTATTATTTTTTTGTTGGAAGTGCAGTGTTAGGGATGTGACTCTCTGAATAACATATAATCCAATTTCTATTCAGTGTTTTGTTTCATGATTTTAATTATTTAACTTTTGAAGATATGTTGGAAAAGTAAATTATTCATAGTTGCGTATTGCATTCATATGAAGTGAAAACATAATCTCATCCTGCTTATGTATTGTGTTTGAGGCTAGTTTGACATGCTTTAATGGGGTCAAGTTCTATTTTACACTGATGAGCGCACTGTGTTGGAAATATTTAGATAGCATTTAACCCCATCTACACTGCAACCTAAGCTTGTAACTGAGCTATGGAGTGAATGTAGGTCACAGGTTTAAGTCTCTGCGGTGTTGAGTTGAGACGATGCTTGTATTATGGTGCTGCTTTAATGTTTTAAAAGATAAATAAAATCAACCATGTTCAAGAAGGAACTGCAGATGCTGGAAAATCGAAGGTAGACAAAATTGTTGGAGAAACTCGGGGGGTGTGGCAGCATCTGTGGAGTGAAGGAAATAGGCAACATTTCGGGCCGAAACCCTTCAGACTGATGCCGGGGGGGGGGGGGGGGGGGGGAGCAGGAAGAAGAAAGGAAGAGGAGGAGCAGAGGGCTGAGGGAGAGCTGAGAAGGGGCGGAGACAGCAAGGGCTACCGGAAATCGGAAAAGTCAATGTTTAGGCAAAATCAACCATAGTTGTTCTTTGCCCATTGTTGTCTACTCACCTCATTCATAGCTCGGATGTGAAAAGCTGGAGATACTCATAGAAAAATCCTGTGATTATGTTCTGTGTATTTGTGTGATTTTGTGACTTTTGACGAACTGGTTGAAGTAATATGATGACTTCTGCCAATGAAATCATGCCCGAGAAATGTAGGTGTTCCAGAGAAAAACAAAATAGCAGAACATTTTCTGAAGATTCTATCACTCGTAATTCAGTCTTAAAATACAATTAATACATATTAAACACTTAATAATAAAAATGTAAATATTTTAATAAGTACCATATCAAAAAAGAATACCAACTTTGATCAAACAGCTGTGCCAGTATGTTATTTCTTGTGTGCCCATAGTATTCTGGAACTTAATATCTTTCCAGGAAAGAGAAGGAATGACTCAATGAACAGTGAGTATTTAATATATTAATAAATCAGTAATACAGCAAGAATTAGAAAGTCTAATTACTTATTGCCCTTTTACTAAAGCAACCTCCGTCTGCTATAGGTAAAGGTGTATAGCATGCTTGCCTTCATCTGCTGGAGCTTTGAGTATATGTGAGGATGTCCTGTAGCAGCTTTATAGGACTGGTTAAGCTGTATTTTGGGTGTTGTGTACAGTTCTGGCCGCCCCATTACAGGAAAGATGCGGAGGCTTTGGAGGTTCACCAGAATGTTGACTGAATTAGAGGGAATTGGCTATAAGGAGAGGTTGATCAAACTTGGATTGTTTTCTCTGGAATGTCTGAGACTGAGCGGAGACCCGATAGACATGATATAAAATTATGAGAGGTATAGATGGGGTAAACATTAGGAATCTTTTTCCTGAGGTGGAAATGTCAAAGTCTAGAGGGCATAGCAGAGAGGGGTAAAATTGAAGGAGTTGTGTGGGACAATTTATTAAAAAAAAAAAAAAAAAAAGTGGTGTGGTGTTGGGTCTCTGCACGCACTGCTAGGGAAGGTGCTGGAGGCAGATACAATGGCATTTGAAAGGCTTTTGGATAGGCATATGGATTTGCAGGAAATGAAGAGGTGTAGATCACTGGGAGGCAGAGGAGATTAGTTTAATTTAGCATCATGTTCGGCATGGACATTGTGGGCTGAAGGGCCTGTCCCTGTGCTCTACTGTATTTTATGTCTCATTTTTGGTAGTGGATCTTATTTTATCAAAACTATATAGATTTCACTCTACTTTTTATTTTTCAATAACAATTCTTTTCACATGCATCCTTGTTACTGATTTATTGATTTATCGACCAGTGAAAAATACATTTTACAATTTACCAATGTAAATTATTTAATAGTTTTGAAGATTTCTATATGATCACTTCCTCCTGAGCCCCATTTTCCATTTAGAAAGCTCCACATTTTATGAAAGGACACAAAATGCTGGAGTAATTCAGCAGGTTAGGCAGCATCCCTGGAGAACATGGATATGTGACGTTTCAGGTTGAGAACTTTCTTCAGACATGGTGCCTAACCTGCTGAGTTAATCCAGCACTTTGTATCCTTTGTGCATTAACCAGCGTCTGCAGTTTTTTGTTTCTCATTTTTTATGAACTTTATATCTATGATGACTTAACTTCGCTTATTCATTTGAGGGCATGGCAATGCATTATTTAAATACCCCAAAGTATTTTTTATTCAATGACTTATCATGCTGAAATATTTACATTGCTTTGCAAACAATTGTAAAAGCCAATTTGTTGTGAAAATAATGACTTTTGATCAGAGGGAGGGGACAGCCGAGATACAGGGATATTTCCTGACTCTCAATATATTGGAAATTGAATAATGCAAATTGAATGGATTTGGTCTCTGTTAAATGACTCATTCAAAGCACAACACATCAAATCCATGCAAAATTATCTTGGTTAAAGGAAAATTGCATTTCTTTAATGCCTTTCACTACTTCAGGAATTTCAAAACAAGCTTCACAGCTGATCATGTACTTATGGAGGTGTGGTTACTGTTGTAAGAGATTGAATGTGCAAGCACGTCCCACAAGCAGTGGCATGATGATGACTGAATAAGGGGAGTCAAAATTAATAGCTCTCTAAATCGTTCATGTGTAATCACTATGTGGGATTAACTAGTGTTCATTGGTGAATTGCTGACAATTTTCTGCAACCCATCAGTAACGATACAAGCACGTTTTCGAGGATTTTGTTCAATGAATGGGCAAAAAATGGAGAAGGAAAGAGCAAGCAACTATATTATAGGAAACATACAGAAAAAATAATTAATATAGCAATAAATCAAACGTCCTGCTCGTTGAGCCTTCAATGGTATGAGTGGTGGCTGATGGCATTGAGTCTCTTGGCCTTCAACGCATCAGACTCCTGTTTGCGATGGGTGATTGGAGAACTCTATGCCCCCAGCACTGTTCCAGATGCTGGTCTAGGGTGGCGCCGCAACATGCACTTGTATAATTAATAAATCTGCGCTTCTATCCTAATCTACAAACAGCTGCTGTCTGTTTCTTAAACTTGTTCTTCTTAGCACTGAAAAGAAAGATGATTTATTACATCAGGTACCGAGCTAGTCTCTGATTCCTCTAAGAAAGAAAAGTTTGGTTTTCTAATCGAACCTGCTTGCTTGACATGTGGTACTGTTAGCAGACAACTCCATCTTCACCGAAAAACCTGTTTTACCCTTGTATTGCACCATCGCTCACTTTTTATGTCTTTGTCTTTTCCGATTTCCATCTGACAAACATATGCTTCACTATCTCACATATATGTAGCCCTACTGTATTATTCTTAGCTTGCATTTGCTGTCAATTATTCAATCATGGTTACCATGTCTTCAAAAATACTAATTTAACTTCCCCCACCCCTCCCCGTTTTCTAAGAATAGTTAACATAAACCTGAGGCATTAAGGGCGAACCACAAGGGAAGTGGGTCAACATGTTTGTCCTGACTCTGAGGGGTGATGACTGCTGATATTAAGATGCCATATGCTAAGGCTACATGCTCATAATTTAACTTTTTTAAATCTTTCTCCTCACATCGTACCACCGACAACCTATTTTTCCTTTGATTTGCAAGTCGCGAAGAGTTAAATCCATGCACTGATTACCTGCTTGCCAACCATCCCAGAAAAAAAACCCTTAACCTTTCTCATGTCCATTAACTGCAATCTAGTTGAAATAGCAAGTAAATAGTGAAAATTAACACGTGATCTTTTACCTTCATGGCATTATCACAGATATCGCTGAAGTTATTTATTACACTAGAGGTGTGGTATGCTTCAGCCAAGATAGGGTCTTGGATAGAACAGGCGCATGTCTGTCAGGGGGCAAGCTTGCAATACCATTAACGATTCACTGATACTTCATTGTCACGTGCGACAATGAGAATCAGAGAGCTATATCTCCTTTTTCCCCGACTCTCAGTCCAAAATATCACCCATTCCATCTCTCCAGAGATGCTACCCGTCCCACTGAGTTACTCCAGCAGAGTCATCAATTCCTTTCCTTTATTTTTCCACGGATGGAATACTGTGAGAGCAGGTTGGGGCCACTACCCCAAGAAATTGAGATTGTACACCTCAAATTAATAAAGGATAATAGTCTAATTGTTTACTGCAAATATCTTATTTGTTGTTAGCCTAGAACAATATTAATAAAGAAACATAGAAACATAGAAAATATGTGCAGGAGGAGGCCATTCGGCCCTTCAAGCCAACACCGCCATTCATAGTGATCATGGCTGATCGTGCCCTATCAATAACCCGTACCTGCCTTTTCCCCATATCCCGTGATTCCACTAGCCCCCAGAGCTCTATCTAACTCTATCTTAAATCCATCCAGTGATTTGGCCTCCACTGCCCCCTGTGACAGGGAATTCCATAAATTCACAACTCTGGGTGAAAAAGATTTTTCTCACCTCAGTCTTAAATGACCTCCCCTTTATTCTAAGACTGTGGCCCCTGGTTCTGAACTCGCCCAACATTGGAAACATTTTTCCTGCATCTAGGTTGTCCGGTCCTTTTATAATTTTATATGTTTCTATAAGAGATCCCCTCATCCTTCTAAACTCCAGTGAATACAAGCCTAGTCTTTTCAATCTTTCCTCATATGACAGTCCCACCATCCCAGGGATCAATCTTGTGAACCTACGCTGTACTGCCTCAATCACTAGGATATCCTTCCTCAAATTAGGAGACCAAAACTGTGCACAATACTCCAGATGTGGTCTCACCAGAGCTCTATACAACTGCAGAAGAATCTCTTTACTCCTATACTGAAATCCACTTTTATGAAGACCAACATTCCATTAGCTTTCTTCACTGCCTGCTGTACCTGTAAGCCAACTTTCAGTGACCGGTGTACAAGGATGCCCAGGCCTCGCTGCACCTCCCCCTTACCTAACCTAAACCCCCCCCCCCCCCCCCCTTATGTAACCTAACCAAAAAATAATTTTAAAAACTGAGTGGAAAACAATGTATGAAGAGAAAGTAGCTTACAAATGGCAAGATTTGATTCAGATGACAACAAAAAATCCTTAGAAGAAAGCTCCATATGTATTTCATTTGTGACAGACAAATAGGGTTATTACCATTAATTTCCTCTGCACTTAATGGCTTGCTGCATAAAATTACTCTGGCAAAAGCAGGATTAAGTTTGTGATAGCACCAGCTTTTTGCTTCAGGGAAATGCTGATTTTATAAAGAGCAAGACATTGAGCAGAGAATTAATATTTTTCTCCTTGTCTCATGACTGAAATTAGTTATAATTGGTGAGTGACTAAGACATTTCATCTGCAGTGACTAAATTCATTGTGGAGTTTCAATACACATGGTGCTATTACAAAATTAAAGTTAATATCCTCAGTTCCCTAATTATTTAATTATTTTGTAAAAGAATGGTATTGGGTGATGTGTTATTAAAAAAAATATTCAGGATCTTGATGGTGCTAGTAAGGACAACATTTATTGTTCACACCTAATTGCCTTTGAGGTGATGGTGAGCTGCCCTCAACTGTTACAGTGTGAGTTGTATGGGGCTGTGGTAAGACCACATCTGGAGTATTGTGTACAATTTTGGTCTCCTAATTTGAGGAAGGACATCCTTGTTATAGGCAGTGCAGCATAGGTTCACGAGATTGATCCCTGGGATGGCGGGACTGTCATATGAGGAAAGATTGAAAAGACTGGGCTTGTATTCACTGCAGTTTAGAAGGATGAGGGGGATCTTATAGAAACATATAAAATTACAGCGGCTTGCAAAAGTATTCATACCCCTTGAACTTTTCCACATTTTGTCACAAACACAAACGTAAATGTACTTTATTGGGATTTTATGTGATAGACCAACACAAAGTGGCGCATAATTGTGAAGTGGAAGGAAAATGATACATGGTTTCCAAATTTTATTACAAATAAAAAACTGAAAAGTGTGGCGTGCTAAAGTATTCAGCCCCCCTAAGTCAATACTTTGTAGAACCACCTTTCGCTGCAATTACAGCTGCAAGTCTTTTGGGGTATGTCTCTACCAGCTTTGCACATCTAGAGACTGAAATTTTTGCCCATTCTTCTTTGCAAAATAGCTCAAGCTCAGTCGGATTGAATGGAGAGAGTCTGAGAACAGCAATTTTCAAGTCTTGCCAGAGATTCTCAATTGGATTTAGGTCTGGACATTGACTGGGCCATTCTAACACATGAACATGCTTTGATCTAAACCATTCCATTGTAGCTCTGGCTGTATGTTTAGGGTCGTTGTCCTGCTGGAAGGTGAACCTCCGCCCCAGTCTCAAGTCTTTTGCAGACTCTAACAGGTTTTCTTCCAAGATTGCCCTGTATTTGGCTCCATCCATCTTCCCATCAACTCTGACCAGCTTCCCTGTCCCTGCTGAAGAAAAGCATTCCCACAGCATGATGCTGCCACCACCATGTTTCACAGTGGGGATGGTGTGTGTTCAGGGTGATGTGCAGTGTTAGTTTTCCACCACACATTGCGTTTTGCATTTATGCCAAAAACTTCAATTTTGGTCTCATCAGACCAGAGCACCTTCCTCCACATGTTTGCTGTGTCCCCCACGTGGCTTGTGGCAAACTGCAAACGGGACTTCTTATGTCTTTGTTTCAACAATGGTTTTCTTCTTGCCTCTCTTCCATAAAGGCTCGATGTGTGGAGTGCACGACTAATAGTTGTCGTGTGGACAGAATCTCCCACCTGAGCTGTGGATCTCTGCAGCTCCTCCAGAGTTACCATGGGCCTCTTGGCTGCTTCTCTGATCAATGCTCTCCTTGACGGCCTGTCAGTTTAGGTGGACGGCCATGTCTTGGTAGGTTTGCAGTTGTGCCATACTCTTTGCATTTTCGGATGATGCATTGAACAGTGCTCCATGAGATGTTCAAAGCTTGGGATATTTTTTTATAACCTAACCCTGGTTTAAACCTCTCCATAACTTTATCCCTGACCTGTCTGGTGTGTTCCTTGGGCTTCATGATGCCCAAGGAACATTGTTTGTTCACTAATGTTCTCTAACAAACCTCTGAGGCCTTCATAGGACAGCTGTATTTATACTGAGACTAGCTTACACACAAGTGGACTCTATTTACTAATTAGGTGACTTCTGAAGGCAATTGGTTGCACTGGATTTTATTTAGGGGTATCAGAGTAATGGGGGCTGAATACTTTTGCATGCCATACTTTTCAGTTATTTATTTGTAAAAAGATTTGAAAACCATGTATCATTTTCCTTCCACTTCACAATTATGCGCCACTTTGTGTTGGTCTATCACATAAAATCCTAATAAAATACATTTACGTTTGTGGTTGTAACGTGACAAAATGTGGAAAAGTTCAAGGGGTATGATTACTTTTGCAAGCCACTGTATATACGGACTGGACAGGCTAGATGCAGGAAAGATGTTCCCAATGTTGGGCGAGTCCAGAACCAGGGGACTAAAGGGGAGACCATTAGAATAAGGGAGAGGCCATTTAGGACTGAAGTGAGAAAAAACTTTTTCACCCAGAGAGTTGTGAATTTATGGAATTCCCTGCCACAGAGGGCAGTGGAGGCTAAATCACTGGATGGATTTAAGAGAGAGTTAGATAGAGCTCTTGTGACTGGTGGAATCAAGGGATATGGAGAGAAGGCAGGCATGGGTTATTGATTGGGGACGATCAGCCATGATCACAATGAATGGCGGTGCTGGCTCGAAGGGCAGAATGGCCTCCTCCTGCACCTATTTATTAAAAAAGAGTATCTGTTAAAGGTACTCAATGACAGGTGATATTTCAAATTTGGGATGATGTACGACTTGGAGGTGTACATGCAGATGATGTTCCAATGTGCCCACTGTCTTTGTGGGAAGGAAAATCATTTATGGTGCCACTGAAAATAGCCAGACATTGGACACTGTCTCGAGGAACTCTTGTAGTGACATTATAGACCTCCGACAACGGCAAACTAGCCGTTGGAATGTTTTCTCCTTGATGCTCAATGACTCAACATCTAATTCTGTGAACTATTTCCACCTTCTACACAGTGAAACAATTTAATTAGTTTTTCTAAATTATTTTATCACGACTTACTGATTACCCCCAGCTACAGAATTGTTCCAGTAAAATTGCCACCCTCTCCTGTTTGATGGAAGAAATAATTTAACCTAGAGAATATTGGGAGTAAATCGCAAGGGATATTTGTGATTTGTTATTTAAGCATATTGTGATTGTAGATGTATTTAAGGCTTTGAATGTAATCAAGGAAGATAATTATCGTGGCTTAAAAGTAAATTATCAATTTTACATGTATGCAATATAAGGGTGACGAGGTTCAGTTACGGGACCTTCGAACAATCATGATGTGGGGTACAAAAAAGATGGGCTGGATGATTTGTTTTTACACCGGCAATGTTATATGTTGAATTTGTATTAAAAATGGGGCTTGGGTTCACCATTCAGTAAGATAGTAACTCATTTAATACCTCAACTTGATTTCAACCACAGTGGTGCCAATCCCTATTCCCTTAACATCCCAAAATCCATTGGCCTCTGCCTTGAACATAATATGTGGCATTAAATCTGCCCCCAAAAGTTCATACATTACTTTAATCTGCTTCCTAATTCAATCTACCTTCTTATTGTTTATCTCAAGATATTCTATGTTTATCTAATATTTCTATCTGACTTGCTCTCAAGGCAAAATTTCTTTCAATTATTTGTCATTCAATTATTCTCCTTCCCTTTTTAAGAGGACTGCTGCTATCAGTGACAGCTTTGCAAGATTGACAATAATAAAGGCAAATGGGGCAACAAACATTTTTCCAGTATGTCTCATTCTGTGATGTTTCATTGTTTCTTGGAGAGGGCTTTGTATGTGATCAGCTCAATGCATGTCTTTGTTTGGTTTCTGCTCCATGATGGTGTTTTAACAATGCTGCAGTAGTTCCCAAGCATGGAGCCCAGATTACAAAGAGCTTGACTGTAAGTGAGTGAATTAGGGTAACTGATTTCCACCAACATCATTTTGAGGAATTAAACTAAGAGCCAAAGTTGCCCGTCTGAAGTGGAATGTGAAAAACAAATTTCAAAAATCAAAAATTCAAATACGGTCTTCAAACAAAAATATGATCATATGAGTTTCAGGGGTAGTGTCTAGTCTTCAGTATCATTCATTTTAATCATTTCTAACAGACTTTACACTGTTTTCTGAACTTTGTTAGAAATCATTTTATACAATTTAAGTTGTATACAATTTTTATATTCTTAGTTTCCTTATAGAATTTTTTTTTCATATCTTACCTTAAATAATGGAATCTAAGTAAAATGAAGATGTAAATAAACCAAGATAACTAGAATAACTTGAGTAATGAGGAAGGGTTAGTTAGCAGCCTTGTTGTACGTGGCCCCTTGGGCAAGAGTGACCATAATATGGTTGAGTTCTTCATTAGGATGGAGAGCGACATTGTTAATTCAGAAACACGGGTCCTGAACTTAAAGAAAGGTAACTTTGAGGGTATGAGATGTGAATTGGCCAAGATGGACTGGCAATTGATTCTTGAAGGGTTGACGGTGGATATGCAATGGAAGGCATTTAAAGACTGCATGGATGAACTACAACAATTGTTCATCACAGTATGGCAAAAGAATAAATCAGGGAAGGTGGCGCATCCGTGGATAATGAGGGAAATCAGGGATAGTATCAAAGAAAAAGATGAAGCGTACAAATTAGCCAGAAAAAGCAGCCTACCAGGGGACTGGGAGAAATTCAGAGACCAACAAAGGAGGACAAAGGGCTTAATTAGGAATGGGAAAATGGAGTATGAAAGAAAACTGGCAGGAAACATAAAAACTGACTGCAAATTTTTTATCGATATGTGAAGCGCAAAAGATTAGTTAAAACAAATGTAGGTCCCTTGCAGTCAGAAACGGGTGAATTGATCATGGGGAACAAGGACATGGCAGACCAATTGAATAACTACTTTGGTTCTGTGTTCACTAAGGAAGACATAAATAATTAGCCGGAAAGTGGTGTTAGGTAAATTGAATGGATTAAAGGCCGATAAATCCCCAGGGCCAGATAGGCTGCATCCCAGGGTACTTAAGGAAGTAGCCCCAGAAATAGCAGATGCCTTAGTGATAATTTTTCAAAACTCTTTAGATTCTGGAGTAGTTCCTGAGGATTGGAGGGTAGCTAATGTAACCCCACTTTTTAAAAAGGGAGGGAGAGAGAAAACGGGGAATTACAGACCAGTTAGTCTAACATCGGTAGTGGGGAAACTGCTAGAGTCAATTATTAAAGATGGGATAGCAGCGCATTTGGAAAGTGGTGAAATCATTGGACAAAGTCAGCATTGATTTACGAAGGGTAAATCATGTCTGACGAATCTTATTGAATTTTTTGAGGATGTAACTAGTAGAGTGGATAAGGGAGAAGCAGTGGATGTGTTGTATCTGGACTTTCAGAAGGCTTTCGACAAGGTCCCACACAAGAGATTTGTATACAAACTTAAAGCACACGGTACTGGTGGTTCAGTATTGATGTGGATAGAGAACTGGCTGGCAGACAGGAAGCAAAGAGTAGGAGTGAACGGGTCCTTTTCAGGATGGCAGACAGTGACTAGTGGGGTGCCGCAAGGCTCAGTGCTGGGACCCCAGCTATTTACAATATACATTAATGATTTGGACGAGGGAATTAAATGCAACATCTCGAAGTTTGCGGATGACACGAAGCTGGGGGGCAGTGTTAGCTGTCAGGAGGATGCTAGGAGGCTGCAGGATGACTTGGATAGACAAGGTGAGTGGGCAAATGCATGGCAGATGCAGTATAATGTGGATAAAATGTGAGGTTATCCCACTTTGGTGGCAAAAACAGGAAGGTAGACTATTATTTGAATGGTGACCGATTATGAAAAGGGGAGATGCAGCGAGACCTGGGTGTCATGGTACACCAGTCATTGAAAGTAGGCATGCAGGTGCAGCAGGCTGTGAAGAAAGCGAATGGTATGTTGGCATTCATAGCAAAAGGATTTGAGTACAAGAGCAGGGAGGTTCTACTGCAGTTGCACAGGGTCTTGGTGAGGCCACACCTGGAGTATTGCGTACAGTTTTGGTCTCCTAATCTGAGGAAAGGCATTCTTGCCATAGAGGGAGTACAGAGAAGATTCACCAGACTGATTCCTGGGATGGCACGACTTCCATATGAAGAAAGACTGGATAGACTTGGCTTGTACTCGCTGGAATTTAGAAGATTGAGGGGTGATCTCATAGAGACTTACACAATTCTTAAGGGGTTGAACAGGCTAGATGCAGGAAGATTGTTCCTGATGTTGGGGAAGTCCAGGACAAGGGGTCACAGTTTAAGGATAAGGGGGAAGTCTTTTAGGACCGAGATGAGAAAATCGTTTTTCACACAGAGAGTGGTGAATCTGTGGAATTCTCTGCCACAGAAGGTAGTTGAGGCCAGTTCGTTGGCCATATTTAAGAGGGAGTTGGATGTGGCCCTTGTGGCTGAAGGGATCAGGGGGTGTGGAGAGAAGGCAGGTACAGGATACTGAGTTGGATGATCAGCCATGATCATATTGAATGGCGGTGCAGGCTCGAAGGGCCGAATGGCCTGCTCCTGCACCTAATTTCTATGTTTCTATGAATTACTTAGTGATTTTAATCAAGATTGAAGGAAAATTAAAGTTTAAATATCCATTCCGTTGAAGTAGGCTTATGATTTGAGGAGCCATATTGGTAGAAGTTTAAGAACTATTTGAATATCATAATCATTTTCAAGTTGAAGTAAGCATATAAAAATGATAGAAGTGAAATTACAACGCAGAGGGATAGTGACTGAGACATTTGTATATTTGGTGCTGGCTTTTCATACTATGTGTATTAAAATCAATTTATTCTAGAGTGAAATGCTATTGAGATGATTCGTAGTGAATTATACAATGATACCACTCCGGAAATTCAACCAAGCACTTTTAATCACAAATAGTACTTGAGGCAATGATGTGAGTGAACAGTTTTTATTTCTGAAGTCTTAAATCTTACAGGAATTATTTCAATGTTAGATTTTAAAATATTTAGTAAATAAATTAATAAATCTCCACGAAAAAACGCCATGAATGATCAAACACTGGAGTTATTGGTTTAGGCAAGAAGATTGGATAAGAGAAATTCTGGAAAAAATCTGTGTTTTTTTCATGTAGTCATCTATATTTTGAATATCAACAGACATTTTCATTTGATGCCTACTGAAGTTTGGCATCCCAAACAATATAGCACTACTTTGGATCTGTCTTCACTAAGGAAGACACAAACAGTCTCCCAGATGTACTAGTGGCCAGAGGACCTAGGGTGACAGAGGAACTGAAGGAAATTCACATTAGGCAGGAAATGGTGTTGGGTAGACTGATAGGACTGAAGGCAGATAAATCCCCAGGGCCTGATGGTCTTCATCCCAGGGTACTTAGAGAGGTGGCTGTAGAAATCGTGGACGCATTGGTGATCATTTTCTAATGTTCTATAGATTCCGGATCAGTCCCTGTGGATTGGAGGGTAGCTAATGTTATCCCACTTTTTAAGAAAGGAGACGGAGAGAAAACAGGGAATTATAGACCAGTTAGCTTGACATTGGTGGTGGGGAAGATGCTGGAGTCAATTATAAAAGATGAAATAGCAGCATATTTGGATAGCAGTAACAGGATTGGTCCGAGTCAGCATGTATTTACGAAGGGGAAATCATACTTGACTAATCTTCTGGAATTTTTTGAGTATGTAACTAGGAAACTGGACAAAGGAGAGCCAGTGGATGTAGTGTACCTGGACTTTCAGAAAGCATTTTATAAGGTCCCACATAGGAGATTAGTGGGCAAAATTAGAGCACATGGTATTGGGGGTAGGCTACTGACATGGATAGAAAATTGTTTGGCATGCAGGAAACAAAGAGTAGGGATTAACGGGTCCCTTTCAGAATGGCAGGATGTGACTAGTGGGGTACCGCAAGGCTCTGTGCTGAGACCGCAGCTATTTAGAATAAACATTAATGATTTAGATGAAGGGATTAAAAATACCATTAGCAAATTTGCAGATGACGCAAAGCTGGGTGGCAGTGTGAATTGTGAGCAGGATGCAGGGTGACTTGGACAGGTTGGGTGAGTGGGCAGAAGCATGACGGATTCAGTTTAATGTGGATAAATGTGAGGTTATCCACTTTGGTGACAAAAACAGGGAGGCAGTTTATTATCTGAATGGTGTCAAGTTAGGAAAAGGGGAAGTACAAGATCTGGGTGTCCTTGTTCATCAGTCACTGAAAGTGAGCATGCAGGTACAGCAGGAAGTGAAGAAAGCTAATGGCATGTTGGCCTTCATATCAAGAGGAGTTGAGTATAGGAGCAAAGAGGTCCTTCTGAAATTGTACAGGGCCCTAATGCGACCACACCTGGAGTATTGTGTGCAGTTTTGGTCTCCAAATTTGAGGAAGGACATTCTTGCTATTGAGGTAGTGCAGCTTACGAGGTTAATTCCCGGGATGGCGGGACTGTCATATGTTGATAGGATGGAGCAACTGGGCTTGTGTTCACTGGAATTTAGAAGTATGAGAGGGGATCTTATTGAAACATATAAGATTATTAAGGGATTGGACATGCTAGAGGTAGGAAATATGTTCCAGATGTTGGGGGAGCCCAGAACCAGGGGCCACAGTTTAAGAATAAGGGGTAGGCCATTTAGAACGGAGATGAGGAAGAACTTTTTCACCCAGAGAGTTGTGAATCTGTGGAATTGTCTGCCTCAGAAGGCAGTGGAAGCCAATTATCTGGACGCTTTCAAGAGAGTTAGATAGAGCTCTTAAAGATAGCGGAGTCAAGGGATATGGGGATATGGGGAGAAGGGGTACTGATTGTGGATGATCAGCCATGATAACTGTGAATGGTTATCTAGCTGGCTCGAAGGGCCAAATGGCCTACTCCTGCACCTTTTGTCTATGGTCTGTTATTGCTCTGAAGTGTTGGCTCCTGTCAAAATTCAAGATGTGCAGCAAATGACACAATTCTCTGGGCAATGTCCCCTGCACAATTGGAGATGAGGTCACATTGGTCTGTGTTTCCGTTGTCAGGGACTTTCAGAAAATTGATAGAATATTGCTGCTCCTTGAACCTTGTCGGTAATTTTCATTTATTTACTCCCCATACTACCCCCAATCCACTCAACGTTTTCACCTCCAATTGTTCCTGATGCCCAGTCTGACATCGAACTGAACTGATGATTCTTCCTGTCCTCGCTCTCCTCCACCAACTCCAAACCCCCTAAGTCATTGAATTTTTATTGTGTAGAGCCCATGATCAAACATGTAGTCTAAAAACCTTTTCAAAATATTTACTAAGGTCAGGTCACAAACAGATATTTAAAAATGAAGTTATATGGATTTAGTAACCACTTTGGTTTCTTGCAATCTTCCAATCACAAAATATCCCATCCTTTTTATGAAAGCTTAATCAACCAAAATATAGTTTATTCTTATTATCTATTTAGGCTTGTGATCAGAAATATTTATGGATGTCTGTTGAAGCACAGCTGAGCATGCAAAACAAAGGTCACTGGATTTGTGGAAATTCAAGGGATCGTGTGGGTTGTCGAGTTGAAAGAGATGTAGAGAGAAGATTTGCACCGATCTTTTGAATGGCAGAACGTAGTGAGATGCTATATATATTTTTTCTATTTCTTTATCCTGAAAATGCAGAACTACTTTCCCATGTTAAATTTGTTCATGTACCTTTGATACGAAACACATTGCATTCAAAAACCTTTTGAAGCTGTATTGCTCTTTATCATTGAAGTTGACCTGCCAAACTACCTGTTCTCTTTTAGTGTTTTGCACACTAGTTCCATGTTAACTGATTTCCCTCAAATAAACAAGGCACATTGTGTTCTTTTACCATAAGTCAATTTTATGTTTTAAAGAAGGAACTGCAGATGCTGGAGAATCGAGGGTACACAAAAAGCTGGAGAAACTCAGCGGGTGCAGCAGCATCTAAGGAGCGAAGGAGATAGGCGACGTTTCGGGTCGAGACCCTTCTTCAGACTCAGCTCCTTAGATGCTGCTGCACCCGCTGAGTTTCTCCAGCTTTTTGTGTACCCTCAATTTTATGTTTGTTGTGTATAATTTCTTGTATTGAGGTTTATGAATTATTTTGTTTTTAGGTCAAAATTGAATGCCTGGAGAAGTTCCTCACTCTTTTTCACTACTATATCCACAAAGAAAATCTGAATGCAATAGAAACCATCAAGTTCTGGTCAGTATTTTGTTAAAATGCTCATCACCATTTGTCAGTTGAATGTTAATTAGACTGCATCCTGAACTTCCGAGAAGAACGCCTTTTCACTTTCTACATACCTTTGCATTTTGTGTTCATCCAGGTTTTCCTTGCTGTAACCTATCCTAGACTGTCTTCCTCCCTGCTGTCCTTTGTAATCATTGGGATCTGAAAACGAATCATTCCAAATTTAAAAGTATTCTGTGCTTTAATTGATTAATGCCCCCCCTTTCTTCTTCCAAAACTTGTGTTTAGTTTTGTTCTGAGATACAGCATGGAAACGAGCCTTTTGTCCCATCAAGTCCATGCTGACCATTGTACTAGCTTTATCTTATCCCACTTTTTTGTCTACTCCCCATGCCCTAGAGTAATTGTACAAAGTCTAATTAACCTACAAACCTGCACGCCTTTGGGATGTAAGAGGAAACCGGAGCACCTGGAGGAAACACATGCAAACTCCACATAGACAGCACTGGAGGTCAGGCTCGAATCTTGGTCTCTGGCACTGAGAGGTAGCAGCTGTAGCACTATGCTGCCCATGTGATTTTATGGCTCTGGGGTTTTAGTGCCTCTTCCTCCCACTGTCCTCCACCTACTACTTTTTGCATCTTGGGCAAATGTGACGACTGTGAATATAAATTGGTGTAACAGGATTGTTTTACAAAGATTCCTTTGATGTTGTCTTAATATTGGAGTAATATAAAGGGTAAAATTCAGATCTTGTGTGATCCGATAAATATTTCTGTAAGCCGATTGAATCGCTTGTGACTCAAATCTTGTTTCATTTTCTGCCCATTTGGAGCTGATTAAAGGCCTATTAACTCAGATTATCGTATATTGCAAATTAAACTTGGATTGTATTAATCAAATAGTCTAAAGCACCCACCTCACCCATTCTGTAACATAAAGTATTGAAACACTTGGGTTTGGTACCAGAAATAATAAAGATTAAGTTGCTGTTTGGAATTGACAAATGCTATTTATCCTTTGGGAGACTTGTCAATTTTTCTATCCTTATTGTCTTCAATGGTGGTGTCCTCGAGAGTGGCATTGTCAATTTTAAGACGTCAGGATGGTATCATGGCAACACCAAAAATCAGGGACTGGAAAAAGTATATTAAGCAGCGTTTAATGTTACAAGCATTTGAACTTGCTTAATATTTAAGTAGCCTTCAGCATTTTTGCTGAACACTTGTTCAAGATCTCTCATTCGTTTAGAATTCTGCGACGATTCTTCACTAACACGTATCAAGATTGTTCTTTTGCAAGTAGATTATAAATTTGTTTTTAGATTAATTTTTTTAAAAATAGAATCAGAAGAAAATGGAAGCTCAATATGCCAAATATCAATTCCTTTCTTTTATGCATACAAGGATAGTTGAGGCTATTTTAATAATTCATGCCCATTTTACACATGTACTTGATTTTGGTATGTCATCAATTTTTGCAAATTCACAATGATTTCTCATATAATTGAAAATTGCACCACATTAGAAGTCACTGAATCATGCACACTGTGGTATGTCTTCCATTACTTGGGAGAATTTTATTATGTCAGTAAAAGTTTGTTGAGATATAATAGGAAAGTTGCACTTCAAATTGTATTTGCTCTGTTTTCTTTTTGCTGATGTCTAAGTAAAATGTCCTGCCTATTTTTAAGGTATGCAATCAATAAGAAAAACAAGGAAAAAACAGTGTAATGTAATCATGTCTGAAGAAACTACCAAATATGAACTGTATTCTATCTATTGATTTAATAACTTTAAATGTCTCTGACATAATGACATTTCAAAATAGAGTCATACAGTCTTTCAGTGTGCAAACAGGCCCTTCTGCCCAACTTGCCCACTCCAGCCAACATGTCCCATCTAAACTAACCCCACCTGCCAGAATTTGGCCCATATCGTTCTAAATCTGCCCTATCTATGTAGCTTTCTAAATGTTTCTTAAACATTACGATAGTACGTGTCTCAACTACCTCCTCCGGCATCGCTTTCCATACACCCACCACGCTTTGTGGAAAAGTTACCCCTCAGGTTTCTATTAAATCTTTCCCATCTCACCTTAAACCTTTGTCCTCTGGTTCTCAATTCCCCTACTCTGGGCAAGAGATTCTGTGTATCTACCCGATCTATTCCTCTCATGATTTTGTACACCTCTTTCAGATCACCCCTCATCCTACTGTGCTTCAAGGAATAGAGTCATAGCCTGCTCAACCTCTCTCTTTAGCTCAGGCCCTCGAGTCAATAGACGATAGACAATAGGTGCAGGAATAGGCCATTCGGCCCTTCGAGCCAGCACCGCCATTCAATGTGATCATGGCTGATCATCCCCAATCGGTACCCCAATCCTGCCTTCTCCCCATATCCCCTGACTCCGCTATTTTTAAGAGCCCTATCTAGCTCTCTCTTGAAAGCATCCAGAGAACCTGTCCCCACTGCCCTCTGAGGCAGAGAATTCCACAGACTCACCACTCTCTGTGCGAAAAAGTGTTTCCTCGTCTCTGTTCTAAATGGTTTACTCCTTATTCTCAAACTGTGGCCCTTGGTTCTGGACTCCCCCAACATCAGGAACATGTTTCCTGCCTCCAAACGTGTCCAAACACTTAACAATCTTATATGTTTCAATGAGATGCCCTCTCATCCATCCAGACTCCAGAGTGTACAATCCCAGCTGCTCCATTCTCTCAGCATATGACAGTCCCGCCATCCCGGGA
Organism: Okamejei kenojei; assembly: GCA_035221665.1. Taxonomy (NCBI): domain Eukaryota; kingdom Metazoa; phylum Chordata; class Chondrichthyes; order Rajiformes; family Rajidae; genus Okamejei; species Okamejei kenojei. The sequence goes on along the minus strand of CM069135.1, from coordinate 26,433,798 downwards.
ATTAACCTTGTAAACCTACGCTGCATTCCCTCAATAGCAAGAATGTCCTTCCACAAATTAGGGGACCAAAACTGCACACAATACTCCAGGTGTGGTCTCACTAGGGCTCTGTACAACTGCACCTCTTTGCTCCTATACTCGATTCCTCTTGTTATAAAGGCCAACATGCCATTCGCTTTCTTCACTGCCTGCTGTACCTGCATGCTGACTTTCACAGACTGATGTACAAGGACCCCCAGATCCCGTTGTACTTCCCCTTTTCCCAAATTGACGCCATTTAGATAGTAATCTGCCTTCCTGTTTTTGCTACCATAGTGGATAACCTTACATTTATCCGCATTAAACTTCATCAGCAATACACCTGCCCACTCCCCCAACCCTGCATTCTCATAACATCCTCCTCACAGTTCACACTGCCACCCACCTTTGTGTCATTTGCAAATTTGCTAATGTTACTTTGAATCCCTTCATCCAAATCATTGATGTATATTGTAAATAGCTGCGGTCCCAGCACCGAGCCTTGCGGCACCCCACTAGTCACTGCCTGCCATTCTGAAAGCGGCCCGTTAATCCCTACTCTTTGTTTCCTGTCTGCCAACTACTTCTCTATCCATGTCAGCACTCTACCCCCAATACCATGTGCCCTAATTTTGCTCACTAATCCCCTATGTGGGACCTTATCAAATGCTTTCTGAAAGACCAGGTACACTACATCCACTGGCTCTCCCTTGTCCATTTTCCTAGTTACATCTTCAAAAAATTCCAGAAGATTAGTCGAGCATGATTTCCCCTTTGTAAATCCATGCTGACTCGGACCGATCCTGTTACTGCTATCCAAATGTTCGGCTATCTCATCTTTTATAATTGACTCCAGCATCTTCCCCACCACCAATGTCAGGCTAACTGGTCTATAATTCCCTGTTTTCTCTTTCCTGTCTTTCTTAAAAAGTGGGATAACTAGCTACCCTCCAATCCACAGGAACTGATCCTGAGTCTATAGAACATAATGGAAAATTATCACCATTGCATCCACGATTTCTAGAGCCACTTCCTTAAGTACCCTGGGATGCAGATCATCAAGCCCTGGGGATTTATCAGCCTTGAGTCCCATCAGTCTATCCAACACCATTTCCTGCCTAATGTGGATTTCCTTCAGTTCCTCTGTCACCCCAGATCCTCTGGCCACTACTATATCAGGAAGATTGTTTGTGTCCTCCTTGGAAGGTCCAAAGTACGTTCAACTCATCTGCCATTTCCTTGTACCCCATAATAAATTCCCCTTTTTTGGTCTTCAAGTGTCCATCTTTGGTCTTAACCAATTTTATGGCAACATCCTCGTAAATCTTCCCCCTTTCCAGCTTGGCAACATCTTTCCTGTAACTGGTCCCCAGAACTGAACTCCGAACCAGAACTCTAAATGCAGCTTCACCAAAGTCTTACACAACTGCAACATGACCTCCCTGTCTGCCTGTGATGCCACTTTCAACAAACTATGTACCTATACACCTTGATCCCTCTGCCCTACTGTGCATGTCCTGCCCATGTTAGATGCCCCAAAATGCAACACCTCATTTTCTCTGTATTAAATTCCATCAACCATTCCTCAGCCCACCTGCCTATCCTGCTGCAATTTTGACAATCATCTTCAATATCCACACTACCACCCACTTTTGCATCAACTGCAAACTTGCTATTGATAAAGATCAAAATAAGCGATTTAAATATATTAGTTTCTTATACCGAAAAAACACAAAACACAAATTATTTTGGTTCAGTTTAAAGTTTTTAATAAAATATCAGCTTCTCCTTTGCCTCAAACGTTTTCCTTTCAGTCCTTGTTTCCTTTCTTGGATTATCTCTACTTCACTTCTTTAACAAAGGAACCATGCTGGCTGCTCTCCAGTTCTTCAGAACCTCACCTGTGCTTCGTGAACTTACAAAGATCCTCCTCGAGTCCCCTGAAAATTGTTCTAAACGGCGAAACCTGGGGAAAATGACAGGAGAAACAAATGTGGCATCCTAATTAATTAGATGTATTTGGTATTCTGATACACCAGAATAACTTTTGGTAATAGAATTTGTTACAAGTTTGCTAAATGTTACAAAATTTTGAGATTTAAAAAATCAAGTCTGCAATTTATCCCATCAGATAAAGCATAAAAAGATGTTTAATTTGACACCTAATTCACTTTCATATCTTCAGTATTAAAACAGTTATGGCCATTTGCATACTCGGAAATTTGCATCTTGTTCCCTATTGCTTTTCCATTGACTTAACACAATAGCTGTGATCGAGGACAGTCAAAAGCCCATAACTTTCTTAAAAATTAAGAGAACTGAAATAAATTTTTAGTTATTATAGATTGAAGTATTCTGAAACAAATATGAAACAATCTTACTTGAATGACCTGAAATTAAAGCATGTAATTAGTTAGTTACCCAATTGTAGCTAATTACAAAATTCATTTACTAGATCTAAACAGCTATCCATTTCTTAAGAAAAGATGAACATTTTTAAATAGCTTAAGTGTCCAAATAAACATTCACACAAGAATTCACAATATAACATGATTTTTAAATCTCATTGTCATTCATTTATAGGCCAAATGGAAGGAATTTAACGTTTAATACCCGTAAATTAACGGCCATTTTAATCATCTTGCGAGTGGGATTTTCTGGAACGTAATCAATTGGAACGTTGCGGTTGCGGTGAATTTAAACCTCATATCAGCAGGAAAAATACTGCCGGTTCGTTTGGGGAATAAATCACCTGCTCGCAACGTGAAATTTTGATTAAAGGTATCCTAAGAAGCACTTTGTTATGAAAAAATAAACTGTGTACCTTGCCTTGTCCCCAACGCGAGGTCCGTCCCGTTGTCGCGGATGACGGCTTTAGAAGATGATTTTAAATTTACTACAGCAATTAAATTAGCAATCCCAGTTTAAAAATCACTTCAGAGAATGGCAGTCAAAGCGATTTTTCTTCATCAACTAAATAACCTGTTCAAGATTGATTTGAATTGGCTTGCGAAATACAGCATTTTAAACCCCCCCCCCCCCCCCCCTTCTCAAAGGCGCCAAAGTCGCGCACATGGGTAGTGACAGAACTGCAGCACCACTCAAGGTAAGTATTGTAACATACCTATATATTGAGCAGAAAATTATTCATTTGTTTTAATCTGTTAACTGGTTATGTTCTGTTATATTAAATTGTATATGTACAGTGTGAACACTGGTTATTCTCATAAATTTTGAATGTTATGTGGCAACTTACATATGAATTATATTTTAATAATCTGTCAAAAGTGAAAACTGAGGATCATTTATTGTAAAAGAAAAGGCTACTTGAAATTGGAGAAGTCAATGTTCATACCGCTGGGGTGTAAACTACCCAAGCAAAATATGAGGTGCTATTCCTCCAATTTACGGTGGGCCTCACTCTGGCCATGGCGGCCCAGGACAGAAAGGTCAGATTCGGAATGGGAGGGGGAATTGAAGTGCTGAGCCACCGGGAGATCAGGTTGGTTATTGCGAACTGAGTAGAGGTGTTGAGCGAAGCGATCGCCAAGCCTGCGCTTGGTCTCACCGAGGTTGATCATACGCTGAATAACCATATTTTTGTTTGGAAGTGGAAAGAGATAATAGAAATTGCATTCATTGCAACGTGTAAAAAGAGATGAGATACTGTATTGTAATTGTGCCGCATGTCATTGTGGTGTATATCATGTCTTGATTGGTGAATATGTTTAGTTTGTGACTTTGTTTGAAGCAGAAATAATATGTGAATGCTTCATTGACCATAATTCCGACTGGTAACTGCACTTCGCCCGAGCACATTATCGCACACGTCATGCAAGCCATCTTAAATTACCACCTAAACTGTCATTTGGCAACTTAAAAAGCTGCCGAGGTTGCCCGGCTGGCAACAGGGAAAAAAAGGTTAAGCGAGAGCCCTGAACCTGATGAAAAATGCCCACGAGTAAAAAAGGTCGTGAATTAGGTCGTGAACGTGGGACAGGCCCTTTACTTCAGCACTTTATCTTTTCTGGCAAACCTTTCCCCTGACTCAGTCTGAAGAAGGGTCTCGACCCAAAGCATCACCTATTTTTCTCCAGAGACGCTGCGTGACCCACTGAGTTACTCCAGCTTTTTGTGTCTGTCTTTGGTTTAAACCAGCATCTGCAGTTCCTTCCTACGCGTTTGCTCTGCAGTTCCGTGTTCTTTCTTCATGTTTTTGTAGTTTGGATTATGCTAAATTTCTGACTGTATGAATGCTGAGCTGTGATGCAATTTTCAGGAAAAGAGAGATATGTAATTCTCTTTTTCTTCAGGCTTCATATGTACTACACTAAAATGTGAGCACCAGATGTTGGCAACAATAAAACATTGCAGGTTATTTGTGAAGTTAAACCCTCCTCCACCAGCCCATTAAAAATGAGGAACTTGACAGGTCACGTGTGATTGTCATTATAATTCTTAAAGGTTGTAATTGAATCCATTGTTTCTCCATAATCAGTGAGTTTGTACCAAGCTGTAAACAAATGTAAGATTTTCACATGAATTGCTAAGGGGAAGTTTGTGGTTAGATTAAGAAACACTGGCACAGCTACTTGAAGTAAAAATCTTAAAGTGAGTTCATGGCTTGTAGAAGGAGAATTACAACTTTTAAACCGGGCAAAACCAAGCTGCTGTTTCCAAATGCAGATATTTTCTTTAAATAGATGTTTAGGGATTGGAGGAACATGTGGTTGGTGCAAAAAATTGGTGCTGAGATAAAGGATCAGACATGAGATTGTTTAACAGAACAGGCATGAGAAGCACAATGTCCATGTGTTCAGACCTAATGGTGGGCAGTTATCTTTGAACCTGAATGACTATTGATCAAGGTACAGTTGAGTCGTCTCTTGTAACTGAAAGAGATTTGTGATCCAGCAATGCTGTAATGGATCATAACACATAGGAGCAGAATTAGACTATTTGGCCCATTGGCTCTGTCATTCGATCATGACTAATGTATTTTCCCCCCTCAACCCCATGCTCCTGCCTTCTCCCTGTACTTCATATCCTACTGTTAAATGGTAACATGTCCCGTTTTGGTGATATCGCTGCAGAATTCCTTGTTCTGTTAACATTTTCCGAACTGGACACCCTATTTGTGAAGTGTCAAAGCTGCCAAATACATTAATTGCTGCTGAGAGGATGGGGGGAGTGGAGAGGGATCAGCGTGGATGGTGGAGTTGTAGAGGAAATAGGAGGAAGGTGAGCAGGGAGGAGTTCCAGGAAAAGAATAGCAGAAGGGAATATTCCCCTAGTATTCGAATGACAATGTTGGCAATGCTGCAAGAATTCTGACAGTGTCTTTGATCTCAAAAGTAACTTTAAAAAAATCATTCATTGGAATTTGGACTTGCCAATGACGATAATTTTGTTTGTGGAATCTGAAGATTCATTCTCCAATGTCATTTTGCTCAATGGGATAAATTTAGCAAATGACAGTGAAACATGACACAATAGGGTATGTCAGAACCGACCCAGCAACTCAAAATTGGTATCCACGAGCTGTGGGTCGTTGGCAGCCACAGGATTGTATTTGTCATAGTTGTTTACCTTATGGTCCAACATATTCCACACCACCATTACAATTAAGTTAGGGAATCAAACCTGTTTCACTAAAGAGGTGACCAACCGTCATCAACCGTGCTTCACTGAGGACTGCAAAATGATTGGTGGGAACAACAAATTACATGCAAAAAAACTGTCTTGGGTGAGGCTGCAATGCTGGAGAGCAGTGTCCTGGACCAAACCATCTTCAGATGCTCCCTCAATATCCTTTCTTTCATCCAATGATCTAAAATGCGGATGTTTGCTTTTGATGTGTAGACAGGTACATGGATAGGACAGGTTTGGAGGGACATGTGCCAAACGCAGGTGGGTGGGACTATTATAGCTGGGACATGTTGGCTGGTGTGGGAAAATTGGGCTGAGGGGCCTGTTTCCACACTGTATCACACTTTGACTCTGTTCTGTTCCTTTTGTAACTCCTGAGAAACATAGAAAATAGGTGCAGGAGTAGACCATTCGGCCCTTCAAACCAGCGCCGCCATTCAATATGGTCATGGCTAATCATCCACAATGGGTACCCCGTTCGTGCCTTCTCCCCATATCCCTTGATTCTGTTAGCCCTAAGAGCTAAATCTAACACTCTCTTGAAAACATCCAGTGACTTGGCCTCCACAGCCTTTGTGGCAGAGAATTCCACAGACTCGCACCTCTCTGTGTGAAAAAGTATTTCCTCATCTCCGTTCTAAATGACTTACCCCTTATTCTTAAACTGTGACCCCTGGTTCAGGACTCCCTCAACATCGGGAACATTTTCCCTGCATCTAGCCTGTCCAAACCCTTAAGAATTTTATATCGCCTCTCATCCTACTAAATTCCAGTGTCAGTCATGTGCAGTGATGGAAATTGGTTGTAGGAACTAGGGGTACTCTAAGGTCCGTGAGACTGAGGTTGGTAAGGAAGGGGGGATTTCTCTCTCTCTCTCTCTCTCTCTCTCTCTCTCTTTCTCTCTCTCTCTCTCTCTCTGTTTCTCTCTCTCTCTCTCTCTCTCTCTCTCTCTCTCTCTCTCTCTCTCTCTCTCTCTCTCTCTCCTCTCTCTCTCTCTCTCTCTCTCTCTCTCTCTCTCATCTCTCTCTCTCTCTCTCCCTCTCACTCTCCTCTCTCCTCTCTCTCTCTCTTTCTCTTTCTCTTTCTCTTTCTCTTCCTCCCCCTCTTTCTCTCTTTCCCCCTCCCCTTCCCTTCTCTCCTCTTTCTCTTTCCTCTTTCTCTTTCCCTCTTTTCTCTCTCTCTTTCTCTCTCTCTCCTCTCTCTCTCTCTCTCTCTCTTTCTCTTTCTCTTTCTCTTTCTCTTTTCCCTCTTATTCTCTTTCTCTCTTTCTCTTCTCATCTCTCCTCTCTCCTCTCTCTTTCTCTCTCTCTCTCTCTCTCTTTCTCTTCTCTCCTCTTCTCCTCACTCTCTCTTTCTCTCTCTCTTTCTCTCTCCCTTTTTTCTCTCTCTCTCTCTTCTCTTCTCCTCTCTCTCTCACTCTTTCTCTCTCGCTCTCACCTCTCTCTCTCTCTCTCTCTTTCATCTCTCTCTCCCTCTATCCTCTCTCTCTCTCTCTTTCTCTCTCTCTCTCTTTCTCTCAACCTTTTCTCTCTCTCTTTCTCTGTTGGGGAAGGTGCACTAACTACAGGGAGAAAATGTGTGTAAAACTGGAACTAATGGGACCCACTATGGTGCAGGTGTAGGGGGGTAGAAATGCAGGATGTTACATGAAATTATAGAAATCAAAGTTTGTACCAAACCGTGTTGTAAGCTGGCCCAAGCAAAATTGGAGAATTCAATGTTCATCCAGTTGGGTTGTAAGCTACCCAAGCGGTATATGAGGTGCTGTTCCTCCAGTTTACGTGTGGCCTCACTTTGGCAATGGAGGAGGCCCAGAACACAAAGGTCAGTGTGGTCACCAAGTCTATGCTTGGTCTTGCTAATGTACAGGAGGCCATATTGGGAACACTGGATAGAGTAGATGAGGTTAGAGGAGGTGTCCCTGCGCCTCTGTTTCACCTGGAACAACTGGTGGGGTGCTTGGATCGATGTGAGGGAGGAAGTGTTGGGACAGGTGTTACATCTCCTGCGGTTAACGTGTCCAAAAGATTCTAAAAAGGGAGGGAGAGGAGCCTGATGTTGTGGTACACATAGGTACCAATGACATAGGCAGAAAAAGAGATGAGGTCCTGAAGGGAGAATTTAGGGAGTTGGGGGGAAAGTTAAGGAGAAGGACCAAAAGAGTAACGATTTCAGGATTACTGCCTGTTCCGCGTGACAGTGAGAGTAGGAATGGAATGAGGTGGAGGATAAATGCGTGGCTGAAGGACTGGGGTTGTGGGCAGGGATTCAAGTTTCTTGATCACTGGGACCATCCTTTTGGGGAAGGCATGATCTGTACAAAAAGGACGGGTTGCACTTGAACCCGGAGGGGGACCAAATATCCTGGCAGGGAGATTTGCAAAGGCTACTGAGGGGAGACTTTAAAACTAGAAAGGCTGGGGGGAGGACTTGGGTAGAGGGGGCTAGGGACAGGGTGTGGGGCAAGAGGCCAGAGAAGGGAAGCACTCGGACTCCAAAATGTAGGCGAAGAAAGAGGAAAAAGATAATAGACAGAGAATAAGGGATGGGTGGGTTTATAAAATGTGTATATTTTAATGCTAGGAGCATTGTAAGAAAGGTGGATGAACTAAGAGCCTGGATTGACACCTGGAAATATGATGTTGTGGTAATCAGTGAAACATGGGTTGCAGGACGGCTGTGATTGGAAACTAAAATATTCCAGATTTTGTTGCTTCAGGTGTGATAGAATTGGAGGGACCAGAGGTGGAGGTGTTGCATTGCTTGTCAAGAGAGGATATTAACAGCATGCCTTTGGCAGGATAGATTAGAGGGCTCGTCTAGGGAGGCTATTTGGGTGGAACTGAGAAGTGGGAACGGTGCAGCAACACTTTTAGGGGTGTACTATAGACCGCCAAATGGGGAGCGAGAATTGGAAAAGCAAATATGTAAGGAGATAGCAGATATTAGTAGTAAGCACAAGGATGTAAGTAGTAAGTAAGTGATTGTGGGAGATTTCAATTTTCCAAAAATAGACTGGGAAACACATTCTGTAAATGGGCTAGATGGTTTGGAGTTTGTAAAATGTGTGCAGGATAGTTTTTTGCAGCAGTACATAGAGGTATCGACCAGAGAAGGGGCAGTGCTGGACCTCCTGTTAGGAAATGTGGCAGGTCAGGTGACGGAGGTATGCGTTGGTGAGCACTTCAGGACCAGTGATCACAATACCATTAGTTTTCAATATAATTATGGAGAGAGTCCAGAACTGGACCTAGGGTTGAACATTTTTGATTGGAGAAAGGCTAACTTTGAGGGAATGCGTAAGGATTTAAAAGGAGTGAATTGGGACACTTTGTTTTATGGGAAGGATGTAGAAGAGAAATGGAGGACATTTAAAGGGGAATTTGTAAGAGTACAGAATCTTTATGTCCCTGTTAGGGTGAAAGGAAATAGTAAACAATGGAAAGAGCCATGGTTTTCAAGGGAAATTGGACACTTGTTTTGAAAAAAGAGAGATATCTACAATAATTATAGGAGGCATGGAGTAAATGAGGTGCTAGAGGAGTATAAAGAATGTAAAAAGAATCTTAAGAAAGAAATTAGCAAGGCTAAAAGAAGATATGAGGTTGCTTTGGCAAGAAAGGTGAAAGTAAATCCAAAGGGTTTCTACAGCTATATTAATAGCAAAAGGATAACGAGGGATAAAATTGGACCATTAGAGAGACAGAATGGACAGCTATCTGCAGAGCCAAAAGAGATGGGGGAGATATTGAACAATTTATTTTCTTCAGTATTTACCAAGGAGAAGGTTATTGAACTCTGTGAGGTAAGGGAAAAAAGTAGAGTAGCTATGGAAACTATGAGATTCAAAGAGGGAGGAAGTACTGACACTTTTGAAAAATAATAAAAGTGGATAAGTCTCCAGGTCCTGGCAGGATATTCCCTCGGACATTGAGGGAAGTTAGTGTAGAAATAGCAGGAGCTATGACAGAAATATTTCAAATGTCATTAGAAACAGGAATAGTGCCGGAGGATTCGTACTGCGCATGTTCCATTGCTTAAAAAGGGTTCAAAGAATAATCCTAGCAATTATAGACCTTTAGTTTGACGTCAGTGGTGTGGTAAATTAATGGAATGGATACTTAGAGATAATATATATAAGCATCTGGAATAAACAGGGTCTGATCAGGAACGGTCAACATGGATTTGTGCCTGGAAGGTCATGTTTGACAAACCTTTTTGAATTTTTTTGAAGCGGTATACCAGGGAAATTGATGAGGAGGGTAAAGCAGTGGATGTTGTCTATAGAGGGGATTTCAGTAAGGTCTTTGACAAGGTTCCCCATGGAAGGTTGGTTAAGAAGGGTTCAAATCATTGCGTGGTGTTAATGGCAGCGTAGCAAGATGGATTCAACAGTGGCTGAATGGGAGATGTCAGAGCGTAATGGTGATGGCTGTTTGTCAGGTTGGAAGCCAGTGACCAGTGGGGTGTCTCAGGATCTGTGTTGGGTCCACTGTTGTTTGTCATGTACATCAATGATCTGGATGATGGGGTGGAAAATTGGATAAGTAAGTAATGCAGATGATACTAAGGTGGTGTTGTGGATAATGAAGTAGATTTGAAAGTCAACAGAGAGATTGGGCCATTTGGAAAAGTGGGCTGAAAGATGGCAGATGGAATTTAATGCTGAAAGTGTGAGTTCCACATCTTGGCAGGACAAATCAAAATAGGACGTACATGGTAAATGGTAGGGAATGGGGGGGGGGGGTTTTTTGGGGGGGGGGGGGGGGTTGAGGAATGCTGTGGGAACAGAGAGATCTAGGAATAAAACTGCATAGTTTCCCTGAAGGTGGAATCGCATGTAGATGGGGTGGTAAAGAAAGCATTTGTTTGGTGTGCTGGCCTTTATAAATCGAGCATTGAACATAGGATAGGGAAGTAATGTTAAAATTGTACAAGGCAAATTGGTAAGACAATTCTGGAGTATGGTGTACAATTTTAGTCGCCTAATTATAGGAAGAATGTCAACAAAATACAGAGAGTACAGAGGGGATTTACTAGAATGTTGCCTGGGTTCCAGCAACGATGTTACAGAGATGGTAAGGTTGAACAAGTTTAGGTCTTTATTCTTTGGATGCAGAAGGTTAAGGGGGACTTGATTGAGGTCTTTAAAATGATGAAAGGGAATACAGAGTTGACGTGATAAGCTTTTCCATTGAGGGTAGGGGAAGATTCAACAAAGTGGGCATGACATGCAAATTTAAGAGATGGAAGTTTAGTGGGTAACGTGAGGGGGAACTTCTAATGTTTACTCAGAGGGTGGTGGCTGTGTGGAATGAGCTTCCAGCAGAAGTGGTGGAGGCAGGATCGATTTTAACATTTAAAAGTAAAGTGGATAGGTATATGGATGGGAAGGGAATGGAGGGGTATGGTCTGAGTGCAGGTAGATGGGACTAGGGGAAAACAAATGATCGGCACGGACTGAAAGGGCCGAGAGGGCCTGTTTCCGTGCTGTAATTGTTATATTATATGGTTGAAGGGGAAAGTAACTGGGGCTACGCTTGGTCTCGTTGATAGAAAAGCCCACACTGAGAGTACTGGATACAGTAGATGAGGTTGGAGGAGGTGCAAGTAAACCTCTGCCTTACCTGAAATGGAATCTGGATAGAGTTGAGGGAGGAGGTATCAGGAGAGGTGTTGCATCTCCTGCAGTTGCAGGGGGAAGTTCCTGTGGAGGGGTAGTTTGTGTGGAAAGGGATGAATGATGCAGGGTGTAGTGGAGAAAACGGTCTCTGCAGAAGGCAGTCAGGAGTGAAGATGGGAAGATGTGACTAGTGGTGGGATCACGTTGGAGGTAATATGTTGAATGGCTCAGCTGATGGGGTGAAAGGTAAGGACTAGGGGACTATCACTGTTAAGACTAGGGGAAAGGGGAGTAAGAGCGGAACTCCGGGATACAGAGGAGACGTGTGAGGGCCTCATCTATGATATGGCATCATGTTCGGCACAAACATCGTGGGTTGAAGGGCCCATTCCTGTGCTGAATAGTGCCATTGTTCTCATTGGGATGGCACTGATAATCTAACGTCGATTTATGGAAAACATACAGAACCCCATTGTAAACAGTAGGAGGATTGCACCACCTCCTTTATTGGAAATCTGCTGACCCTATCAAACAACTCCTGCTCTTGAGAACCCACACAACTCAAAGCAAGTGATCCTAATCCTGAGGCATTGTCTGCAAAGAACCCAGTTGTGAAAATGTGTGCATTCATTTTCAGTTAAGCATCATAATTAAGTGAACCTAATTGAAATCTCCATAGAAAGGAAGACACGCAAAGCGCATTTTACATATTTAAACAAATTGCTGCGGGTGTATGATATGCAATTTCTTTGAACTGCACACGGTGACATGGTTTACTGTTGCTTTAGCTGTCAGTAATTTGAGGATGCCATATTCAATTGGTTAGCTACTTGGGGATATTCTTAAATAATAACAAACTCTTTGTGCAGTGGAGGTATTCAAGTTATAACTTTTCACAGAGGTGTTTTAATACTATAATAATAATAATAATAATAACTTTATTACGGACTCAAGGTCCAGACAAGGGGCAACATTACATTAAAAATGCATTGCATATCAAATATCATAAATATATATAAAATCATGGTAAATCACATAGAAAACATCATAATTTATATATTTAAAAAAACAACCCACAATACTTAAGTTAAAAATCCAGAGTAAAAAATGATCAATGTCGTACAAACGATACCAGTGTCACCACAACTGGGATTCGTAGCGTGTAGTGCTAACCCTTATGTTTGTCAAGGCCACAATAAGCACATTTTTAGAGTCATTTATCCTGCAAATTAATTTATACATGTGGTGTCTTAGGATAGCTTCTAAAGTACTGACTCCTGCAGCCACAAACCTATTACTGGCACTACACCATCTTGGTTGCCTTAGCAGTGCTCTCATGGCATCGTTATATGCCACCTTTAGTCTCTGCATACTTGTCTTTAAATAGTTCGACCACAGGTGCGCAGTGTAGAGGGTGTGCAGTATGCTCTAAATAGCGACATCTTCACCATATCTGAATACCTGAACAAATCCAGAATTAATTATTTTGGACATTTTTGCTATATTATTTTGATGTCCAAAGATATTAATATATGTTTGTTAAACATTCATACTTTATAACTAGAACAGTTAAGCACCTAATAGCATAAGTTGACCTGATCTGTGTCTTCATGGTGCATTTATGCTCATTACAAAGAAGTGATTGGCACTTATTAACGTCTCCCTTTGGTGAAAACACTTTGAAATAATTATCCTTTGGAATTATTCCACAAAAGTTGATTGATATACAAGAGCAAAATGCTGTTTTAAGCAAAACTTTTTAAAATTCTAATCATCTATTTTTATAATGTCCAAAATTTGACGTGTAATTGTTTTTAGTTCAATTCAATTCAATTCAAATTTAATGTCATTGCACAGATACAAGTATGGGTACAACGAAATGCAGTTTAGTGTTGGTACGTAGTGATAGCAATGTTTAGATAAATACAGATAAATAAATACAGATGTGGGAATCTATCGGCGGGATTCCGAGTTCAGCAGTGCGATGGTGTTATTGTAGAAGCTACTCCTCATCCTGCTGGTGCGGGACCTGAGGATACTGTACCACCTCCCCGATGGTAGGAGGGCAAACAGTCCATGGTTAGGGTGGGAGGGGTCCTTGATGATCTTCCCAGCCCGTCTCAGACACTGTTTTCGGTGGAGGCATCCATGGCAGGGAGCGGGGCACCGATGATGTAACTGGGCGGTTTTTCACCACCCGTTGTAGTGCCTTCCTGTCTGCTACGGTGCAACTGCTGCACCAGACCGTAAAGCAGTGGTCAGGATGCTTTCAATAGTACAGCTAAAAAAAGTTGGTCAGGATCTGGGCGGCCAGTTGGGCTTTTTTTGAGCCTCCTCAGGAAGTAAAGGCACTGCTGCGCCTTTTTGATCAGCTTGGAGGTGTTGAGGGACCAGACAGATCCTCCCGAGATGTGTACCCCGAGGAATTTGTAGTTGGAGACCCGCTCCACCTCAGTCCCGTTTATATGGATGGGGGTGTGTCTGCCCCCTCTGTTCTTTCTGAAGTCGACAATGATCTCCTTCGTCTTCTGGGAGTTGAGGACGAGGTTGTTATTGGCACACCAGGTTGTCAGGTGCTGGACCTCCTCCCTGTAGGCTGACTCGTCGTTATCGCTGATCAGTCCTATCACCGTGGTGTCGTCGGCAAATGTTATGATGGCGTTGGAGCTAAACTCCAATTGTTATCAATTGTTTGGAGCAGATTTGCTGACATTTACATTCATAATCATAATTGTATACCCAACAGAAAAAGGCCAGACAGCTTGTCACATCTATGCTGCCCAGAAAAAAGCTTCCTCTACTGATCCCACTTTCCAGTTTTTGGGTCATGTCCTTGTGGGGCAGCACACATTAAACACTCATCTGGGCTCTTTTTAAATGTTAGAATTATTTCCGCCTTAACCACTCTTTCGGGCAGCAAGTTGTGAAAGAGGGTGTTTGAAAGACAGACTTATCAATCATTTGAATTTGAATTTCCATTATTGTCATTCAAACAAGTTTGAACGAGATTTTGTACCATGCAGTCATGACAGAAAAAAAGCAACGAATGAACACAATTTAACACAAACATCCACCACAGTGAATCTCCAGGCACCTCCTCACTGTGATGGAAGGCAAAAAGTCTTATCTCTTCCTTGCTTGTCTCCTGCTGCGTCGAGGCGATCGAGGCTCTCGATGTTGAAGCCCCCGCCGGGTGATGGTAAATCCCGTGGCCGATTTTAAACTCCGCGAACGGGCCGATTCAAACTCCGCGATTCGGGGCGGACGAAGCTGCTGTTGCGGGAGCTCCCGAAAATCGATCACCAACCAGGGACCTGCGAGCTCCTGATACCGTCCACAGGGCTCGTGGCCGAAGCCTCCGAGGCTCCGGTCAGGTCGCAGCCCACAGCACCAACACAGCCTCCGAAGTCAGCCAGCTCCGTGATGGTAAGTCCACAGCTCTGCCACTGGGGCCCCCAAGGTCGATTCCAGTTGAAGGCTGGCAGCTCCACGATATTAGGCCTCAGCGCAGACGGAGACGGAAATACGACAAGGAAAAGGTTGCATTCCCGTTGAAGATAGAGATTTTAAAAAAAGTTTACCCCACTGTCCACACATACACAACTAAAAATAGACTAAAACATACATCTAACAAGACAAAAAGAAAACAAAAAAAGGAAAGACAGACGGACTGTGGGCGAGCTGCAGCTACTTGGGCAGCGCCGGCACTTTCGGATATTTAGTCTTAGACCAATGTAGAACATTGCAGAGAAAGTACTGCCTATTTTCATTACTTTTTACTAAATCATTTATCAAGCATGGATGAAACAGTAAGCCTGTTATGTTGTAATATGTAATGCTTTTTTGTATGGGAGATCATGCATATGATATCACATGATGCCACGTGGTTTTAACATTTCTGAATCTAGACCTTGACTTTTATCTGTTCATATCTCAATGATTTAGGGTGGAGGATTTCAGTAATTGGCTCCAATATAAGAACTTACAAGATCTTTTAGGACGTTTCAGATATTCCCAGTGAAACAAGACGCCTGAAATGATGTAAAGGATTTAGTGTTTTAATATCTGAAATTAGTTTCATATATGACTGCATAAAATGTTTAAGTGAAATGGGTGAGTTTAACTTGCTATTGATGCATAATTTCTGTGAAATTTGTAAATAACCAGGACTGTGAAATTTAATTTATTTTTTCCTCTGCATCTGCTTGAAAGGGAGGCTTATCAATTGCATAATGTTTAGTTAGTTCTAAAGTTTAGCTTTTATAATCACTGTTAAGAACCCTCCTTCCAAAAATAGCAACCAGGAGTAAGATTATCTTCAAAGTTGAGTGAAGGAGATTGGACTGTCATCTGCTTTTAAAATAATCTAAACAGAGTTTACATCTTTCCACAGCTCAGACATGAGCAGTGTCTGTAATGCTTTAGCACGGGAATTCCTGACAGATGTGCACCAGCTTTGTAATGCTGTGTCTCAGAGGTCTGAGGACAAGGAAGAGGAGGAAGAAAGCCATATGGTCGCATTGGGAGAATACCTAGTTCGGGGTCGAGGATTCCTACTACTTAGTACCTTGGATTCCATTGTTGATCAGGTACTGTACTTCTTCATTGTAATATGTGTGTTTAATCTACTCATTTCTAAACTAAATATCAAGAATTTTTTTAGTCTGCCATAACATTCTGCAATCTACTTTGAGAAATTTGAGGGAGTTTGTGGTGATCAACACTAGCATTTGCACATTTCATCTTAAATTATTGATTTTAGGAATTTGCACAGTCATATTTGTCTCTGTGTTTTCCAGTAGCTCATTTTTATCTTAGTTGTGTTTCTTAAATGGGAAGAATATTGTCTACCACATAGCCCCGAAAATATCCATGAATGGTTTAAACTCTTCCTCAACTTCCTCATCAGCAGACCTCAATCAGTATGGATTGGCAACATAATCATCTCCTCGCTGTCCATCAACACGGCCACCTCAGGGCTGCGTGTTCAGTCCCCCGCTCTACTCTCTATGTTCATGGTGCAGACAGACATAGCTCCAACGTCATCTTTACATTTTCTAACCAAACCATTGCTATTAGACTACTAACAGGGAACAACAAGTATATGAGGGAGATCAACAATTTGGTTGAGTGATGCCAGAACAATAATCTTTCCCTTAACATTAGTAAGATCAAGGAGCTGAGTGTTGACTTTAGGAAGGGAATGCAGAGGAATCATGCACCTGTCTTTATTGTCAGGGCAGCAATAGAGAGTGTCAATGGCGTCAAGCTCCTGGGTGTAAACATGTCTGATCTGCATTAGTCCCAGCACATTGATGCAATCACAAAAATAGCTCAGCAATGCATCTACTTCTTCAGAGGTTTGAGGAGATTAGATGTGTTGCCAAATACTCTATTGAACCTCTACAAGTGTATGGTGGAGAACATACTGACTGGTTGCATCATGGCATGGTTTGGAAAATGCAATCGCTTAACAACAGAGGCGGCTCTAGAAAGTGGTGGTTGTTGTAGATACTGACCTCCTCACCAATGAAATATCTACAGGAAGTGTCTCAAGAAGGCAACTAATATTATCAAAACCTTGCACCACTCTGTCCACATTCTCTCCTCTCTGTTACCGTTGGGAAGAAATACAGAAGTCTGACAACCATCACCTCCAGGTTTAACAACAGCTTCTTTCCATCAATCATCAGATTCTTGAATCACCCTGCACAACCCTAATTAAAACATTAGTTCAACCATCTCCACCTTACATAAATCACAACAGACTTTGCAATCCTATGGTTACTCTACTTTGGTATCATGGTTTAATTTTCTCAGAATAACTGACAAATTATTGTTTATTTATCGTTGTTATTATGTAGTGTGCCCACAAGGCTGCAACAAGTGAGAATTACATTATTTTGGTTCATTTTCAGTGTATAGGACAAAGACTTCTGAAACTATTCTATTGACCAAAGTCGTAGAGATAAAAACAGATAAAAAACGGTGCTGGTATTCAGAAAGGATTAGTTTTAATACACCAATATATAAGCTATGCCCTTGATTTTTGTTATATCCTTTTGTTGGGATTTAAAGGCTCATTTTTAAGGGTTTTTTTTTATCGGGGAAACTATTTTATTCAGTGTCATTTGGAATGGGATATGGAGCAAAGAAGTATGATTAGATTAATGCTAAATTTGAAGTTTTTGTTCAAACAAATACCAGTTTTTATTCTCAAATTTAAAGCTAAAGTTGAAGCTATATCACTAAAAATTAATTTAAAGGAAACAAGTTGTTTAAAGGTTGAATAGGATGGATTCTGTATTCTTGGATAATTTATTTGAGATGTGGTAGAACAAGAGGTTATCTCTTTTAAATTTCATAATTTGTATAAATGCTTTTCTTCACTCTATGGAAAAGTGACTCAAAATTGATGAAAAAACATAATAGCATGCACTTAATTTAGCAGAATCTGAGTACAGGAAAGATTGCCCGTTTTAGTAGATAAATAGGGGAAATTTGTGAAGACTGCTGTTTGCTGCTTAGTAAATATGAGATAATTTTACCAATGCCTTTTCAGAATGACTGGGAACATTATTCTAGGTTTCTGCTTTTTAATGATTTTGCCGAATTGGGAATTTTATTCCCTAAATATTTGGTTGGATATTGTGGCCTTTTATCTATTTTTTGATGGATGTGTTTGTTGTAGTAGCTAGAAAATGCACCTATGTATAATGGGGCTTTAAAAACAAATCTTTCTCTTGGGTAACAGTTAACTTGAATATGTGTTATGAATAGCTGTTATAAGTGAGGCGATGTCCCTTGTCTAATAGCCTATTCCCACCTTAGAAAATAGTCCGGTAATTTGTGCAATGAAGGAAAGATGGTGACCCTCTGACCAATCTGCTTACTATTCATTTCAAATTGTTTGAAAAGGTGGAAATTCACAATGTTAACCATGTAGTCTGCAGCACCCTGAACAAAGAAATTCTTGAAAACATATTTAAAATTGATGTAAAGAAATGGAAGTGGTGTCAAAAGGAACAATGTGGGGAAAAGCAGGAGGTGCCGGGCAGTCTAGGTTGGTGGATGGGGGAATGGGTAGTTGAGAACATTTGGGGTGACTGTTTAGTTTAGTTTTAGTTTAATTTAGAAATACAGTGTGGAAACAGGCCCATCGGCCCACCATATCCACGCCGACCATAGATCACCCGCACCACTATGTGGAAAATGTGCAAACCCCGTACAGCCTGCACCCGTCATCAGAGTCTAATCTGGGTTTGTAGTGCTGTGAGGCAGCAGCTCTATCGCTCTGCCACTGTGCCACCCAAAATGACTGATGTTGACAAGGAGGGGAGAATGTGTTGGAATAAGGAAGGAATGACGAACAAAGGTGATAATTTTACATTTGACGCTTTGAGAAAAGTGGAACTAACCTAAATAAATGTGCATGTCAATGGAAAATGCATCTTCAAAATGACCTTTAAGTACACAAAAACAGCTTGTATTAAATAGTGCCTTTTAATAGTATAAAAATAACCCATGATGTTTCACAGGGCATTAATAATTGAATTTGACATTGAATTACAAGGATGTGTATGGGCACATGATCAAAAGCTTGGTAATAAAGATATGCTTTAAGGAGTACTTAAAGAAGAAAGGAAATTAGAAATCAGTCAAATTTGGGGTGAGATGGTGCAGATGGCCTGTTCCAATTTAAAGTCTTGGCTGCTTAAAAATATGGGCTGTTGAAAAAGTTCACGCAATAAACAGACAACTCACAAAACGGTTAGGTTGACCAATTCAAGCTTTACTGATTATCGGCCGATGGATGTGGCAAGGATACCAGCCAAGTAAGCAACACAGACACTTGACTTTTCTCGTGTCACCACTTCCATGAACAAAGAATGACATGGTTTTTTATGCTGTTTTTTTGTCACCTAAGCACATTCTAAAGATGTTAACGAAGAAACTGCAGATGCTGGAGAGTCGAGGGTTACACAAAATGCTGGAGAAACTCAGCGGGTGCAGCAGCATCTAAGGAGCGAAGGAGATACACAAAATGCTGGACCTGGAAACTCAGGCGGGTGCAGCAAGCATCTAAGGAGCTGGGAGGGGAGGGAAGAAGGGTCTCGACCCTAAAAAAAAAAAAAGAAAAAACGACGTCGCCTATCTCCTTCGCTCCTTAGATGCTGCTGCACCCGCTGAGTTTCTCCAGCATTTTGTGTAACCCCCACATTCTAAAGATGTTAGTCATGGTCAGAGGTACAGTCCATACACATTACCACAGGATGCATCTGAGTTTGTCTCTTGTCAATCAGCAGTCACATATCAAAGGCATCCTATCAGTTGGTACTTTAAAGACAAGACATTTCAAAGGCATCGGTCATTGTCTCAATACACCTCACTGGGACTAGTCTGGGCTTCTCTCTCACTCATCAAATGATAGACGCATTTCAAAGGCATCGGTCATTGTCTCAATACCCCTCACTGGGTATCAGTATCTTATCAATCTACTAGAGAAAGCCTGCTTGAGATGAAATATAAGTTATTTATAGTCCAGGATTTCATTTTATATATATATATATATATGTATATATATATATATATATATATATATATATATATATATTTCAAAACATTTGATCATTTCACTGTCATGGTAAACTATTAACTTTTTGGGGGTACACAAATGGAGAAACTCAGCGGGTGCAGCAGCATCTAAGGAGCGAAGGAGATAGGCGACGTTTCGGGTCGAGACCCTTCTTCAGACTGGTCAGGGATCAGGGAAACGAGAGATATAGACGGTGATGTGGAGAGATAAAGAACAATGAATGAAAGATATGCAAAAAAGTTTGATGATAAAGGGAACAAGCCATTGTAAGCTGTTTGTGGTGTGAAAATGAGAAGCTAGTGCGACTAGGGTGGGGGAGGGAGATAGAGAGAGGGAATGCCAGGGCCCGAGGGCTGAGGGAGAGGTGGGAAGGGGAGGAGACAGCAAGGGTTAACAGAATTGAGAAAATTCAATGTTCAAGCCCAAAGGATGCAGACTCCCCAAGCGGAATATGAGGTGCTGTTCCTCCAACTTGCGGTGTTGCTCACTCTGGCCGTGGAGGAGGCCCAGGACCGAGAGGTCGGATACAGAATGGAGGGGGAGTTGAAGTCCTGAGCCACCGGGGAGGTCGGGTTGGTTATTGCGGGACCGAGCGGAGGTGTTGAAGGCGAAACGATCGCCAAGCCTCCGCTTTGTCTCACCGATATAGATCATCTGGCATCTGGAGCAGCAGATGCAATAGATGAGGTTGGAGGAGGTGCAGGTGAACCTCTGTTGGAAACCTGGAAGGACTGCTTGGGTTCCTGAAAGGAGTGGCGGGGGGAGGTGAAGGGACAAGTGTAGCATTTCTTGCGGTTGCAAGGGAAAGTGCCCGGGGAAGGGGTAGTAGAGCGGAGGGAAGGGAAGAATTGACAAGGGAGTTTGCGGAGGGAGCGGTTTTTGCGGAGGACTTTGGGGGGGGGGGGGTTGGGGGGTGGGATGGGAAGATGTGGCGAGTGGAGGGGTCTCGTTGGAGGTGGTGAAACTGCGGAGGACTATGTGCTATTTCCCGGGGAGGGGGGACTTTTGGGGGGATTTGTTAAACACAGATGTGTTGGGAGGAAATCGGAGGTAGATAGGGGTGAAATACTAGAGATTTTAATGCATGGAAGTGCATTTAAAAGTTGACATACTGGTTTAACTAAGAATAGCGCCTATGTGAACTGGTTGAATGGAAATGCTGTTTCACGGGCAAAAGAGTTTTGAATAATGGGGCCAGAAGGAAAACCAAACAAGATTAGATTGAAATGTCAAGTTTAACCAGAAAGGAACCAAGGCAGGGCAGAATCTGATGTTATTACCGAGCTGAATGCATGTTATTTTAATGATAACATGGATATGTAGTCTGAGGCTCATGTTAAGGTTAAAAATGCCATGACAGTTGTGAATAGTCTAGTCCATTTCAGAAAAATGTTTAAAAAAAATGCTGGGGTACGTAGCTAGAGAACAGAGTTTGTGTCAATACTTTAAACAATGACTTTGAACTGCCAAATAATCAAGCGGAGGAAATTATTTTCTCTTCCAATTATGTTATTAATAGAATTCTGACATTTTAAAGTAATTGGAGGAATTGGGAAAAGTGACGATGAGGTGTTGTGGAAACTATTATGGAATGATGTTGCTGTGGGCCAGCATCTAGGCAGGAGTAGACCAGATATAGATCCATATGGAACACCAGAGGTAACAGTAAATTATAACTAGATTAAAAAGAAACCTATCTGGTCCTTGACTAGATGGACTTAGTGGCACAATGATGGCAGTGGATGCAGATAGCAATTGAGAAGAATGAGGTGGGATAGGTTACTTTTGGCACAATCATGTAAAATGCCATTTGTGACTTTTTAAAGGTTATTATGACAGGGCCAGAAACACAATTGGGGTGATTGAGATGTGCATAAATTTGCGCAAAGCACTTTGGCAAGGAAGGAAAGGTTGGAGATGGGCAATAATTGGAAGTATAAAGGGGTCGTGGATTTTTTTTGGGGGGAAGAAAGATTATGATAGCAGATTGTAATGAAATATGTCAGTAGCTTTAGAGAACTGCTAACATTAAAAATTAACAAGAGGATCAAGAAGAAAAGTTCTGTGGTCAGCATTGGTAAGAATAGAGTTGAAGGGGCAGGTCAAAAGTCATGGACAAGATGAGCTCAAAGAAAGAATGAGAAAAATAGATAAGCTGGAGGAAGATGTCAGTACAGAACTCAACCCTGTCATTGAGAAGATATGCAAATAAATTAGCACAGCTCTTATTTTAATACATTTACTATCAACTTATTTTAATACATTTACTATCAACTCAAATACATTTACTATCAACTCAAATCAAAACAACAAATTTCTCTGTAACACTGCAACACTTGTCCCTTCACCTCCCCCCTCCACTCCTTTCAGGGACCCAAGCAGTCCTTCCAGGTCCGACAGAGGTTCACCTGCACCTCCTCCAACCTCATCTACTGCATCCACTGCCCAGATGCCAGATGATCTATATCGGTGAGACTAAGCGGATGCGCTTGGCGATCGTTTCGCCAGACCACCTCCGCACTCGGTCCGCATTAACCAACCCGACCTCCCGGGACGCTCAGCCCACTTCAACTCCCCCTCCCATTCCGGATCCGACCTCTCGGTCCTGGGCCTCCTCCATGGCCAGAGTGAGCAAACACCGCAAGTTGGAGAACAGCACCTCATATTCCGCTTGGGGAGTCTGCATCATTGGGCTTGAACATGAATTTTCTCAATTCTGTTAACCCCTGCTGTCTCCTCCCCCTCCCACCTCTCCCCTCAGCCCTCGGGCCCTGCATTCCCCTCTATCTCCTATCTCCCTCCCACCCTAGTTCGCACTAGATTCTCATTTTCACTCCACAAACAGCTTACAATAGCTTGTTCCCTTTATCATCGATACTTTTTTGCATATCTTTCATTCATTGTTCTTTATCTCTCCACATCACCGTCTATATCTCTCGTTTCCCTGATCCCTGACCAGTCTGAGGAAGGGTCTCGACCCGAAACGTCGCCTATCTCCTTCGCTCCTTAGATGCTGCTGCACCCGCTGAGTTTCTCCAGCTTTTTGTGTAACCCTCGATTCTCCAGCATCTGCAGTTTCTTCGTTAACAAATTTCTCTATTTTTTGAATTGATACAGATGAAGTAAAAGTGAATTCAGGAAAGCAGTGTGAGAACAACGTTAGAAGTTATTTTGGTTTGGCTGCAGTGAAAGTGCGATTGATTATAGTTATGTTTGAAAACATTTTGAGATTAGTCAGTTCTTACAAAAAATATTTTTTTTGCCTTTACCTCAGTATTTCTCTTAATCTGATTAATACAGCTGAAACACAAATGAAGTAAAAAGATAGAATATATATCATATTATTCAAGACACAACTGTAAGATGAAGTGCTGGAAGAACTCGGTAGATATAATAAAATGTCAGGTGTAGTTATGGGACAAACTTTGTAGAAACCAAGCTAAAGGACATGGGTGGAAATTCTCTGTCATAGACACTTGAAGCTCCCGGTTGCAAGCCATTTCAAAATGCCTAACCTGAAAGGACTGTCGGGGTCCCTGGACAGAGTCGAGGCAGGAGGTGTAGGGACGGGTGTTGCATCTCTTGCGATTGCAGGGGAAGGTACCTGGGGAGGGGATGATTTGGATGGGAAAGGATGAGTTAACCAGGGTGTTGTAGAGGGAATGGTCTCTGCAGAAAGTGGAAAGGGATGGAGAATGGAAAATATGACATGGTGGTATCCTGTTGGTGGTGGCAAAAATGTTAGGATTATGTGCAGGAGACGGAGGAATTGGGAGTAGGGACACAGTCTTTGCAGGCGGCAGGGTGGGAAGAAGTGTAGCCTAGATAGTTATGGGAGTCAGTAGGATTATAATAAATGTCATTCGATAGTCTATCTCCTGTGGTGGAGACGGTGAGATCAAGAAAGGGGAGGGTGATGTTGGAGATGGTCCAAGTGAATTTGAATGCAGGATGGAAATTGGTAGTGAAGTTAATGAAGTCCATGAGTTCTGCATGGGTACAGGAGGTAGCATTGATACAGTCATCAATGTAGCGGAGATAGAGTTCAGGGATAGGGCTAGTGTACGCCTGGAACAGGGATCGTTCGACGTAACCTACAAAGAGGCAAACATAACTGGGGCCCATGTGCCCATGGCTACGCCTTTGATTTGGAGTAGGTGGGAGAAGTCGAAAGAGAAGTTGTTGAGAGTGAGGCCAGCTCTGCTAGGCGGGGGATGGTGTTAGTAGAGGGACATTGGCTGGTACTGCTGTCGAGGAGGAAAGGGAGAGGTTTCAGGTCTTCCTGGTGGGGGACGGAAGTGTAGAATAACTGAACGTCCATAGTAAAAATGGGGGAATGAGGGCCTGGAAAACTGAAGCGAAACTAGGGGAACAGTACCTCTGCAATCTGCCGACTCCTTGCTCCTCCTCAGTCCTTTTGTCCACCCTGATCCTCTCGCATGTACCCTTCTTTTGCATTACACCCTGCCTCTCCTCTTCCTGTTGCTTTTTCACCCACAACATCCACCCATTGCCCACTCTCCTCTCTTTCACCCCATCCCCTCCATGTTATTTTTTTTTCTTTTTATGTTTTTTTTCCCACTTTTTTTTTATATTTTTTTTTTTTTTTTTTTTATTACCCACAGCCCACTAACAGGCGTATACAAAAGATCATTGACAGTAATACGCCCTACTTTGGTATAAAGAGCCTGGACATGATGGGGTAACAATAGACCCGGTTCATGTTTTCTAAAAAGCCTGTGCGGACACTGGCTGGAGTTTTTACGGACATTTTCAACCTCTCACTTCTGAGATCTGAGGTTCCCACCTGCTTTAAAAAGGCATCAATAATAGCGGTGCCCAAAAAGAGCAAGGTGACGTGCCTCAATGACTATCGACCAGTGGCAGTAATGTCTGTGGTGATGAAGTGCTTTGAGAGGCTTATCATGGCGGAAATTAACTCGTACCTCGACAAAAACCTGGACCCACTGCAGTTCGCTTGCCGCAACAACAGATGCGATCTCGCTGGCTCTCCACTCCGCTCTGGACCACTTGGACAACAAAAACTCATATGTCAGGCTGTTATTCATCGATTACAGCTCGGCATTTAATACTATCATCCCTTCCAAGCTGGTTACCAAGCTCTCAGAACTAGGTCTCTGCGCAACTCACTGCAATTGGATTCTCGACTTCCACATTCACGAGACCCACAGTCTTTAACGTTGTGGGGAAAATGTGTCAGCCTCGATAACAATCAGCATGGGAGCACCTCAAGACTACGTGCCTTTATTCAGCCCCTGGTTGGTACTCACTCTATACTCAAACATGCGTAGCCGTCATAGTGCGAACTCCAGCTCATCAAGTTCGCCGATGACACCATTGATGTGGGACGACGTATCACTGATGGTGACGACAGTCAGAGTATAGAAGTGAGATCGACCGATTTGACAAATGGTAAAAACCAGCATAATAACCTGGCTCTCAACACCAGCAAAACCAAGGAACGGATTGTGGACTTTGGAAGGAGTAGGATGGCGAACCACCCCACAGTCCAGTTTATATCAATGGGTCGATGGTGGAAACGTTCAAGAGCTTCAAATTCCTGGGCATGCATATCTCTGAAGATCTCTCCTGGTTCCAGAACACTGGGATGCAATTCTAAAGAAAGCACATCAGCAGCTTCTATTTCGTGAGAAGAATACGGAGAGTCGGTATGTCAAGGAGGACTCTCTCGAACCTCTACAGGTGCACAGTAGAGAGCATGCTGACCGGTTGCATCGTGGCTTGGTTCGGCAACTTGAGTGCCAGGAGCAGAAAAAACTGCAAAAAGGTGTAAACACTGCCCAGTCCATCATCGGCTCTGACCTCCCTACCATCGAGGGGATCTATCACAGTCGCTGCCTCAAAAAGGCTGGCAGCATCATCAAGGATCCACACCAACCTGGCCACACACTCATCTCACCGCCGCCTTTATGTAGAAGGTACAGGAGCCTGAAATCTGCAACATCCAGGTTCAGGAACAGCTACTTTCCCACAGCCATCAGACTAATAAACTCAACTCTAATAGCCTATTGAACTTTAATAGCCTATTGCACTTTATCTGGTTATTTATGTGTGTGTGTGTGTGTATATATATATTCAATGGTATATGGACACACTGATCTGTTTTTATTTATGCCTACAATATTCCATTGTGCTGAAGCAAAGCAAGAATTTAATTGTCCTATCTGGGACACATGACAATAAACTCTCTTGAATCTTGAACTTAATAACCCGACCTGACCACATGGTTTCTGAATCTGAGCTGATCTTGAATATTTATAATTTTTTGTCAGCTAACCTGATCATCATTGTAAACATGTCTAAAATTGATCTGCTTGAGATTAACACTCCAGATATTGTTCAAGAATGGAGGACTTGTTGTAATAGCAAACAAATCCTCCTTATGCTTGGTATGATTTGCTTGGATCAAGTCAAGTCAGATTTATTCGTGACGTGCACATAAAGTGCAGTGAAATCAATTTATCAGCAGCAGTACAATAAAAAAAAGAACACACATTACACGATAAAAATTTAACACAAACATCCACCACAGCATTCATCACTGGTGCAGGCACAGAGTTTGGTTAGTCCTCCTCCATTTTCCCCCGTGGTCGGGACCACAACCCTCCGCAGTCGCCTTTGTGGGTGGCCAGATGTGCAGCCCGAATCGGTGCTTCGCTACCGGAGACCGCGGCTTGAAGATGACATAGGCCGCAGGCCGGCGGTCGAAGATCTAAAGTCCCCGCCGCGCCGCGGCCAGAATCACCGCAGACCGCAGGGCCGGTGGTCAGAGCACCTCTCCAGGGATCCCTGGCGAGGGATCCCGCACCGGATGGTAAGTCCCTGCCGCGCCCGCGGTTAAAAGTAGGCCGCGGGCCGGCGGTCGGAGCTCTTCTCCGGGATCCCCAAAGAGGGATCCCAGGCTCCGAATGCCGCGCCAGCTGGAAGCACCGCAGTCCGCGGCTTCTCGATGATGTAGGCTGCGGGCCGGCGGTCGGAGCTCTTCTCCTCCAGGGTCCCCAACGAGGGATCCCAGGCTCTGGACGCCGCGCCAGCTGGAGCTCCACAGACCGCGACTGACATGGGCCAGCGAACGGAGCGCGACCCCCGGCGAGGGCTCGCCCGCTCCACGACGAAAGAGTCCACGCTACGCCCTGGGTCGCACCGATCCTCTGTTAGGCCGCGAGGGAGGCGACATGGAAAAAGTCGCCTCTCGTGGAGAGGCGACCGAAGTGGTTTCCCCCTTATACCCCCTCCCGCCCCCGCACAAGACACACCGAGAAACATTAAAAACACACATTGGGACACACTAAAAAAACAAAAAAAAGGGGGGAAAACTAACGCACTGCTGGCAGGGCAGCTGTCTCGCGGCGGCAACCAACGTTTCTCACTGTATTTTTCTCACTGTGACAGTAATAAACCAATGAAACCAGTGAGCTGGATGAAATATTCAATTGGCTTGGCATGGCTTAGCTCAACCTGAACATGAATGTTTAATCTGATTATGCACATGAATCAACCCAAACCTGACATATTTTGGTCCTGCTGAGTTTATGTTAAATGGCTAGATGCGAATAGATAGCGAGTGGGCAGAGGATTTTAGATATAATATAAAGAAGAATAGAATGGAACAAACTGGCTGAGGAAGTGGGAGTGGCAGCTACAATTAGGATATTTAAAAGATACTTGGATTGGTACAAGTTGGGAGGTAAAAAGGCAAATGTAGCCACTCTGGTTGGGCAACTTGGTCAGCATGGATGAGTTGGACCAAAGAGCCTGTTTCCCTGCTACATAGTTTCTATGAGTAATAGTTTAAATTATGCAAAACTATTATCATGAGTAGCTGCAGGTAAGGGCACATTTAACATGTAGGAGCAGCAAGTGTTAAGGAAGGCAAATGGCTGTCACCCTTGATTGCGAAGAATAGAAAGGTCTTTGCTGGATTTGTGTCTGGAAAATGGATATGGTAAGAGATCAGCCTTGATCTTTTTGAAAGTGAGCTTGGTTGAGAGTCCTTGTGGGCTATTCTTTATATGTTTCTTGATCATTAACTGACTCCTTAATGTGACACGCTATGATTGTACAGTCAATATATTAAAAAAATCCTATTTTTGAGGCCATCCCATTGTTTTTGATAATATAGTGAACCCTTGCAATAATGGTCTGTTATTGCCAACTCTACATTATAACCGGCGGGGGGGGGGGATAAAGTTCAGCCCAACACTGGGAGGAAAGAAAGAATGTTTGGGGGTGTTAAACAAGCAGGCCCAATCACACCGCCTTCACGTTGCTTGCTCTCTCCGCTCCCACGACTGGAAGCATGCCAGGTGATGTCAGCTCATTGGGTAACTGGTGAAAGTGGGGGGCAGCGCAACGGGAGCCTTAAGGGGATACCTAACCAAAATCCACTATTTAGAGGTCCGGTATTTTGAAGGTTTACTGTATTATGAATTGCAGACTTTTTTAAATGGACATGTTATGCAATTGGTTATTTAAGAATTAGTTCTTTCAGGTAGTTTTATTTGCAACAAAATTAATGTTTGTTTCTTCCTTAGCATGGGGTTCAAAGCAATTTAAAGCTACGCACAAAACTCTTTTAATGAAGTTGAAAAATGAAAATAAATCCATGATATCAATGTCCCCAGAGAATGGCTATGTTAAAATTGTCATAATCTATAAAGGTTGATTAATGATCTGTTAATGTGCTCAGTGTGATTATTATGACTATTTTGAGGTGTGATGTATCTGAAATATTTAACGTAGCCTTGTAACTTGATTATAGTTTCAGTAGAACTCAGAACAGCTCTGAAAATAGCCACCTCACTGGATCATAGTTAATCATTTCTCAGAAGGCACGCTTTTAATTATCACCTAATGAATCCTTCCACTGCACAGTGAGGAATTCTTTTAACATGAAAGATTTGAACAGCTTTGTTATTTTTAGAAGAAATCACAGACAGTTGTAAAATTTAATGCTATTGCTT
>CM069135.1:25692407-25802407 GCA_035221665.1 Okamejei kenojei | reverse complement strand
CGCGTATGCACACACACACAGAAATACACACACACACACACAAAAACACACATACATCACAAAAGCACATCCATACATACACACGCACAAAACATACAGAAATACACACACACACACACACACACACACACACAGAGAAAATAAAACACGGTAGACTGCACAGGAGAAGTATATTTGAGTGAGTTTGCTACTGATGGGAAGATCTGTTGTGTCTGTCATTTGATGTGTTTGCCTGGAAACATGGCTGGGCAGCAATAATTACTGGCGTTTGATCTGCCTGCTCTTTGTAGAAGCTGCAATACTGAAACCCCCTTCTGCGGTGGTTTGTGTCTTTATGATGGAATTTATGAGTGAGACTGGGTACATAATTGTAAGTTAGTGAGAGAGCAGTCTTGTGTATTTGTGTGAAAATATATATGTGGAAATTAGTGTTTACGTTTCAAAGTGAATGTAAAGTACATGTAAGAGGGCATGAGTGTTATATCCTTGTGATTGTGTGTGAATCTGAGAGCATGCAACATTCTGAGTGTGTCTATAGTGCGACGTGTATCAGTCTGTCTGTGTGTGTATGTATCTGTGTGTGCGTGTGTATGTATATGTCTTTATGTGTGGAGGGCAGTCTGTATGTGTGTGAGTACATTCGTCTGTGTGTCTAAATGTACTGATGTGGAGTATGTTACTAATGTGGAATATTCTCCCTGTGATCGCTTGGGTTTCCTCCCATGTTTGCCTGTCTGCTCCCACATTTCAAAAACATGCGGGAGTTAATTGTGCTCTATAAATTGCCCCTGTGTTTAGGGGAGTGGTAGAATCTGGGGGCTGCTGATGGGAATGTGGAAAGAATAACATGGGTGAGGATAGGATTACTGCAAGGCTGGCTGGCTGGCATGCACTTAGTGGACTGAAACAAATAAGATTGTTAAGGGCTTGGACACGCTAGAGGCAGGAAACATGTTCCCGATGTTGGGGGAGTCCAGAACCAGGGGCCACAGTTTAAGAATAAGGAGTAAGCCATTTAGAACCGAGACGAGGAAACACTTTTTCTCACAGAGAGTGGTGAGTCTGTGGAATTCTCTGCCTCAGAGGGCGGTGGAGGCAGGTTCTCTGGATGCTTTCAAGAGCGAGCTAGATAGGGCTCTTAAAAATAGCAAAGTCAGGGGATATGGGGAGAAGGCAGGAACAGGGTACTGATTTGGGGATGATCAGCCATGATCACATTGAATGGCGGTGCTGGCCAGAAGGGCCAAATGGCCTACTCCTGCACCTATTGTCTATTGAAGGGCCTGTATCTCCCCGTGACTTGCTCTGCAACAGAGCAGGAGGTGCCATAATGTGAGCAGCCTGGGCCAGAAGGGGTTAAACCTTGCCTGTTAAGTGAAATACAACACATGGACAGTCACTTGACAACACAGGAAGCTACCCTGGCAACATTTCAAACCCTGCCCGGCAACTGTGTGTGTGTTTCCATTGGGAGGGAACCAAATGCTCCACAACGTGTTGTATAACATTCCTCTCTCCCCTCCCAGCTCCGGCAAGGAAACTCTGCTCAGCAGCACAGACACAGCCCCGCCAGGCCTCTCACCTCCCCCTGCATCTGGCACACTGGAGGGGAGTTATCCCCCCCCAACCTTGCAGCCTCCAGCTCTGATCTCCCCGCACTGGTGCAGCTCCCCCCCACCTACGCTGCAGAGCAGCTGTGGATGTTGGAGGGGGAGTGAGTGAGAGGGGAGGGCAGCAGCAGCAGCAGCAGCAGCTCAGAACAAGGAGCTATCCTTGAGCCAAGCTCTGACGCACAGGGCTGTCAGCTCTTGCCGCTGCAGGCCAATGGCTCCTCTTCCTGTTTGGTTTCCCACCCCTCCCCTCCCAGCATCTCCTGGCTGCTCGCCTCTCCCATCCCGCACCACCAGCCCTGAAAGGACTTGTTTTTTTTCTCCTCTGCACCCAGCTGCCTGCGGGCACGGTGGTGACATCACCTCCACATTCGGGAGGGAGGGATGGTGGGGGTGTGGGAAGTGCCTGACAATATGGAGTTGCCCGCTGTAACCCCATGGTCCAATCCCCCCATCCCACCCCTCCAGCCCCCTTTAGACTTTAGAGATACAACATTGAAACAGGCCCTTCGGCCCACCGAGTCCATGCCAACCCTGTACATTAATACTATCCCACACAGTAGGGGGGACAATTTACAATTATACCGGAGCCAATTAACCTGCAAACCTGTACGTTTTTGGAATGTGGGAGGAAAGTGGAGCACCCGGAGAAAGCCCACGCGGTCACGGGGAGAACGTACAAACTCCACACAGACAGCACCCACAGTCAGGATTGAGCCTGGGTCTCTGGCGCTGTGAGGCAGCTGCTCTACTGCTGCGTCACGGTGCTGCACTGTATGAGCCAGGCTGCCTGCGCATTCATGTTGCCGCTGCGCGTGGGGGCTTGCAGTGCCTGAGCTGTGCCCAGGGTTGCACCAGACAGCACTCCCATTGGCTGCAGGGCCGGACTGAGCCTCTGAAAGGCTTTGTCGGAACAGAAGTCTTTGCAAATGAGGTCACCAGTGGCTTATGGAGAGTAAACAAACTGCTCTTTGTGTTGGCAGGGCTCCTGTGAGGAAAATGTGACACAGTGAAGCCCTAGTTGGTTTTAAAAGTCAGAGGTTAATTGATTGAACGTTACATTGTGGAAACAGGCCCTTCGGCCCACTGTCCATGCTGGTCACTGGCCCATGTACTCATGCACTCCCTACACACTAGGGGGACAATTAAACCACAAACCCGCACGTTGTGGAGATGTGGGTAGAAACCGGAGCATCCGGGGGAAACCCACGTGGCCACAGGAAGAGCGTGCAAACTCTTCACAGACAGCACCCGCAGTCGGGATCAAACCTGGGCCTCTGGCGCTAACGTAAAGGAATTGCAATGTGAAGGTTAGGACTGGGGATCCAAAGGTGATGGAAACTTCACCCGGGGCTGGGCTATAAACGCGTCACTAACGCAGAGGACGCCAGCCCGAGGGAGGCCCTTTCCCAGTTTTAATGTACCTCCCCTCCTGGACATCAGAGGTGTTCCCCTGCCCTGTCAAAGCACTGTCCCACTCACCACTTCCTTTCTCATCGATTCCACAGTGCACAGCCCCGTTGTTGCCTCCACTCATTACCTCCCATCCATCCTTCTCTCACCCACCTGCTTCCATCCGCACATCCCCCCCCCCCCCCTCTCTGATCCAGCTGATCCACCTATCGTGCACCAGCTCCTGCCTCCCTCCACACCCTCCCTCATCTCTATATCCTGGCTGCCTCTACACTCTGGTTTTGACCCCAGACAACATCCATCCTTCTGCCAGCACTATCTCGGCAGCTCCCTCATCCCTGCTCCTCCTTAAATCCTTCTCCAGGATCTGATGACAATTCAAAGTGGCGCAGCTGGTAGAGCCGCTGCCTCATAGAGACAAAAGCCCGGGTCGATCCTGCCCTCAGGTGCTGTCTGTCTGTGTGGGTGGGGATTGCACCTTCTCCCTGTTGCTGTGTGCATTTCCTCCAGGTGTTACGGTTTCCTCCCACATCCCAAAGATGTGCAAGTTTAGAGGTTAATTGGTCTCTATATTTGCTCCGAGGGTGTAGGGAGAAAATGAGAAAGTGGGATAACATAGAACGAGTGTGAACGGGTGATCGATGGTCGGTGTGAGCTGAAGGGCCTGTTTCCATGCTGCTTCTCTAAACTAAACCAAACCAAATTAAGGAGCTGAGTGAATAGAACGTAGGGCCACCTTCCCTCTCCAACAGTCCAAGTGCATAGACAACATTAACCTCACAGCAAGACCTTGACCAGTTGGGCAGGTGGGCTGAGGAATAGTTGATGGAGTTTAATCTCCGGAAGTGGCGGTGCTGCGTGGCAGCTGCGGCTCACCTGCAGCCCGTCTGTTTTTTGTCTTTTTGTGTCTGTTTTAGTTAGAATTTAGTTAGGTTTATTAGGTTGTGTTTGTGTGTGGGGGGGGGGGGGGGGGGAGGGTGGGAGAAACAAGGTTTTAGTCTCTCCCTTCGGGGGGATGCAACCTTTTCTTGTCGTGTTCCCCGTCATCGTCTCCGTCTGTGCTGAGGCCTAATGGCGGAGGCCTAATGGCGGAGCTGGCGGCCTCGGAGCTGTGGCGAGCGTTCAGAGCTCCAGCGTTCCAGCGGTGGCAGCGGCCCGGCTTCAGAGCTCCCAGTGGCGGTGCTCCAGCGGCTTGCTCCAGCGGCGGCCCGGGTTCAGAGCTCCAGCGCTCCAGTGGCGGCATGGCTTCAGAGCTCCAGAGCTCCAGCGTTCCAGCGGTGGACCCTGATTCAGAGCTGTGGCGGTGTTCCAGCATTCCGGCGACGGTGGTGGTGGCAGCCCGGCTTCGGAGGCTCGGCCATGGGCCTAGTGGACGACAACATCGGAGGCCTGGATCGCCTCAGCGCAGAGGGAGAATAAGTAGGGAAGAAGACAAAGACTTTAAGACTTTTGCCTTCCACCACAGTGAGGAGGTGCCTGGTGAACTCACTGTGGTGGATGTTAAATATGTGTTTATTGTGTGTTTTGTTTTAATTTATTATATGTTATGACTGCAAGGTAACAAAATTTCGTTCAGACCGAAAGGTCTGAATGACAATACAGGAATCTAATCTAATCTAATCTATTCTAATGCAGAAAAATGTGAGGTTTTGGGAAGTCAAACCAGGGCAAACCTTCACAGTGAATGGCAGGGCTCTGGGGAGTGTTGTAGAGCAGAGAGATCTAGGAGTGCAGGTACAGAGTTTCTTGACTGTTGTATCACATGTCAACATGGTGGATGAGAAGGCCTTTGGCACATTTGCCTTAATCAGTCAGAGGATTAAGTATAGACTTTGGGTTGCTATGGTACAGTTGTAAACAACATTGGTGAAGCCACATTTAGAGTATTGTATTCAGTTTAGTCACCCTGCTATAGGAAAGGTGTTGTTAAACTGCAAAGGGTGCAGAGAAGATTTGCAAGGATGTTGCCAGGACTCGAGGGCATGAGCTAAAAGGATAGGTTGAACAAGCTAGGACTTCATCTCAGGAGGATGAGGGGTGATCTTATAGAGGTGTACTAGATCAAGAGAGGAATAGATCGGGTAAATGCACAGTCTTTTACCCAGAGTATGGGAATCGAGAATCAGAGGCCATTGGTTTAAACTGAGATTTAGTAACCTGGGGCCAACTTTCTCAACAGAAAAGGTGGTGGGTGTATGGAACGAGCTGCCGGAGGAGGTAGGTGAGTCAGGTACCACCATAGAGTTTAAGAAACATTTAGACAGGTACATGGATAGGATAGGTTTAGAGAGACCTGTGCTAAGCGCAGGCAGGTGGGACTAGTTTTTACCCAGAGTAGGGGAATTAAGAACCAGAGGACATAGTTTTAAGGTGACAGGGGAAAGATTAATGGGAATCTGAGGGGCAACTATTTCACACAAAGGGTGGTAGGGGTATGGAACGAGCTGCCAGGGGAGGTTGGTATTACCACAACATTTAAAAGACATTTGGACAGGTACATTGATAGGGAATGTTTATAGGAATATGGGCCAAAAGCAGGTAGGTGGGACTAGATGGGGCATCTTGGTCAGCATTGCCAGGTATGCTGTATGACTCCATGACATGTATACTTGTGTGTATGTGTGAAATGTGTACAAATACATGTGTATACTTGTATGACTGCTTACTCATTTATGGGTATGAATGTGTTTGTGTCTGTGATTGTGTCTGTGATTGTGTCTTATATATATATTTTTATGTGTACCTCTATACTTACTTGTCTGTGTGTACATATGTGTATGTGTGGATATAGTTTTATGCGTATATGTGAATAATTGTGAGTTAATATGTTGACGTATCTATAGGTATGTAGGTATCTGTAAGTGCACATTAAATGTATGTATGAATGTGCATATGTGTATTAATATGAATGTGTGTGTGTGAGTGAATGTGTATCTGTGTATGAGTGTCGGTGAGTGTGCGTATCTTTGTGTGTGTCTATGTGCATGGAAGCGGCCGATTCGGAAACTCCAAGCCGCTGAGAGTGTTCTTCCGACGCCGGAGTTGCATCACCCGGCGAGAGGGCCTGAAACATCGGGCCGTCCGTAGGGGCAACTGCGGAGGCCTCAATAGGCCCCGAGCATGGGTGAACAAGAGGAAGAGAACTGAACATTTATTGCCTTGCCTCACGATGATTCCGCTGTGTGGGGAGATGTTTTTATGTTTTATGTTAAATTCTATAGTGTTGAGTTTATCTTATTTGTGTGCTGCATGGTAACTCAAATTTCACTGCACCAATTGGTGTATGTGACAATAAATGTCCTTTGTCCTTTGAATCTGTGTGTCTGAATAAATGTGCATCTGTGTGTATGAGTGAGGTTACTGCATATCTGTGTGTGAATTTGTGTGAGTGTGTAAACGTATGTGAGTGTGTGTGAATATATGTGTGTGTGTGTGATTATACATTAGTGTGTGTGTGATTATACGCGAGTAGTTGCGATAGTATCACCATGTCTGGACTGTATCGGTATGTCGTTCGGTTGCTGGGCTGGATTTAAACCAGGAATTTTTACCTTCTTCTTCGTGATAATTCTGCTGTTTGACACTCTCCCGGAGTCAGCCAGAACATCAGACATTTATTTTCCACTGAACCACATCCAAAATCTCTTTCTAGTTCCCAATGAAGACGACTGGGCTCAGTACACTTTGACTCATCCACAGCCTCCCGGAACAATGCAGACATGCAGCAGGAAGAGTGACCCCTGCATTGGCGCAGCTTCCACGCTGATAGTGTGGGCTAATTTTAGCACACTGGCCTCTGAGTCAGAGGGTTGTGGGTTCAGCCCCACTCCCGAGGCTTGTGCACTTAATCACGTCTGACACTTCAATGGAAGGAGGATGGGAGCAGCAATAACTTTCATCAGACGAGCTGCGTAAATACTTCAGAAGGATAAACACTAGCCCACGGGCACAGGGCAGGGGAGTGGGGGAGAACCGGAAGGTGCTATCAAAGCATCGGCATGCTGCACCATCTGGCAGCTCTGTGGCGTTTGATTAATATCATTCTATCGAGCAAAAATATTCATGGATCTAACTGTTCAACCAATGTTGTTGCTCATTCCTTAAACACGCGGTGAGGCGCTGAGCTGAGGGTGCGTCACCCCAGGATACTGTGGCTGCTTATTCTGCACTATCTCCTGGGAATGGAGAAACAAGCAACGGCAGATCCTGCACTTAATGCACAAAAGAACCCAACATGTTGGAGTAACTTTAGCGGGTCCGGCAGCATCTCTGGCGAACATGGATAGGCGACTTTTGGGTAACTCAGCAGGTCAGGCTTCATTTATGGAGAATATGTATAGACAACATTTTGCGTCATAGAAACATAGAAACATAGAAAATAGGTGCAGGAGGAGGCCATTCGGCCCTTCGAGCCAACACCGCCATTCATTGTGATCATGGCTGATTGTCCCCTATCAATAACCCGTGCCTGCCTTCTCCCCATATCCCTTGACTCCACTAGCCCCTAGAGCTCTATCTAACTCTCTCTTAAATCCATCCAGTGACTTGGCCTCCACTGCCCTCTGTGGCTGGGAATTCCATAAATTTGCAACTCTCTGGGTGAAAAAGTTTTTTCTCACCTCAGTCTTAAATGACCTCCCCTTTATTCTAAGGGTCCTGACCTGGAACGTCACCTATGCATGTTCCCCAGAGGTGAAGCCAGACCCGCTGAGTCACCCCAGCACTCTATGTCCTGCTGTACTTGGAATTGACTTGCATTGCAATCATTTTTGGTCTGTGGGTGTTGCCAGCAATCATCGCCCATCCACAAGTGATTGAACTGCTTCAGTCCTTCTCGATTCACCCAGAAACCATGAAGAACCAGCGATCATGACGAACCACCAGGCTGGCAGAATTTCAGGAGGTCAGACAGCAACAACGGAGCTTTTTATAACTGCGGGCAGGCCGTATTGTGTGGGGGTCAGGTTGCCCCATTACAGGAGAGATGTGGAGGCTTTGGACTGGGTGCAAGTTTCCCAGGATGCCGCCAGGATTAGAGGGTACTAACTATAGGGAGAGGTTGAACTGACTTGGATTGTGTTCTCTGGAGCGTAGGAGAGGAGACCTGATAGAACTATGTAACGTTGTGAGATTGTGCCGCTGCGAGTGGCGGAGGCAGATATGATGGTGGCATTTAACTGGCTTTTAGATTGGCACAGGGGTGGAGGGGTATGGATCGCGTGCAGGCAGAGGAGATTAGTTTAACTGGCATCATGTTCGGCATGGGTATTGTGGGCCCAAGGGCCTGTCCTACGTTCGATGTAAGCTGTCAATATTCCAGGTTCACATCTCGCAGCAGTGGACAAGGTAAGGGACAGCAATCTAACACTGAGGTGTATAGGCCGGAGTTCACCGAGGGCGGTGAATCCATGGGATCGTCGGGTGTGAGTCTAGAATATAAGGAGGAAGTGGATAAGGCCAGGGAACGGAGGGTTGTAGGGAACTGGAGCTGAGGACTGGGGCAGATCAGCCTTTTTTTTTTAAACTGCTGTATGAAGATTTTTTTGCATATAAGATTCCAACATGTTGAAAGGTGGGGCAGTTGGAGGGGCTGAAGGGCCGAGTGGCCTTCTCCCACTCTGGTACTCCTGCGCTCCAGCCCTGATCTCACACTAACCCCACCCTGGAGCATTCTCCCTGTGGTTCGTATTCATTTAGGAGAGGATGCAGTGCTGTGGCATGGCAGCAGGACAGCAACTGAGCAGGATGGTGCAGGCTGGAGGTAAAGTCTGGCACGGCCTGCAGTGGGCCTGTCTCATGCAGTTCCTTGTTTCTACAAAGTATCTATTATCGTTTTTTATTAAAGTAAACCGTTGAACAAAGCCTAGAATGAGGTGGTGCTTGCCCTGTTACCAGTTGCAATGCCAGCTGTGGCCAGCTCCCAAGCAATAATGATATTATTGTCATATCAGCAGCAAGGTTCGCTGAATTCCTCGCGGGAATGTGGCTCCCTCTCCAAGGCCTCGGACCGGTTCCTAAACAAGGAGCTGGGAGATGAGCCAGGGTACAGTCTGTCATTAAACATGAGGCTGCAGAGCATGTGTTATTGTTGGACAGGCAGCAGCAAACCATGTCATATCTGCAAAGAGATGTGATTCAGACATAACAAGCCAGCCAAGGGAATGAATCCAAAGAGAACAATTCCACCCTAAAGGGCCCTCAAGACAAACAGTGAAGAGCCGGCTCAATGAATGTACGCCCAGGACATGGTCAAGGTTCAAACAGCTGAGAAAGGCGCCTCTGTGAGATATTGGCAGCACACTGGCGCAGCTGGTAGTGCTGCTGCTCACAGCGCCAGAGATCCAGGTCCGATCCTGACCTCTGGTGCTGTCTGTGTGGAGTTTGCACGTTCTCGCTGGGTTTCTTCCGGTTTCCTCCCACATTCTAAAGACGTGCGGGTTTGTAGGCCTCTGAAAACGTGCCCTTCATATGTAAGGAGTAGTTGAGAATGTGGGATAACGTCGGACTAGTGTGAATGGGTGATTGATGGTCAGTGTGGACGCAGTGGGCCGACGTTTCCGTGCTGTATCTCTAAACTACACTACTAGTGCAGAACTGGAGGAGGGTGCAATGTTGGAGAGGCAGGACTGACGGGGAAGTACTGAAGGTATGTTGTGTTGTTGGCAGAATTGTATCTTAGGTTGTTTTGTTTGAATGAGTGAATCACGGTTTTCTGCAGGAAACCCATCTATTTATTGCCGTCCTGCATAAACTAAAATAAACAGCGCTACTGTCTCTGTTTGGATTTTCTTCATTTTTCCGTCTGGACATTCCAAACAAGGCACCAAAGACAAGTTGTCACTCAAAGAGATCTGAAGGTTTCTTACACCAGGCACAGTGAAACAATTAACAAGAATATATCCAATTTCACAGCTCTGTTCATAAGTTCACAGCAATGTTCATAGGTTCTAGGAGCAGAATTAAGCCATTTGGCCCATCAAGTCTACTCTGCCATTCAATCGTGGCTGATCTATCTTTCCTGCTCAACTCCATTCTGTAGCCTTCTCCCCAGAACCCCTGACACTCGTACTAATCAGGAATCTGTCAATCTCCACCTTAGAAATATCCACTGACTTGGCCTCCACAGCCTTCCATTCTATTTTTACAAAGTTAATGAAAGAGTGTGTGAGCATTGCTGCTTGAAGTAACCGGCTTTGAATTCACACGCTGGTGTCCAGATGCTGTGTCACTAATGGACATCCCTAGAGAGCTCTGGTTGTAAAGCACTAACCATAAGTCCCGAGCATTGGTGA
The DNA here is from genome assembly GCA_035221665.1 of Okamejei kenojei. Lineage (NCBI taxonomy): Eukaryota > Metazoa > Chordata > Chondrichthyes > Rajiformes > Rajidae > Okamejei > Okamejei kenojei. The sequence continues at coordinate 25,792,092 of CM069135.1, read as the reverse complement.
GAAATACCGGTCAAACAGAGGTTAGTCTGGATGGGAGAGGTTGAGAGCAGATCTGTGGCATTCTGATGGATTTGCTATTTTCTTCACCTACCCCCGATGTCACCTCATTGAAACAGCAACAGCAAAAGTCAACACAAATCCACGTTGTGTTCTTTGGTGTGCTCCCTGTCTCCTGCTGGTCTTGCTCCACAGGAAGGAAGACCCAGCAAAGAACCGCAGTACATGGACTGCCACAAACCACCTTCCTCATTCTCTCTCAACAAGACCCTGCTTCCCTCCTCATCCACCTCCACATCCATCTGCTGCTGCCTCGTGGCTCCAGAAACCTGGGTCCCTGGGTTCCAATCTCGGGTGCTGTCTGTGCAGAGTTTGCACGTTCTGCCTGTGGCCGCGGGGGTTTCCTCCCACACTCCAAAGACTGGTTGGTTGATTGTCCACTGTGATTTGCCCCCAGTGTGCTGATGAGGGGTGACTTGATGAGAATGATGGTTGAATGAAATGGGATTTGTGTTGGATTAGTGTAAATGGATGTTGGATGGAGAGCACAACCCAATGGGTGAAAGGGCCCTTTTCCACGCTGCATACCCCAGTCTGAAGGAGGATCCCAAACTGAAACATTATCTATCCCTGTTCTCCAGGGTTACTTCAGTCCTGTGTGTCTTTCCAGCACCTGCAGGTTCCACCTTTAAACTTTAGTGTGGGCATAGGCCCTTTGGCCCACCAAATCCCCAGCAAACCAGTATTCGCCTCACACACTAGCCCTATCCTATACACAATTTTACCGAAACCAATTAACCTACAATCTTGTACATCTTTGGAACGTGGGATGAAACCGGAGCACCCAGAGAAAAGCCATGTGGTCACAGGGAGAACGTACAAACTCCTTACAGAAAGCACCCGTAGTCAGGATGGAACCTGGGTCTCTGGCGCAGTAAGGCAGTAACTCTACTGCTTGCCGCCCCGCAGACATACCCAATGTCTATGCCCTTTCATTGTGCTGGCATCTCTCCTAACTGCTTCATAAGTCTCCCTGCTTACTATGCGTGTTGCTGGCAGGAGCCCACACATAATTCACTGTATGTCATGCTTACTCAGTAGTCATCCATTATAAGCAGGCACAGGAATTTATAATGGGATAGTTGAAGGGAAATTATATTTTAACACACTTTTAGGTTGGTTGGATGGCTGATTAATTGTCATGGCAACCACTTCTTTAAGAAAGTTCCCTTGCCTCAGTTTGCTTTTGTGGATATTTTGCTGTTGTGATTTGATTGGGTAGGGCATTTATTTGCAGGCAGAGACAGGACAGAATTTTTTTTTAAACAGTATATACGATGGGTGCAAAACCAAAAATAGAGAAAACACCCAATGAGAAGCAGAAGCGTGCGCGGAGATCGCCTTTGAGACTGAAGGCTGTTTGCTGCTGGTTGTTCAGTGGGACTGAACTGACAGGTAGCAATGAAAGCATTTATTGTCACAAAAAACACCCCCACACGAAGCGTTTTATTAAAATCACGCACTGCACTATGTAAAAATAAAGGGAGACTTCAAAAAGTTTAAAAAAAAATATTGTCGAGTGCCACGGTTTCTATGGAAACAAATGACCATGAATATAAATTACAATTGCATACTTAGAAATGACCAATGAAGTAATTTGGCTCGCTTTGCTCGGGCAGGGTACAAGGTTAGAACTCGCAATAAACGTTGTTAAACATTTGGAGATCACTATCGTGCGGGAGTAGTTTGAAGAATTTTTGATATGGCTTCCATTACTCAAGAGAGCCAGGGACCATAAATAGGAGATAGCCTCTGATAAAGTGGATATTTAGCATTAACCAACTGCAAGGAGGAGAGGGTGATAGAATAGGTTTAGATTTATTATTGTCACGTGTACCAAGATACAGTGAAAAGCTTTGTTATCCAATCAGATCAGATAACACTAGACATAAATACAATCAAGGCAAACTCAAGAACAGTAGGTAGAGGAAAGGGGAAGATACAGAGTGCAGGATATGACATTCTAGTGCGTCAGTTTCATGGGCAAAGTCCAATTTCTGCAATGGGGTAGAGGTGAATTGGACAGAATCCCAGCTTATGGGGATGGGTGGCAGCTTAGTTGGAACATATTTGCTGCACGTGGGTCTTTCAGTGTTTAGAGATCGAAACAGGCCTTTGGGACCATGCTGACTGACCATCGATCACCCTGTACACTAGTTCTATATTATCCCTCTTCTGCATCGTACATACTGGGGGCAATTTACAGAAGCCAATTTACTGACAAACCTGCACGTCTTTAGGATGTGGCAGGAAACCAGAGCACCCGGTCGCAGGGAGAAGTACAAGCTCCAGGATCGAACCCGGGTCTCTGGCGCTCTGAGGCAGCAGCTCCATCAGCTGCACCACCATGCTGCCCAGTCTATTGGATGACACATCATTTAGGTCCATGGTCTCTTCCTGTGCAATGGACAGGCCATAAGCCCACCATTGACCAGGACATGTACTGCACAATGAGTTCCAGCCGTGGGCTTGGGTGGTGGATGTTCCTGGCCAGGCCAGCGATTATTGTGAGCCCCACCTCTCCCTTGAGATGGGGGCAGTGAACTGCCTTGTCGAACAGCTGCAGTGTTGTGAAGGATAATTGATTTGAACATAGAACAGTACAGCATACGAACAGGCCCTTCGGCCCACAATGTCTGTGTAGAGTATGATGCCAGGCCATCTCCCTGTACACAGTCCAAATTCCACCACTGCCTGCATAACCTTGTGCCTGTCCAAAAGCCTCTTAAAAGTACTAACCTCTCTGTCTGTACTGCCGACCATGGCAGTGCATTCCAGGCATTTAACCACCCTCTGTGTAAATAGGTTGCCCTGTACATCTCCTGTAAACTTTAACCCTTGCACCTTAGAGCTACTCCCTCTAGTATTTGTTTTTTTACAATCCTGGGAAAAAGGTTCTGGTTGAAATACATAACATGGAAACAGGCCTTCAGCCCATCCAATCCATGCCAACTATCGATCACCCATTCACACTAGTTCCATGTCATCCTACTTTTGCATCCACTACCTACACACAAGGGGCAATTAACCTACAAACCAGCTCGTCTTTGGAATGTGGGAGGAAACTGGAGGAATTCCACGCAGTCACAGGAAGACTCCACACAGACAGCACCCGAGGTCCGGATAGAACCCAGGACCCTGGCACTGTGAGGCAGCAGCACTACCTGCTGTGCCACTGTGCTGCCGTCGAAGAGGCTGGCAAGGTGCTGTTGGGGAGGGAGTCACAGCGTTTCAACCGAGTGACGGTGAAGGGTCGGCGATATTTCTTCCAAACCCGGTTTGATGAGAGATTTGGAGAAGAACCTGCATTGTTCAGCATCGCCATCCACTGCCACCCTCCGCTGGTGCACGCGGTGGGCGTGTGATGTTGGTGGGTGGGTGGGTGCGGGCGGTCTGTGGGCAGGTACACCAGAGCCAGAGGGTGCAGGTGGCACAGGGAGTGAACATTTTGCTGCCAATTAAGTGAGTCCAGTTTTGAAGGTGGGCGAGCTGTTGGTCTTGTTATCCCCATGCTCCCCCTTGCGCCCCTGTACTTTTCAGAACCTTTTTTTTTTAACAAAGTGCAATGTTTGACACGACTGAAGAGCTTGCACCAACATAAAAAGAACTGCTGCCTTGAGTCAAGGGGCACAGCGACGGACTCTACCCACAGAGTGCCCACTAGACATCAAGCACCCACTTACCCCAAACCTACACCAATCCCATGCCGTCTCCCACAATCCCTTCAACTCCCTCCCCTGCCCTGGAGGCAATTTTCAGAGCAAATTTAACCCTCCATCCTGCACGTCTTTGCAAAGCGGGAAGAAAGCAGAGCATCCAGAGGAAGCCCATGGCACAGGCTGAACGTGCAAACTCCACTCAGACAGCGCCGGAAATCAGGATTGAACTTGGGTCATTGGAGCCGTGAGGTAGCGTCTCTACCAGCCATACCACTGTACCGCACGATTGATCTAGCCTAAATGGTCCAAGTGTAGGTTGTTTTTCTGAAATCTAATCCCGGGATGTGGGTGTTCTGAAGCCTACATACTATTTATAGAACACTGCACAGCCAAATTCAAAGGCGATGCAAGCTAATTGTGAACTGTAATGGCAGGGGGCAATCACCCTTGCACTGCCCGGGAATTGCAGGAAATTAGACATTACTCTCCTCATCAGCTTCAGTTGTGTATTGTCCTGTACACCAGCGTGCAATGAAATTCCTCATTCGCATGAAGCTCACAGTATCACGGTGTACATGGAATGAAGACACAGTGTGCTGGAGTAACTCTGCCGGTCAGGCAGCAGCTCTGGATGACATGGATCGGTGACATTTCGAGGTGGGACCTTCAGTCTGATTGTGGTAGGGGTGGGGAGGACGCTGGAAGAGAGGTGGGGGTGGGACAAAGCCTGGCGTAACAGATTTCCCCACCCCCTGTTCTGGCCCCGCATCTCCTCCCCACACTGGGGAACAACAATGACAAGTGAAAAAAACATCACAGCGGTTGTACAGAGATTGTGGTGCAATCTGAGGTAGTGCAAAAAATAACTAATGTGCAGTGATGGGATAACCGACTGAGGCAGAGACACCACGTGAGTACAAGGCTGCACCTTGTGGGAGCTGTGAAAGAGGTGGTCGATTCAGGAATCTGATAGCAGTGAAAGTCAGAGATATCGTTCCACTAACATTTTTTTTTAAATGGGGGAAATGTCAAAGACCATTTTAATGGTCTTTAACAAGAGCAGACTGCCTTGACGACACAGTATCATCCAATGTGTTGGAAATGTGAGCGTGGATACTGTGGGGTTTTCAATGACCAGGTTGTTTTACAGCAAATAAAAGTCTATTTGCTCAGTAAACAATGCCCTCTACTCAATAGACGGTGGATATTTCAACACATGAGAGAAAACAATCTGCCATCAACTTGAATGGAACATGTTTATAAATCTGCAGCCTCTTCTACATCTGATAACAGTGCGCTGACTTCTGCAGCAGAACACAGCGAGTGCAAACTATCTGCCCATGTGCAAACTATCTGCTCATGATCAATTGGTTTGGTTTAGATATACAGCGTGGAAACAGGCCCTTCGCCCACCGAGTCCACGGTGACCAGTCATCCCCCGTACACTAACACTATCCTACACACTAGAGACATTTTACAACTTTACCCAAGCCGATTAACCTACAAACCTCTACGTCTTTAGTGTGTGGGAGGAAACCGGGGCACCTGGAGAAAACCCACGCGGTCACGGGGAGAACCTACAAACTCCGTGCAGATAACAGCCATAGTCAGGATAGAATCCGGGTCTCTGGCAACTCTACTGCTGCGCCACTGTGCCACCCCTGGATTGGTTTGGTTATACATGACGAGAAATAGCATTTCTACCATGTGTGGCCTACGCAATTTAATGAAAGGTACTATTTGCATCAGCAACTAAAATCTCTCCTGAAGAAAACAACAGCAACATTTCCCGATAATTGTTTGTCAGCTGGATGCAATGCACAAGACAGAGCGGTCATCTTTAGACATTACCATCTCCTACAGCCGGTGATGGGATAATGGACAGATCGCCTGTTTGTGTGGGGTTAGAAGAGGTAAATGTTAACAAGAACACTTGGGACATGTCCCATGAATAACATAATGGGATATTGGTCTTAGGTCTCTTCTCCCCTCTCCCATCAGGCAAGAGGTACAAAGAGTGTGTAAACACACATCTCCAGATTCACCAATAGCTTCTTCCCGGCAGTTATCAGGCATCTGAACCATCCTACTAACAACTAGAGAGCAGTATTGAGCTACTATCTACCTCATTGGAGACCCTCAGACTATATTTAATCAGACTTTACTGGAGTTTATCTTGCACTAAACATTATTCCCTTTATCATGTACCCGTACATTACGGACGGTTCCATTGTAATCGTGTATAGTCTTCCCGTTGACTGGTTGGCATACAACAAAAAGCTTTTCACTGTACAATAAACTGAAATATAATGGGATCTCTAACACCCAAGGGCAAACAATGCCTTGGTTGAAGATCTCATTTAAAAGGTGCTACCTCTCAGAATGAATGGATCCCTCAGTATTTGACCAGCAGGATCCATGGGGATTTTTCCTGCTCTCATACTTTCCTGCTTCCCTACAACCTTTCCCAAGTGAATGATGCACAGCATTAGCACCCAGAAGCCCAAGGCATGTGAGACATTCCCAGTCAGCCATTTTTTTTACAATTTCAAAAAAAAACTTTATTCAGAATCAAAATATACAAGAGCCAAAACCGTATGAAAGCTCTTCCTACATTCTCAGTGTCTATACTTTCAATATCATGCTCCATAGTGTTTGCACCTGTCTTTACACACGTGCCTCTCATGTGCCCCCCTGGGGTGATATCCCCTCTCTTGTTTGAGACTCTGCCCCTCAAGGTGCAGCAGTGGAAGGGCACTAGACTGTGGTCCTCCCCCACAGAGCTTTGCGTTGACAGCACGGAGCTTCACTGAGTCCCTCAGCACGTATTCCCGCAGTCCGGAGCAGGCCAGATGAGGCAACACAATTTGAACTGGGAATCTGCACAACAGATCACAGCCCAGGCAATGTCATCTTGCATATAGCCGCTCAGTTAACATTACAGGAACTCCGACATTTCTGTCAACTATGGAAAGTCCGTCAGCTTTTGAAAACTGTGGAATGATGTGTAGGGAGCCGCAGAAATGGACTGACTTATGTGGTATACTGAATCCAATGTTGGTGAACACATTAACATGGTTACAAGGAAGTAAGTGACCAACTCTGCCATTTTTGATGTTGTTGTGTTAGTATTTTTTAAGCCTCCTGAAGCAAAGGAACCACAGAGGCACAGCAGTAGAGTTGCTGCCTTACAGCGACAGGGACCCGGGTTCAATCCTGACTATGGGTGCTGTCTGTACGGAGTTTGTATGTTCTCCCCATGACCGCGTGGGTTTTCTCCGGGTGGTCTGGTTTCCACCAACACTCCCAGGACCAACAAGTTTGTAGGTTAATTGGCTTTGGGAAAATTGTAAAATTGTCTCTAGTGTGTAGGATAGTGTTAGTGTATGGTGATAGTAATCGTGTCGGAGAAGGCTCGGTGGGCAGAAGGGCCTGTTTCTACACTGTATCTCTAAAGTCTAAACTAGACTACTGCTGAGGCTCCCTCTCTAACCTGTCAGCAGAGGAATATCGCCAGGACGAACTTTGACCAATATTGATTTCCGCTCCTGAAGCAGAGGCCAATATCTTGTACCTGTCTGCGTGGCACTTGCCGGTACCTTTGCTGAATGGGTTTACCTACCATAGCTACCAAACAACTCCGGTTAATTAAGACAGCCTGCAATAACAACAGGAGAGGTATCGGCGATGGAATCATAGCATCTTTTAGTTTTAATCTCTATAAAACTCTTAATATTGGAGAAAGGCTTTTTAATCTGTTTAAATATTAACGATCCTTCCCAACACAGGGAGAGAATTCACTGTTGCTGCATTCACTTCAGGGGAGCAGGCTGCTGATGTTCTTTTGCAAATGGCATTCTTATGCCGCAAGGAGGTCAGAGCTGCCAAAGGCCACACGTTATTGTTCTTGCTTTGAGACTAGAAGCTACAAGGAATAATTGGGGAACTATCAGCTCAAGGCATCTGCTTCAGTAGGGCGAGGAATGACAGTGCTCCCTGCCTGCATCAGTCAGGTGTCTTCTGGTGATAGAACAACATAGAACGTAGTTCATGATTGGAACATCAGCCCGTGATGATGCCAAGTAAAACTGATCCCTTCTGCCTGCACTTGATCCATATCCTTGCACATTCCATGTATAAGCACGTGCGTATCCAAAACCACTTAAGGGAGTGGTTTTGGACTGTAAATAACTCCCACTGAGCCCACGCTGGCCACCGATCACCCATTCACACTAGTTCTATGTTATCCCACTTTCATAGGGAGAACGTGCAAGCTCCACACAGACAGCATCCGAGGACAGGATCAAACCCGGGTCTCTGACGCTGCGAGGCAGCGTCTCTGCCAGCTGTGCCACTGCGGCACCTGCAGCCCAAAGAGGCGTGGGATGGCAGGTTAACTGGCTGCTGTAAATGCGTGAGCGAGAGGTAGAATATGGAGGAGTTGATGGGAACGTGGGTTTGGATCAATGTGTTCTTGATAGATGGTGTGCCAGAGGACCTGATGGCAAACTGTGTGACTCAAAGACTCTGTAACCATCTCTTTGGTCAAAGGGTTGATGCTCTTTAATAAGGGGCTTGTCTGTTCCGTTTGTCAAATGTTTTGATGCTATTAAATTTATATCTTCAACTGCTAATTACAAGACCTTTCATATCTGACTGTCTGAAGTTAACAGGCACATGAGCTTTACTCTGTTGTGGAATTTAATCTCCAGGCCTCCTTTGAAATCTGGGTCATGCTGTAACTAGGGAGGAATTAGGTTACAGCGAGGAGGATCCAGGAATGGAATTGGTGCAACGCCGTTGTTCTCGGCATTGAAAGGATTACAATCAATCACAGTGTCAGGGGAATGTGAAATGGAGGACTAAGAAAGGCAAACTTGTACTTACCTGTACATGGTATCCGTCATGACTCAGCACATCCGAAAATGCTTCTCAGCCGACGAGGTCCTCTTCTGAAACACAGCCGCCAATTTCTATACAGCAAGCAGCCACAGGTGTAATAAAGCTCTGCGCTGGAGGGCCAAACAACCCACTCCCAGCTGTGTTCTGGGGTCTTTGGAGATTTCACCATGAACCCAAGACACTTTGATGGCACAGCACTGCTCCAGCATACTTCACTAGTGCTTTCAATGATTCCCTTTGACGCCCAGACAAGATTACGATATCAAATCTTGAAAGACATTTGTCAACAGATGATCAGCATTGCTGGTGGAAGCAGATTATGATGGTGGCGTTTGAGAGGCTTTTACCATGCAGGGAATGGAAGGATATGGATCATGTGTAGGCAGATAAGAGGGCCTGTTTCTGTGCTGTGCTGTGCTGTTCCAGGTTGTATGTATTACTGGCATGGGCAGGGGGACCGACTGACACATATTTGTACATTCAAAGGAATGAATGACCTGGTACAAAGTCTCAATCTAAAACCTCGACCAACACCTCCTGCCTTCACAGATGCTGCCTGACATAGGCACAAACCTATGAGCTATGGACTGTCTCTGGTTGCACTAAGGGCTTTGGGATTTTCTGCACTTTTTTAATTAATTGCATGCTTCTTTATTATATGTGTATTATGGCTACATGCATAATATATAACGTGTGTATTATGTCAGAGTCTGGAGGTGGGTCTCGACTCGAAACGTCATCCATTCCTTCTCTCCAGAGACGCCACCTGTTACTCCAGCATTATGTGTCTATCTTCAGTTTACAGCAGCATCTGCAGTTCCCTCCTACACATGTTTACAGGCCTGTTATGCTGCTACAAATAAGACTGTTATTGTTCCATTGTGGTACATACTGTATGACAATTAAACACACCTGACCTGGACTTCTTCCAGCTGTTCTGTTTGTTGTTCCACTCACTACATTAGTGCACAGTCGTGACACCTCCAACATCTTTGCAACCAAGTGAATTTGTTTTTTATCACAAATGCTGTGAGTTTGCCATTATTTCCCATTTCACATGTAGTTATTGTTTGGGTGTAATGTAATACAAAATGAGTGGCATCGGAGAGGTCTGTTATTATGCTGATTGCAATTCTCCTATCTGCTCCAGGAACAGAAATGTCCCCTCACTTCATGAGACTACATCAAAAACAATCCAGAGAGACACCCATGTAAGATTGGTGGGTGTTGATGGCATGTTTTTGTGCCAACATTTTTTTTGTAACCACAAACCTTCTCAATTCATTCTCAAACATTCAATTAAAAATGATTTTCAATATAACCACATAGAGAATGACAGCAAGACCCATTCCCATCCCAAAACCCACTCAATGGTTTAGTAGCAGAAAGAGAACCAAGACACTTCAGAGGTGTGTTATCAAGCACACTTTGAAGCTGACGCAAGAAAGTGCACATGTCCCGACTCGGAAGGTTGTCTGCTTAGCCCCTCCACAGATGCTGCTTGACCCTCTGAGTTCCCCCAGTACTTTGTACTTTGATGCTGAGCCTGGTGAGGAGGCAGCAGATGGCCACCAGGGAGGGAGGGGTGGTTGTAAGGAGATCCTTGAAGGAGGAATGAGAGGTGGAGAGGAACAAAAGTCAGAGATGGGAGTGTTATAGAATCGTTGAATGGTACAGCACAGAAACAGGCTGTTTGGCTCACCCCGACCATGATGACTAGCAGCACTGATCCCATTTTCCCACTTTAGCCCTTATCCCTCTACACATTTCCTATCCAAGTATCAGTCCAAGTGCCCTTTAAACATTGCATCTGCCTCCTTTACCTCCTCTGGAACTTTGTTCTAAATATTCACCACCCTCTGTGTGGAAAACCTACCACTCAGATCTCCTTTAAACATCTCCTCTTTCACATTACACATGTGTCCTCTAGTTCTGGACTCCCCGTCTTTAAAAAAAGGATAGACACAAAAAGCTGGAGTAACTCAGCGGGTCAGACAGCAACTGTGCTGAAAAAGAGGTGACGTTTCGGGTCGAGACCCTTCTTCAGACTGAGTGTCAGGGGAAGGAAACAAGAGACATAGATGGGGATGTAGAGAGATGCAGAACAAATGAATGAAAGATATGCAAAAACATAACAATGATAAAGGAAACAGGCCATTATTAGCTGTTTGCTCGGTGAGAACAAGTACATACAATGAGAACAAGACGAATTTGAAGCTGGTTTTTACTTGGGTGGGGAGGGATGGAGAGAGAGGGGATTCAAGGGTTACTTGAAGTTAGAGAAATCAAATGAATTCCACTGGGTTGTAAGCTGCCCAAGCGAAATATAAGATACTGTTCCTCCAATTTGTGTTTGGACTCACTCTGACAGTGAAGGAGGTTTAGTGCGGAAAGGTCAGTGTGGGAATGGGAAGGGGAATTAAAGTGTTTGGCAACTGAGAGATCAGGTAAGTCCAGGCGGACTGAGCGAAGTCTGCGTTTGGTCTCGCCGTCAAAGGATTGACAGAATTCTGACTGTCAACCCAATCTATGCCCCTCATGATTTTGTGAACCTATAGACGGTCACCACTCAGCCTCCTACATTGCAAAGAAAATCTCCTTGCCTCCAGCGTGCACAACCTAAAGTTGTAGGTCAACTTGTTCCATTTGATCTTATTTGCTTATGCACGTTGATTGCATTAGTCGAAACAGGGTGGACCACGTGAAGGTTGCAATCTCCCACCCCGCAATGAAAATAAACCTAGTCTTTCCAATCTTTCCTCATAACCACAGCCCTCCTTTCTAGACAACATGCTGGTGAGTCTCCTCTGCCCTCTTGCTATTGCTGTCACAGCCTTCCTGTAGTGAGACATCTGGAACTGTACGCTAGTCTCTAAATGATTAAATGTGGTCTCAACACCACCGTGTTATGTGCAACTGGGACATGTCGACCAGCAAGGGTACAACATTGGATGAGTACAGATGTCTTGGTGTGTTATTGGGGCTGGAAATATCTACAACCTCGTGAAGAGGCAAGTTCAAAATCAATGGCGATACTCTCGAAACTCAGTTAGACTGGTTCAAGTAGAGAATGGGGTGAGACCAGTCGAAGAAAACTGAAGATGCTAAAGGAGGCCATTTGGCCCTTACCAGATAAGCTCTTGGATAGTAGGGTGATAGGACGAGCTCGTTCGTGATGAATAGAGGGAGGGAGCTCAGCCAGATGTGCCTTGATTAGTCTGGGTGGAAGTTAAACAAAGGGAAGGAACTCGTTCAGGCCAATATGCTCGTTGAACTGAAATATTTAGCATGAAACCCTGCATTGTGAAAATGATCTTAGGTTTGTTTGCTATGATGTTTGCTGATCTTATTCAAGGCAAATTCAGACCATCTAAGAGGCGTTCCCCTGACCCACTGTGCCGCCCTTGGAGTTACTCCAGTACTTTGTGTGTTTGCTCAAGAATCCAGCATCTACACTTCCTTGTATCTCCATTAGCTGTTACACTCATCGGAAGGTTCAAATGGTTCCAAATCCAATTCCACAGAAGTGAGCAAAGTTGTTTTGGCACCTGTGTCAAGTGACATCACTTTTGCTAACCGAAATGCATATCATGCAAGGAAGACTTAATTTGGCCACAGATATCACCCCGCTGACTCAGGGAAAATTGAGACACCAGTCTTGTTTACCCGGCTAATTCAAGTTAAGACACAGTCGGCTGTTTGCTTAGGGTGTGACGTGGGTAGCTTGGTCACTGAGTGAAGACGCCTGTGGCAAGTCCTGCCTTCAGTTGTGTATGGAGAGTATTTCACACTGAAAGGGAAGTAAGCCCTTCCCTTTCTTTTTATAAGATGATGAAATGCAGGAATTGCCTGAAAGCTTTCGCCTTACTACAGTGGAACAGCTTTCTTTTAATGAAATCAACATGCTCTCATGACCCTTTTGGCTCTGTTGAAACAGATGATGCAGAGCTTAAAGGGTTACAAGGGTTTTTTTTTGCAAAAGGCTTCATGTCAGAAAGTTCCCATCTGCTGTCTGCGCCAGGGCCACGTGTTGCTTTTGACCACGAGATTATCTATAAGTGAACAAAGTCCACGCACTGCTGTACCGGGGCGAAATGACTAAGCTCGTTTGCCCTGGCCACTTACACACAAACCTATCCCCACTAGTTATGAGGAGTTATAAAACAAAAACACCACACGCAACATGCTCTCAACCGAGACCCCCTCTAGCCTGACATTTCTCCCCTGCCTGTATGCCCTTTTTCCATGAGGCTTCCTAACAGGAAAAGGCAATGGATTTGGCAGCGAATGTTTAAACATGGGAAATTCGGCACAGTCAGAACCTCCTTTTCGTCGCTTGCACCAAATACACGAGATTTCTTGTTACATGGAGGACTGGAAGAGGAGGGTTAGCTGGATTAATGTATCCTTTCCAACGCTGGTTGATTAAAAACAGGCCGTGTGGCCGCATTTTTGGAACCCAGTCTCTGGCCGTGCACAATGCTAGAGGACAGGGAGATAGAACATGTCGGACGGAAAACATATCCCAGCGCGCATGGAAATTGAAAACAGACACTGTTACCAAGACCCCCACCAATCCCAACACACACACACACACACACACGCCCTGGGGAGTCCGATTATCAGAATTGGCCGATTGTGTTAGAAATATCCGGCATCACAGTTCAGCTCCGGTTCCATTTATTAAATAGTTGGGAGACAGAGAGGGCTGGTACCAGTGGTGTGTTTCCCAGACCCCCCCCCCCCCATCTCTCTTTCTCTCCCTCTCTCTCTGCATTTGTCAGAAGTCACGTCCATGCGATATTTCCACTGCAAAAAAAAAAAACCCCGTTTCAAATGCTGACATTGTGCCTGCTGGAATGGCTAGCCCGGGAGAGAGCAGGCGCTGAGAAATGAGCCGACGTGGCATCTCAGCAACAGTCTCCCAGCAGCGTCTGGGAAGCCCGGGAAATATTCCATTTATTTTTAACACGGCTGTGAAAAGCGCTTCATGCCACGGCATTTCGCAATATTTCGGTTCAGTGTGGCAAAATTTATTTCCTCCCGCTAAATAATTTTACTGAAGACGAAATGAAAGGCGAGTTGTTCTCGGGATCGAATTACTAGCGACCCCAGAGGTCCCTGCATTAACATGCATGCACACAATACATATTTAACCACAATACGGGCCGTTATAAAAACTAATGCTCAATGCACCAGTGGGCGCTTAAAATTTGGAGCACTCGGCCTCCTAACAAGCTTGTATTCGCGTTTCTACCCACCTCGCCTGGAGCAAAATAAAATCCTCAATGAGATTAATTATTGAATATGACACTATAGCATAGAGAGTGCAGGAAGAGTTTTTGTAGTTTCTGTTTTGTGTTTATATTTTTATTCGGAATAAAGTTTATTTTTGAAATTAAAATTTGAAATGGATAACTATTGCGCATCGTATTACTTCGTACTACTAATTTACAATACTAGTTAGTATTCTTTTATATGATTTGTTTTAATTTTATACCAATACTATTTAATACTAGCTAGTAAATTTATACGAAAATATATTTTGAAAATACGAGCTTGCAATATAAAATTGTTTTATTACAGCTAGTATTTTATTATTTAGTTATTTTTATACTAAAATGTTATGTATTATAATGCTATTATATAATATAAAAGGTAGTATTTTTATAGCTAGTGTTATTATATACTATGTTTATAATAACAGCCTCTATTTTTTTAATAATACTCGCATTTTATATAATATGTGCAAACTATGCGTGCGTTTGAGAGGCATCATTATAAATGTGAGCCACGGCTTCTCTGGCAACGGTGTAGTGACTGCGATGGAGGCGATTGCCTGAGTTATTCGGTGCTGCAGTTGATCCTGGCTTGTGTCCAGGACAGGCGCGCCTGCGCTCTGCCACCTGGCTGGGTGCCCGGCTCGGCGAGAGCCTCAGGGTTTGGGAGAGTGAGTGTACGTGACCCAACCGTCCAACATCCTCTTTCATAAAAGCAGCCGCGGCGCGCACCCCTCCCCCACCCCCTCCAGCCTCTGAGTCCTTGTTGTGCTCCGTGTCTGCACATTTCCTACGCATTGCCTCATCCTGCCTGATCTTGGGCTCCCAACCTCGCTGGCAACCGCTCAAATGCGACGAAGCAGGAAAAACAGAAAGTGCGGGCGCCATACATTACTGCTCCAACCCTAAGTCCGCACAGAAAGACAATTACAACTCACCAAAACATTTCCTCAAGGCGAAAAAAACAGATCCTCATTTTTCTTTTTTTCTTTAGAGCTGCGCACCTCACTTTCATTGAAGCCGATTCGAACATATAACTAGCTTTAAAGTCATTTATTTTTATTTCCGTGCATTGCAATTTTGTTCGCCTAGTTTTGTAAGATTGCAAACTTAAAATATTTTCACTATAGGACGTGTTACTAGTTTTAAATTGCCATTCGTTTTCAGTTAACAAAAATGGGAATGTATCCAGCCTGTTTGCACAGTGTAGCAAATGTTTTTTTAATCAAAAACTGCATTCTCCGATGTTAAATTTTAACTGTTTGTTCTCTTATTCGCCAAAAAAATGTGTTTTTTAAATATTCAACCGCGTCTTTTAAGAAACTTTGTAAAACAGAATGTCTTGCCCCTTTTGAATTAATGCAATGTCTACTGTTCCGCATTTCTGGTTCAATGTTAATGACACTTCTCGTACAATACTCCAACCACACCCCCGCCGGAGTAATTTTTGATGACACATTTTGTAATGAATTATTATTTATACAGGAGGCCAGCACAAGTATCTTTAAGTTGTACACACGCTACAATGTAACACTGACAAATGAACTCTGAGAACGAAAAAACGTGTAATGTATTAACGATGTACAATTGCATACGTTTGCATCTTAAGTCCCTAGCGTATTTAAAGTGAAACTATTAAAAATATATATGCTTGCGACTGTACAGCAAGAGGTTTCCATGCAATTTGGTTAGCAAAAAAAAGAGTTTCGTTTTTAATTGTAAATAAATGCGCTTTAAGACGCCTCCATTTGTGGTACAAAAAAAACCCAAGAGAGACCTAAACGCTCCCACCATTTCTTGGCTGCAGTTCCTGTGACATTTCCAACATCAACAAGAGCGCTCAGTCTCCGGGCCCTGACGTCACCCTAAACGGCACTATATGGGTGGAGGAGATTGGTTCGCAGAGCACGGCTTCTCGACGTTCGCCATTAATTGTATTATGTTTTTATATACAGCTGTTGCAATCATAGATCATAGATCATCTATGATCTTTGGTTGCAATAGCTCAGCTTGCACACCATTTGGGAGGTCTGGTCAGCATATTTCAAAGTTCCCAATGCACTTCATCTTCATCAAAGGGGAATCGACTGTGGGCTGCTAGGAAAGGGTTAATGAAATTTGGAATGCAGCCACGGCTCCCCTGGGTTAAAAAAGGCGAAGCCCGTTCGTGTGACCCAGATGGAGAAAAGAATCCAACAATCGTGCACACGGATATTCACATTTACACTTCTTTAAATTTGTAAAAGAAAAGTCCCATTCATGACAACACGCTTCTAATTTTAGAGTGGTTGAATCATTAATTTCCAATGTTCAGAATCGCTGTCCTATGTGTTGCTTTTTTTTGTAAATAGTACTCGCTTCTG
The DNA here is from genome assembly GCA_035221665.1 of Okamejei kenojei. Classification (NCBI taxonomy): domain Eukaryota; kingdom Metazoa; phylum Chordata; class Chondrichthyes; order Rajiformes; family Rajidae; genus Okamejei; species Okamejei kenojei. The sequence goes on along the minus strand of CM069135.1, from coordinate 25,775,832 downwards.
CGCTTAACTCATCGTTTCCGCCTGCTATGTATGTATGTATGTATGTGCTGCCACAGTTTTGCAAATGTGAATCTCGCCCTCGTTCGTCCTTGCAAATCTGCAGAGCAGGCGGGCGGGCGATGGATGGATGGATGCACGGCGCCGGTGACGCGCCCCCCCCCCCCCCCCCCGCGCGCCCGCCCGCCCGGCATTCCAAAGAATGTTGGTAAACGGAACTCTTATTTACATTGTTGTGTGAGCGAGCCGGTGCGCAGGCGCGGGCGGGTTGGGGGGGGGGGGAGGGGAGGGGGGGGGGCAGCGACTGCGCAGGCGCGCCGCGGAGCTGTCCAAGAACCGTTGACGAAAAGACGACCGAGTAGGGAGAAGGAGGGAGGGAGGGAGTGATTGAGGGACAGGTGACGTCAGGCCGGGGGTGAGCGAGTAGCAGCGCGAGAGGGGCAGAGAAAGAGAAAGAGAACGAGCGAGTCCGGGGCGCGCGCTCCGGGTACAGGCACTGACTGCCATGAAGTTGCAAGTTAGTAACCCGCTCATGTAGATACTTTGTTTCCATTCTCTTTTTTTCTGGGGAGAAATTTTCTTTTTTTTTTGGAAACATTGGGGATTGTTGCAAAGTCAGCAGAAGGGGCGGGGACAGGGGGGGAATCCTGTGCACACAGAAACACACACACACACACACACACACACAACACCCCCACCCTCCCCCCAGACAGACAGACAGACAGTGAGACACACACCCAGACACAGACTTGCCAGCGTGCACTTGGAGAAGCCCCCTTATACCCACGCACACACGGATAGAGAGCCGGCGCCATGTCGTCCGCGGCGGTTGCATCGACCAGAAGGCAGTCTTGCTACCTGTGTGACTTGCCCCGCATGCCGTGGGCGATGATCTGGGACTTCACGGAGCCCGTCTGCAGAGGGTGCGTCAACTACGAAGGAGCCGACCGCATCGAGTTCGTGATCGACACCGCCCGTCAGCTCAAGAGGGCACACGGATTCCAAGACGGCCGCTCACCCGGTCCCATCCCGACCCCAGGCAAAGCAACCATGACCAAAGAGTCGTCCGTCTCGATGGTGCACTCGGCGGATGGCTGCTCGTCTCGCCCGCCACAGCCCTTGGATCGTTACCCGCTGGCCTCCGACCGGCCGCCTCCTCGCCTAGACTTCCCGCCGTCCCGGCAAAACGGCGCCGTTAACTTGTTGAACGGATACTCGAAGGCGGACGAGCCACCGGAGCTGAATCGGCAAAGCCCGAACTCTCGGCGGGCGCACGGCGCGCCGCCTCCGCCCAACCTGGTGCCCATGGTGAACGGCAGCTCGCACTCGCTGCCCCCGCCGCCCCCGGTTCACGGCGTCAACGGGCGGCTGGTGGATGTAAACAAACGACCGGGCGGCAGCGGCGCCGAGCATGAGGCCAAGGACAGCAAGCACCGGGCGGACGAGCTGCCCGACAGCCTGAAGTGCCGGGGCGACGAGTGGGCCACCAAGCCCAAGACGGTAAAGGACACGCTGCTGAGTCTACCGGGACACCCGCCCTTCGACGTCCGATTCAAGAAGGAGCACCCCTTGCAACATGGCCGGGTGCTCGCCTTCGATGCCACAGCGTCGGCCAAATCAGGTAAGCAATGAAAGTTGCGGCACACGGGCTTCCCCCATCCTGCAATGGGTTGAATGCAAACGCGCTGTGTTGGGATGGCAGGGAATGTATTGCATGCAGTGGAGTTTTCTGGTTGCATTTTATGTTCCACAGTGTTAAAGGATAATGCCAGGTGCGTGTGGAGCCAAGTTCGGGGATGGGGGGGAAAGGGGGAAGGGGAGGTTTCAGTAAGTGCCATGTCAGGAGGCCGTTCTGCCCTCAGCGCCTGTGCTATCCGCAGCACGCCTCTTCCAGGAAGTGGCGTGGGCTGCTCGGCTTGAAGTCCTTGAGTTGGTCAGACAACCTTTGATGTAACGTCCCGACCTTCCTTCCCCTAACCCCCTCAACCAGGTACCCGAGGAGGCCGCAAGAGGAAAGCTTCCCCCGAGCCCGATTCCGAAGGTGGGGGACCGCCACTCGGTAACAAGGTCAACGGAGAGGTGCAGTCGTGGCTACCGTTGTCGGCCGATGGCCTGAAGATGACCTCTGTGTCGTACGCCCCGTCGCCTTCTCCGCACTCGACGCCGCCGGACGCCGGGCAGAACGGACAGTCGCCCATGGCGGCCCTGATCCTGGTGGCGGACAACGCGGGCAGCGTGCATTCGCCCAAGGAGGCCGGCCAGGTGCACTCGACCACCCGCCGCAACAGCAGTAGCCCCCTGTCGCCGGCGTCGCTGAGCCAGCGGCGACTGGCGCACCGGGACGTGCCGGCGCCGGTGGGAACCCCGCACCCAGGCATGGAGCCGGTTCACCCGCCCAACATTCCAGACTCGTCGGTGCCCAACAGTGTGCCGCTCTGCTGCACCATATGCCACGAACGCTTGGAGGACACCCACTTCGTCCAGTGCCCGTCGGTGCCTTCGCACAAGTTCTGCTTCCCCTGCTCCCGGGAGAGCATCAAGCAGCAGGGAGCCACCGGCGAGGTGTACTGTCCCAGCGGCGAGAAGTGCCCGCTGGTCGGCTCCAACGTGCCCTGGGCTTTCATGCAAGGTGAAATCGCCACCATTCTGGCTGGAGACGTCAAAGTAAAAAAGGAGAGAGACCCATGATTCGTTAGTGTGTTTGTGTTTTTTTTTTAAAGACACTCTTTTGAAACCTCTCCCCCCCCCAAAAACTGATTAATTGTATATATTCAACAAGTAAACATGGCTGTAAAATTTTGATTTTCAATACATTGTCTTTCTATATTTTTTGAAGATTACCAAGGTATGTTCTCATAATGACCGTTCCCGGTTTTTTTTTCTCTCTCTCTCTGTTGATGTAAATCGTTATTATACCTTATTGGCTAAATCTTTCTGTACTGGCCTTTTCTTGGTGACAGTAACTGTTAAATGTAGACTGTGACTAACATTGCTTTCAGAGCACTTGGCAAAAAAAAAACTGAATGCTTCTAGCTGTACTTGTATGCACTTGTTAAAATTGCCAAATACAGTTTTCTGGCATTTTATTAATACCTCTTAGTGTCTGTGACTTTTTCCTGGTAAGGTGTAGGGTGCAGGGGGGTGGTGCGTGGGCATGGTACATTGACAGTGCTGGTGAAACGCTGTGATGTCACTGTGTACAGTAGGGCGTGAGGTTGTGTAAAAGAGATCTGCTACAGTTTGACCTTGAAAACTGCAGACGTTTCTGTTTTAGTGTACAAAACATGGCAACATGCTCGTAGCATGACTATTTTTATTGTTCGGCTACTCACAAGTATGATTGATTTTTTTTTTTAGATTGATACCGACTCTGGAAGTTGCTTACTATAACAACATTTGGACAGGACAGGTTTAGAGGATATGTGGGACAGATGCGGGCGGGGGGACTAGTGTAGATGGGGCAGCTTGGTCAGCATGGGCAAGTTGGGCCGAAGGGCCTGTTTCCATGCTGTATAACCCTATGACTCTATATGCCATAATTGCCAAAGGCATCACTCTTTCAGTCACCACACACATACAAAGAACCAGGGTAGTGTGGGGATAAATCTGTAAATTCACCCACACCCTCTCCCCCTTTGGATCACTATACTTGCTTGGCATAATTCAGTGTTTAGATTTTGGCAGGCAGTATAATTCTTTAACAAAGCTTCCATTTAGTGCGGTTCCAAGGGCCAGCTGAGAGTGACTTTGAGCAATTCGCACTTGCAGACATAAAACAGAATAGAGGGTCTTTAATGCTAATATTTTCGGCGATTATTGACAGACGAAACTGGGAGTGCTGAGGAGGGCGCGGTGCTGCAGGAATAAAAAAAATCTAAGTAAACATCCTCAGCAGCTCAACCCTGCCGTAGCACACTACTAACTTTTGAACCCGATTGTCCTGAACCTTTCCTCGAGGCAAAAAAATCAAAGAAGCACTAATTTAGATTTCCCCTCTCTTTAAACCGGGGCGGTGGAGGGGTGAGGGCGGCCGTGTTTTTGCGTGAGGACCCGTGTGAATGGTGCACGTTGTTTTGCTGCATCACTGTACTTCAGGGGGAGGGGAATCTGCAGCATCAGCAGTGGAGGCAGGCCACGTGATTTCCCCTGACACAAAAGACTGATCTCAGAAGTACATTCATGATCAACGTCTGCGAGTTTCAGCGCTACACACACGGGAGAGGAGTACACGTTTAAAAAAAAACTGTTGCAACAGGATGAATGTTACAAAATATTCTAACCATCCTTGTTTGTTTTCCCGCACTCGCCCCGTCTGCCTTTAACGATCATGGATTGTGTTGTTTGTTACCCTAGGAGATGTAATGCTAGATTTAAATGTATGAAGCAACCTCGCCCTTGTGAAAAGAAGATCGTGTAGTAAAACCAAACGAGCCTGTACGTTTGATTTTTTTGTACGTTCCACCCATTTTATAAATCATTTTAAACGGAACGATGCCCTAGGGTGGAGTTCATTTGCCGATTTTCATTGAAGCCAGAATTTTTTTAATTGCTCGTGTAGAAATCTTGGGATTTAAAAAAAAATCCCGTTGATGTTTATGTTGTTGGTTTAAACCCAGCCAGTCTGCGTTAACATCTTCCTGAGCCTTAGTTGACGATATGAGATCATTCAGAATTTGTTTTAAAGGATTTTACAGCTTCTGGATTCCCTGAGTCACCCAATGTCTTTTGTTCCGATACAATGTGGCGTTAGCACGCCTCGCTGTCACAGCTAGTTCAGTGCAACCAAATAATTAATTATAGTCCTACCAAGACTGTTCTGAGATGACAATGAGATGCTGGTCTTGAAAGGGAATGCCTCTGTCTACACTTCCACATCCAATCCATCACAGCCCTCTGCAAATCCCTACCAATGATTGTTGATTCAAATCCTGTTGGTTTTAACCAAATAGAATTTTAAATTATACTTTAAAACCTAATAGAATTTAACTTTTCAATTGTATTTAAAAACTGAGTCGATATTTAAAATTTTAATATTAACATTTTTAGATTTTGTTTGTCACTATCTGATTCTGTTTTAAAAGCTTCCCTTTCAAATTCAACAAAAGGCTAGTTTTTAAGGACTCCAGTTCTAAAGCATAAGCTGGTGTGTTGCATTAATTGGGCCAAAGTCTCTACTTCCACTTTTCTTTTAATTTTAAATAAATCCAGACGTTAGGCTTCTCCTTGCAAAGTAGCAGGGATGAGTAACTTGCCTGCCTGATGTTAATACCCCTCCACTTCCTTAACACTGCTCCCTATCATCTCCTTACAGTAACACCACCACAGCTATGTTGGTAAGGTTGCCTGGTTAGGCGCTGTTCTGACACATTGCTCTCCGTTTGGCTGCAGAGGATGCCGTCAAGCACGAGGCTTTGTTCTTGCTGCTCCTCCAGAAGGAACAAGGGGTCTTACCAAACCTCCCAAGATGGGCATGCTCCGTATGTTAAGTGGCTGTAGAAATAGCAAATAAATCTCCCCATTTCCTGCAAGGTTGGGGACTATCCAGCCCAGTGATCTTGTTAAAAGGCTTTAAGTGAAAATTCAGTCTCCAGAGTGGATGGGTTTCATTATTGCACTAGTCAGCTGTTATGTCTAATGCAATTGTTCATTTCAGTGCGAGACTCCATAGTCTTATCACAATGCTTGTTCATTCAAGGCCATATTCCTTACCTTTTCATTTTCCTGCACTGGTTATCTTCAGGACTCGGGGAGGTTGCTACAAAGCCCATCAAGTATACATGTGGCATCAGTGTAGCAGCTGTGACATTCTCAGACATTCTGATTTGATATATTTTGTTGGTGACAGCTTACAAGCAGACAGATTTATTTATTTATGTAAGGAGAGCTACTGGGATTTTTGTTTCCATTGCCCCGGTGGTGAGTAAGATGCAGCCACACATGGCCCAACCTTACCCCAGGGGCTCTTGGCCCATGTCCCTAATAAACTTATCAAACAATACCATAATCATCTTTTTTCCTTCTCTGGCCTTTGTCCAACCATTCCCCTCGTATATAATTGTGAAAACACACATCTCCAGATTCAGGGTACACAAAAGGCTGGAGAAACTCAGCGGGTGCAGCAGCATCTAAGGAGCGAAGGAGATAGGCGACGTTTCGGGTCGAGACCCTTCTTCAGACTGGTCAGGGATCGGGGAAACGAGAGAGGGACTGTTTCTTCCCATCTCTTATCAGGTAACTGAACCAATGTACCAACAACTAGAGAGCAGTCCTGAATTACCATCTACCTTACTGAAGACCCTTGGGCTATCTTTAAACTGACTTTACAGGACTTTCTTTTGTACTAAGTCCTCGATGACTAAATGTTATTCCTTTATCCTGTATCCGTATCCTGTGGACAGCTCGATTGTATTCATGATTGTCTTTGCGCTGACTGGTTAGCACGCAACAACAGCTTATCACTGTACCTCAGTACACGTGACAAACTGATCTAAATGAAACATTCCATGTTTTGTCCCGCCTCTCCTCTCTTCTAGCTTTCTTCACCCCCCCCCCCCCCACGCACACAATCAGTCTGAAGAAGGGTCCCAACCCAAAATGTTACATGTTCTCCTGAGATGCTGCCTGATCTGCTGAGTTACTCCAACAATTTGTGTCTTTTTTTTTGTAAACCAGCATCCTTGTTTCAAATTACTACACCCATCTCTGGATTACTTCCAGTGGGAGAGGAGGAATTCCACTTGTGCAGGAGAAGTGGAGAAACCAGTGTGCCAGTCACAATAACAGGGCGGATTAAAGACTAATTCACTGAACATTGTTACTACGTATTGACATAGATATTTCAATAGTCCAGTCTCTAGTTATGTTTGATTTCACAGAATGATTCTACTCCAATGTGAAGGTTGTGTGTGCCAAACCAAGAGCTGCTGTAGATTCGGACCACTGTCACTCTGGGAATTCTTGCGTTGTATCCCTAATAATGGTGAATATAGACACAAAGTGCTGGAGTAGGACAGGCAGCATCTCTGGAGAGATGGAATGGGTGACGTTTCGGGCCGAGACCCTTCTTCAGACTCTGATAATTGCGAGTTGCCCTGGTCTGGAATAAGCAGATAATTCACTTATTCCTCCACTTCCTGAGTCACCAAGGTACAGTAACAAGCATTTGTTGCATGCTAACCAGTGGGACAAAGTGGAAAGTTCATTCCAAAAGGGCTAGCACATACGCGATGGACCAGGCGGCCTTTCGCAGTGCAATGTGATTGGTAAATTGTCAACAGCCTGGGGCAACTCCAATACCACCTCTCCCACAAGCATAGGCAGGTTGGCAGCCCCCTCGCCGCACTTCACTCCTCATTGCAGCTTCTCTGCCATGTCCAAGGAAAGGTGATGTTGATGTGGTACGCTGGAAAACCGATGGAAAATCTGGGAGTCAGAGAGCCGAGTTATACGATCAGTCAAAGAGCAGCGTCAATAACCCGTGGGACTGCACGCTAATAGGCCAGCAGCAAAATCTACATTTCTCCTAAAGGAACAATACAGTTCATTTTCCCTGTTTATCTCACATGCCCAGTTCCCAATTCCCTTCAAACAAATTTAATTCACATTCCTTCCCCCCCCCCCCCTTCCCCCTCACAAATTCACATTCCATTCCGCTCCACATTTCCTACTCTAGGCCTCTTGAGTGTTAACTTTAGGTTGGATTTCGCAGGGTGAAAGAATAAGCTTAATGACTCCATTCTTAAAACAGACGCAGGGAAAAAAAAACGTATGAAGGGGACATGGAGCAAGAAATCTGGTGGAAGTGCCTGTTAGGTTATTCAGTTTCGATACATTCAAAATCTCTCCAAGTATCCAAAGTTCTGCATGGAATTCGATGGCGTTGTGTTCGTGGGGAGGTTGAGATTAGACCTATGCGGCCCCCTTTCTCATTCGCTACTGCAGTTACTGAATTGATTTAGAGGGGCAATGGTTTCGCAGACTCAGACCCTCAGCCATACACGCTCCTTTTATATTGTCGGTTTGTGTGGATTCCATTCATAACAACCCTCCCAATGCTCTGTCATCAGGGGCGAGGCGCAATACTTTGGACTTGCAAAAGGTCAGCCAAATGAAGAATGACTGTGGTGCCCTTACAGTATGGTAGACTGCCCTGTGCCCTTACAGTATGGTAGACCGCTCTGTGCCCTTACAGTATGGTAGACCGCCCTGTGCCCTTACAGTATGGACCGCCCTGTGCCCTTACAGTATGGGACCGCCCTGTGCCCTTACAGTATGGTAGACCGCCCTGTGCCCTTACAGTATGGTAGACCGCCCTGTGCCCTTACAGTATGGACCGCCCTGTGCCCTTACAGTATGGTAGACCGCCCTGTGCCCTTACAGTATGGACCGCCCTGTGCCCTTACAGTATGGTGGACCGCCCTGTGCCCTTACAGTATGGACCGCCCTGTGCCCTTACAGTATGGTAGACCGCCCTGTGCCCTTACAGTATGGACCGCCCTGTGCCCTTACAGTATGGTGGACCGCCCTGTGCCCTTACAGTATGGTAGACCACCCTGTGCCCTTACAGTATGGTGGACTCCTAGAAAGGTTTTTTTTTCAACAAAGAGAGACGCAGGGAACCGCAGATGCTCGAATCTTGAGCAAAACACACTGCTGGAGAAGTTCAGCTGATGTTAACAAGGATGGTTGCAACTTTATTTTACAAACCCAGACCATGGTTAGACAAGGAGTTACTTTGAACGTACGTGGCACCTTTGATTACAGGTGGGCAAACACTAAAATTCACGCTGAAATTATGGCAAGTCCGGGCTGGCTTTTTTGTTTTTGCAAGATATTCGTCGAATCATGGTTGTGCGGGGCAGTGGGATGGGGGGGGGGGGGGGGGGGGGGGGGGGAGGTGAGAGAGATGGGCAACATTTTATTTGGGGTGGAGTGAAGGCGCCATCCTATTTGACCCAGTCTACGGTGAGTCAACCCCCCCCCCCCCCCCCCCCCCCCCCCCCCAACACACACACACACACACACACACATCGTTGTTGTGGTCTGGAGGTTTGAATGGGGAACAGAGCCAGACACGGAGGAATAAAGCACCGCCGGTGCCCCGAGGCTTTGTGTGTATGACGGCCACACATTGTGTGTTACACACAGCACAGGGACGCGGGGAGAGCGAGCAAGCTCCTGCATGAAGGGGAAGAATTTGCACGGCAGCTGTCATTTGCCGAGGTATGCGGGCATGTTTTGAGGAGTTGGTTTGTTTTTCTTCCGTGCCTTGACATGTAAATTTCCTGTGGAAGGCTGGCAGACCCGTAAAACCTCACACGTCTGCCTGCCGAGATCACACGGTGTTTCAACGACCCACCCCTGCTTTAGAACAGAGACTACACATCGACAACGCTGAAGTCTGAAGAAGGGAGCCGCCTCCAAACGTCGTCTGTCCATCCCATCCACTGGCGTTGCCTGACCCGCTGAACTACTCCGGCACATCGTGTTCTACGCGAGATACCAGCATCTGCAGTTCCTCGTGTCTTCAGCGACAACACTGGGTTGGTTTCATGGCCGGAGAGGATGCTGCAAGAAGGCACATTCTTTGTGAAAGGGGTAACTGTAAGCCATCAGAGATCTCCCCCCTATATTCACACCAATTCCCAATGGGGAACCCAAATCCCAAATCCCCAAATCCGAGATTGCTTCACCAGCACCGATGAGCACTCTCCGAATTTACCCTTGACATTTCACACACCAAATAGGGGCCACACAAGTCATTGGTTTCATTGCGTTGTCATCGCGATACTCCTGCCTTATATAAAGCTACGCTGACTATCCCTCATCTGTATTTCCATTTCCAATGCAAATAGATTCAGTCTTTCAGAATCCCTTCGGGTAAGTTCCCCACTGATGTTCTGCCCACGGGCCCTATAGTTCACTGGCTTGTTCTTGCAACCCTTCTTAAATACACGCACAACATTAGCCACCCGCCAGCGTTCAGGTATCTCACCCACAGCTAACAAAAATGCAAACGTCTCTGAAAGGGCCCCAGCAATTTGTTTTATTTGCTTCTCGCAATATCATAGGATACACTTGGCTAGTTTCAAGGGACATATCCACCTTTATTTGTTTCACGACCGCCCAACGTCTGTTTTGTAATATCAATACGTTTCAGGACATCATTGTCCTCTTCTCTGAACTCAGTTCCGTGGCTACACACTTAGACATAGAAACATAGAAATTAGGTGCAGCAGCAGGCCATTCGGCCCTTCGAGCCTGCCCCGCCATTCAATGTGATCATGGCTGATCATCCAACTCAGTATCCTGTACCTGCCTTCTCTCCATACCCCCTGATCCCTTTAGCACAAGGGCCACATCTAACTCCCTCTTAAATATAGGCAATGAACTGGCCTCAACTACCTTCTGTGGCAGAGAATTCCACAGATTCACCACTCTCTGTGTGAAAAATGTTTTTCTCATCTCGGTCCTAAAAGACTTCCCCCTTATCCTTAAACTGTGACCCCTTGTCCTGGACTTCCCCAACATCGGGAACAATCTTCCTGCATCTAGCCTGTCCAACCCCTTAAGAATTTTGTAAGTTTCTATAAGATCCCCCCTCAATCTTCTAAATTCTAGCGACCATACTGACGCTTCTGTGGACCGATTCGCCCCCTCGTTGCCTTTTAGCTCCTAAAACACGACACAATCTCACTTTTCAAAGCCTCTCACTCGCCAGAGGTCCCGTTATCTACCACCAGCCTCTCCATTTTCTCGGCACCCCTGCATCAAAGCACAAATGAATGAACCAGGAGGCCGTTCGGGCCAACCCACCCGTGGAATCCCCTTCACAGAGCCACGTGCTCCCCCTCGCCGCAGCCGAGGGCTTGTTTTTATTCTCGCATATTTCCTTTTGAAAGTTATTTTTGAATCTGCTCCCGACCGCCCTTTCAGACTCTGCATCCCTCATCAAAACAACTCACTGGACAAAAAAAAAAAAAATGTTCCCTCTGGTTATTTTCCCGACGACCTTAAACGCTGGGGTCACGGCCCATATAGTGCAGCGTCTCCCCGTTAACTCTATCCGCATTCTCCAAGGTTTGGGGTCTTTCTATCAACCTTCCCTCTCCCCCTTCTTCCCTCCCACTTTACCCGGAACCCCTATTTTTCCAATCTGTCAGTGCAACTGAATCCTCTCTCCCCCCCTCCCCTCCCCTCCCGCCCCAATCCAGAGTAAACCTTCCCCCCATTTGCACCCCCAACGCCGGTAAACTGCATGAGGCAGCAATGTAGGTCGCCACATTCGTGCAAAGAATGTAAGCGGGGCCCAGACCCCAGCTGCTTTGTGGACAGGGGAGGCGAATGCTAATTTTAACTGCGAACGCCGGGCACTGCACAAAGAGAGAGAGAGAGAGAGAGGAAAAAAACACACACACATCCCTTTGCATTCTGCTGCAGGAGATTGGGAGGAAAGGAGAGGGGCCAGGGTGGTGGTGGAGGGGGGAGGGAGGTCGATGCTAAACAAGGAATGCCAACTAATGGGACCAGCTGGAGGAACTATAATTAGATAAACGGCTTGGCTTTCAGCAGCCATTCTCCCCCCGGCTAATACCAAGAAAGGAATTTGTGTTCCGTAGACTACTTGCCTTTTTACTGCTTGTGTGTGTGTGTGTATATATATATATATATGAAAGTCAAATAGGCTGATTGTGAAACAGGAATAGTTCCCCAGACCGAATCTGATTGTGCGGTCGGAGACTGACTGGGCAATGCGCCGTGAGCCAAATCCCTGGAGCAAACACTGTCGCGAATCGACCCATTAACATTGGACAGACTGGGAGAAGTACGTCGAGGGTTGCCACGGCAACAAGGGGAGACCAGCTTCTTTGCAAGCAATCCATATCGCAGGATGATGAAATATATTTGAAGAATCCCGCCCCCACCAAAGCAAGTTTGTGCAAATGTAAATTATTATTCAATCGGCGCAGCTCGTTGATCCGAGCCCTTTGATCTCAGAAGCGCCCGAGTGTTTATTTCAATCGTCCAGACCTAAATACGTTTTAAGCGCCTTCATCGCTGAGAATACTTCCCTGGGCAAGGTCAGCGCGATATTGCCATGCTGCCCTCGCCCTCCCCTCCCCTCGCCAGCCTTTCATTGCTTGGACACACCAGGGGTCGGATACCCACCCGCTCCCCAGCCCCAGTTTGTGCTTTTACCCATTCAAGTGAGTTATCTCGGCGCTCACTCACTCACTCACTCACTCACTCACTCACTCACTCACTCACTCACTCACTCACTCACTCACTCACTCATTCATTCACTCACTCATTCACTCACTCACTCACTCACTCACTCACTCACTCACTCACTCATTCACTCACTCATTCACTCATTCATTCACTCACTCATTCACTCACTCACTCACTCACTCACTCACTCACTCACTCACTCACTCACTCACTCATTCACTCACTCACTCACTCACTCACTCACTCACTCACTCACTCACTCATTCACTCACTCACTCACTCACTCACTCACTCACTCACTCACTTATTGGGAACATGCAAAGCAAAATTAAAATAGCCTTTTCACTATTTTCCGGTTTTGGAAATTGTGGATAATTCGCCGTTGTAAAATTAACTCTTTCCTAGTAAAAAAAAGAGGAACAGCCGTTAGTTGGAGCGCAGGCGTCCAAGAAAGCACCCCCCCCCCCTCCTTCCCCTTGTCGGATAAACACTAAGTGCTGGAGGAACAGCGGGTCAGGCAGCATCTGTAGAGGGAAATGGACAGGGTCAAGACCCTTCTTCAGACCTTTCCATTCCCCCCGCAGATGCTGCATGACCCGCTGAGTTCCTCCCGTACTTTGTGTTTTTGATCCAGATTCCCTCATCTGCAGTTCCTTTGTGTCTCCACTCCATTCTCCCCCCGACTGTTCCCCGTGAGCGACCCTCCCGTCCACTCAATCCCAACCCCGGGCGCAGGCGTTTGATGAACTGTCGGGGAGACACTGTTAGGCGGATTCTACCGTGGGTGGGTTCGCAGTCACAGCAGCCCTTCCTGATTAATTCTGCCCAGATGGGTCACTTCATCAGACTTCCCCTTCTGAGCCAAAGTATTCTGCAAGGCATCTCTCGCACGCCCCCCCCTTCGCTCCGAGGCTGGGAGACGGTGGACGATTTACAACAACACTTCCTCCTAAATAACCGTCAACACAGGAGCACCTGAAGGCCTAATGCTCAGAGTCAGTCCCCTGCTCTACTCTCCCTACACCATTGACTATGGAGCCGGACACAGTTCCAACACCGTTTTTACATTTGCCGATGATACCACTGTTGTGGATGAATTATTGGTGACCATAGGCCAGTGCAGGTGGGGGGGGGGGGGGGGGGGGGTGGGGGGGGCAATTGGAAACCCGGCTCATTGGCGCCTGAACCATAATCTTGGTCTTTGAAGATGTGTCCTGGGATCAGCACATTGATACAGTCCAAAGAAAGCTCACCAATGCCTCTACTTCCGCAGCTGATTGAGGAGATTCAGTATGTTGGCAAACACTGACAAATTGTTCTAGGTACATAGAAACATAGAAAATAGGTGCAGGAGGAGGCCATTCGGCCCTTCGAGCCAGCACCACCATGCATTGTGATCATGGCTGATTGTCCCCTATCAATAACCCGTGCCTGCCTTCTCCCCATATCCCTTGACTCCACTAGCCCCTAGAGCTCTATCTAACTCTCACTTAAATCCATCCAGTGACTTGGCCTTCACTGCTCCCTGTGGCAGGGAATTCCACAAATTCACAACTCTCTGGGTGAAAAAGTTTTTTCTCACCTCGGTCTTAAATGACCTCCCCTTTATTCTAAGACTGTGGCCCCTGGTTCTGGACTCGCCCAACATTGGGAACATTTTTCCTGCATCTAGCTTGTCCAGTCCTTTTATATTTTATATGTTTCTATAAGATCCCCCTCACCCTTCTAAACTCCAGTGAATACAAGCCTAGTCTTTTCAATCTTTCCTCATATGACAGTCCCGCCATCCCAGGGATCAATCTCGTGAGCCTACGCTGCACTGCCTCAATCACAGTAGTAAGCATACTGACTAATTGCATTATGATCTGGTAACTCAAAGACCTAGGAATGAAGGAGGCTGCAGAGTGTGGAAGGCACTGCCCAGTCCATCACAGGTACTGGCCTTCCAACCATCAAATGGATTTATAAGAGGCGTTGTCTCAAAAACACAGCTAATGTGATGAACGTTATCAAAGACCCACACCACCTTGTCCACGCTCTCATCTCCTTCCTACAATTGGGAAGACAATACAAGAGTCTGAAAACCAAGACCACCAGGTTGATGGGCAGCTTCTTCCCAACAACCATCCGTGCCCAATACTAACCACCACCTCAGCAACTATAATCTATGGAAAACACATGGTGCTGGAGCAACTCAGCATGTCACCTGTGGAGGGAAATGGACAGACTGCGTTTCGGGTCGCGACCCTTATTTTGAAGAAACATCGTCCATCCATTTCCCTCCATTGACAATGCCTGACCTGCTGAGTTCCTCCAGTATTTTGCGTTTTGCTTAAGATTCCTGTCCCCATGATTTTTTAATGGAGTTTATTTTCGGTTACACTACAGATTTTGCAGTTTTAGGGTTACCTAGTATTAGTGATCATTCATTTATTATTTTATTGTTGGATATTCATCTGTGTATTATTACATTATCAGACATGTTAAGCTGCAGCACATGAGAATGTCATTGTTCCGCTGCCAGTACATATGACAATTACATCCACTTGACTCTCTTCAAACATTGTTTTGCGTGCTACCCACGTAAATCATACCATCCATGAGTGCACCAGAGAGTGCAAAGGACAAAATAAACAGTGCAAAAACAGGGAGAAATAACCAGCGAGAAAATAAACACTCTCCTGACAGCTACAGACAATGCAGAAAAAAGGAAAGAAGACACAATGGCACAAGGTAGTCTGGAAGATTGGAAATTCATCCTTAATTGGTAATGAGGTCCGTTCAAGAGCCTGATACAGTGGAAAAGAAAC
The DNA here is from genome assembly GCA_035221665.1 of Okamejei kenojei. Classification (NCBI taxonomy): domain Eukaryota; kingdom Metazoa; phylum Chordata; class Chondrichthyes; order Rajiformes; family Rajidae; genus Okamejei; species Okamejei kenojei. The sequence goes on along the minus strand of CM069135.1, from coordinate 25,760,794 downwards.
TTCCTGAAACTGGTGTTACATGTTTTCAAGCTTCTGTACCTTCAGCCCAACATGAGAGAGAGGAAATAAATGGGGTGTGAGTGGTCCTTGATTACATTGGTTGCCTGATGTTGGAGGCTTGAGTCAATGGGGGGGAGAGGTTAATTGGGGTGAGGGACTGAGCTACAGTGTAGACAACCGGTACAGTGGCACCATTGTGAGAGGATTGTGTAGAATAGGTCCACTATGTCACTGGGCTCCACACACAGTCACTCTCAATCACTGGTGTCCCCATAGAGTCACTCCCCTCTACAGCAGGGCACCTCTCCATTACTCTGCCCACATGCGCCACTCCGTTCTGTCACTGGTCTCCGCTCGCCTTCGAGATGGAGAGACTCATCGACGTCCTTGGTCACCAGATGGAGTCAATCTGCACCACCACTAATCTCCACACGGAGTCACTCTACAACACTCTGCTCCACATTGAGTCACTCCTCTCCATCATGGCCTCCCTCCGTCTCTGATCTCCGCAAGGAGTCTGCTGTCTCTCCACATCAGCCACTCCCTTCTATCTCTATTCTATGCATCGGGTCATTCCTCTCACTCACAGGTCTCCACACGGAGTTACTCCGCTCCAACATTAGTCTCTGCTCTCGTTCATTCTTCTTCACAGTTACTCCAGTCCTGGACAGGTCTCCACATGGAGTCACTCCCCTCCATCACTGGTCTTGACAAGGAGTTAATCCGCTCTTCCACCGATTGTCTCCACTTGGTGTCACTCTTCCCCATCACCCGTCTCCACGGTGAGTCACTCTCCATCTCTAGTTTCTACATGGAGTCACTCCTCTCCAGCACTGCCCTCTGTACGGAGCCACTCTCCATCGATGGCCTCCACACAGGGTCACTCCACTCCATGATAGGTTTCTACATTGAGTTACTCCTGGCCATTACTGTTCTCCACATGGAGTCACTTCCCTCCATGACTGTCATCACTCTCCATCTCTGGTCTTCATGTGGAGTCACTCTCCATCTCTGGTCTTCATGTGGAGTCACTCTCCACCTCTGGTCTTCACGTGGAGTCACTCTCCATCTCTGGTCTTCACGTGGAGTCACTCTCCATCTCTAGTCTTGACATGGAGTCACTCTCCATCTCTGGTCTTCATGTGGAGTCACTCTCCACCTCTGGTCTTCACGTGGAGTCACTCTCCATCTCTGGTCTTCACGTGGAGTCACTCTCCATCTCTGGTCTTCACGTGGAGTCACTCTCCATCTCTAGTCTTGACATGGAGTCACTCTCCATCTCTGGTCTTCACGTGGAGTCACTCTCCATCTCTAGTCTTGACATGGAGTCACTCTCCATCTCTGGTCTTCACCTGGAGTCACTCTCCATCTCTGGTCTTCACGTGGAGTCACTCTCCATCTCTAGTCTTCACGTGGAGTCACTCTCCATCTCTGGTCTTCACGTGGAGTCACTCTCCATCTCTGGTCCCCTCACGGAGTCACTTCTCTCCTCCACCACCGCTCTCCACACAGAGTCACTCCACTCTATCTCCACTCTCGACATTGAGTTACTCTCCATGACTGGAATGGAATGGCAGATGACTGTTATTTTGGGTTTCCCCTTCTCTGGGGATCTACCTCCCTCATCGCACAGTGATGGAGACCTTGATTATCTGACTGCATGGAGTCACTCCCCCTGTATTTCTATGCCTTCAGAATGGAGATGACTCTAGACAATAGACAATGGGTGCAGGAGTAGGCCTTTTGGCCCCTCGAGCCAGCACCGCCATTCAATGTGATCATGGCTGATCATCCACAATCAGTACCCCGTTCCTGCCTTCTCCCCATATCCCCTGACTCTGATATCTTTAAGAGCTCTGTCTAACTCTCTCTTGAAAACATCCAGAGAACCGGCCTCCACCGACCTCTGAGGCAGAGAATTCCACAGACTCACAACTCTCTCCGTTCTAAATGGCTTACCCCTTATTCTTAAACTGTGGCCCCTGGTTTTGTACTCCCCCAACATCGGGAACATGTTTCCTGCCTCTAGCGTGTCCAAACCCTTAGTAATCTGAAATGTTTTAATAAGATCCCCTCTCATCCTTCGAAATTCCGGAGTGTACAAGCCCAGCCGCTCCATTCTATCAACATATGACAGTCCCGCCATCCCGGTAATTAACCTGGTGAACCTACGCTGCACTGAGGAGGAATTTCTTTAGCCAGAGGGTGGTGAACCTGTAGAATTCATTGCCACAGATGGAGGTGGAGGCCAAGTCATTGGGTATTTGTAAAACCTTCGCCAATTGTAAATTGATAGGTTTTTGATCCGTCAAAGGTGTCCGGGAGAGATAGGAGAATAGGGTTGAAAGGGAAAAATAGATCAGCCATGATCGAATGGCAGAGCAGACACGATGGGCCCAGATGCTTTCCAATGTTGCATGATCTAAATTCCGCAGCCACTGAGATGGGATTTGAATTCAGGTGTGTGGATTGTTCGTTGGAGCCTGTGTGGCCAGGCCAACAACTGCACTACCACCACTGTGCATTTATGATGGAAAGAAGGGGATTCTTGTTAATAATGTAATGTGGCAGAAAGTGAGCTTGCGTTGCGAGGCTGGGATATTGTAACTGGATTGCGATGATTAGAAATGGGATATTAATAAATTGGAATGAATACAAAGTTGTATACACATACTGTATACAGTTAATCAAAAAAACATTGATAACATCTGCAGGAAGTTTGTATGATTAAACCTAAGAGCTGCGGATAAGCCAATTTTACTTCAATGATGGGAAAAGTTTTAGTTTAGTTTGGTTTAGACACAGATTGGAAATAGGCCCTTTGGCCCACTGAGTCCATGCCGGCCATGGATCACTCGTACACTCGTTCTATGTTATCCCACTATCCATCCTACACTCCAGGGGTATTTATAGAAGCCTATTAACCTACAAATCCGCATGTCTTTGGAGTGTGGGAGGGAACCGAAGCTCCCGGAAAAAAACCCACGCAGTCACAGGAAGAAATTGCAAGCTCCACACAGACAGCACCCGTGGTCAGGATCGAACCCGGGTCTCTGGCGCTGTGAGGCAGCAACTCTACTGTGCCGCCTCAATTCTGAACACACCGCCACCACTAGCACAAAGTTCTGGAAACAATAACCTAAAAGATACTTACCGCTCAGGTAAAAATAACATAGTGTGCATTTATTGAGACCAATGGAGATGATCGATGAAGTAACAGAGAAGGTCAAAGAGGGAAATGCGGTTGCAGTGTCCTTCAAAAGTCGTTTGTTAAAGTGCCACGTAATAGATCGTAATGTCATCAAGATTACAAACCGTGGAACAAAATGATATGTGGTAATGTTGATATAAAATTGGCCAAGTAACAGGAACCAGAAGTGGTGTAACGTTGCCTTGCAGACCAGAGGAAGCGCTCGGTGGGGTTGCTACCGGAGCCATGGCTTCTCTTTGTACGATTTGGTCTTGAGGGCACAGGGCACAATTTTCAGATTTGAACTTCAGATCAAAACTTGAAGCAGTGGTGAACTGCGAGGGAGATAATAAAAAATGTAATGGATGTTGAGTGAGGGCTGCGTGGCTGGGAAACCTTACACCTTAGCAGGGAGAGCGGAAACAGACCTGGTGTTAAATATGGTTCATAAATCAGTTTTGTTTGAATATATTGAGATATTGTTGGCGGTTTGTCATGGATGGAATGCGGGATATTGTTATTGATTGTGACGGATGGAAAATGGGATTTTGTTATTGAATTGGAGGAGTTGGAATGTGTGATCTTGCTAATAGGCTGGCGGGCTGGTAAAGTGGGTGTTGTTAAATTGGTCTGGCAGCAAAATGGGTGGTTGTGAATACTGTAGCTTTGCATGGATATAAAGTAGGTTGTTATTAATAGCTTGGCACAGATGGAAACTGTGATGCAGGTTGGGTTGGACGCAGAGCAGGATTTTGTTAATAGGATAGTGTGCGTTGAAAGTGTGAAATTATTCATAGATTTGTGCGGGTTCTTGTAATTCTTTGAATTCTAAGCAGTGATGTCAGCAGTGATATTATACTGAGCGCGGAAGATACAATCTAAGAGTCAATAAATCAGGTCATTAAACCATAAACAATTGGTTTTTGAGCAAAGTCTAGCCAATTTTGATTCAGTCTATCAAACAAATAAATAAAGAGTACAGAGCAAGCTATTGTCACGACTACAGTGGGTGTGAGTTTGGGAGTAGCTGTTTTTCTTTCACCTTGCTTTGCTTTGAGACAGGGTGGTGTGGAAGAAGCAACACACGCAATTGGAGGAACTCAGTAGGTCGGCCAGCATCTGTGGCAGGGGCAAGATGTAGAAACAATGACCTGCTAAATAATGAATTACACAAAAGGACACAAAGTGCTGGAGTAACGCAGCGGGTCAGGCAGCATCTCTGGAGAACATGGATAGGTGACGTTTCACAGAGCGCTGGAGTAACTCAGCGGGTCAGGCAGCATCTCTGGAGAACATGGATAGGTGACGTTTCACAGAGCGCTGGAGTAACTCAGCGGGTCAGGCAGCATCTCTGGAGAACATGGATAGGTGACACCGTGTTGGGACCCTTCTTCCGACTGATTTTGGGGGAGAGAGAAGGAGCAGGACGAAGAGTTGCAGGTAATAGGTGGACACAGGTGAGGGAGATTTTTGATAGGCAGATGATAGCCAGAGATTAGAGCAAAAGTGTGAGATAGATTGAAGAGCTGCGAATTGTGAAGGAATGTTGAAGGAGAGGGGGAGGGGATGGAGAGAAATGGGTGAGAGTCCAGGTGGGGCATGGGGAGGGGGGGTGGTAAAGGGGAGGGGGAGGGGGTTGTTAGAGGTTAAAATAGGATAATTCAATGATTATACCATCGGGCTGTAAGCTACCCAAGTGGAACATGAGGTGCTGTTCCTCCAATTGGCATGTTGCCGCGCTCTGGCAATGGAAGAGGCCTAGGGCAGAAAGTTCACAAGTTATAGAATTAGGCCATTCAGCCCATCGAGTCTACTCTGTCACTCAATCATGGCTGATCTCTGCCACCTAATCCCATTTTCCTGCCTTCTCCCCATTACCTGTGACACCCGTTCTAATCAGGAATTTGTCTATATCTGCATTAAAAATTACTTGGCCTCCACAACCCTCTGTGGCAATGTGTTCCACAGATGAACTACCCCTGACTAAAGACGTTCCTCCTCACCTCCTTTCTAAAAGAGCGCCCCTTAATTCTGAGGCCATGACCTCTGGTCCTAGACTCTCCCACCAGTGGAAACATCCTTTCCACATCCACTCTATCTGTGCCTTTCACTATTCTATAAGTTTCAATGAGGTTCCCCCGTCAACCTTCTAAACTCCAGCGAGTACAGGCCCAGTGCTGTCAAACGCTCATCATATGCTAACCCACTCATTCATGGAATCATGCTTGTAAACCTTCTCTGGGCCCTCTCCAGAGCCGGCACACCCTTCCTCAGATATGGGTCAGCATAGGAATGGCAAGAGGAGGGAAAGTGTTTAGCAGGCAGGAGATCCAGTAGGCCCTGGTGGACTGAGAGCGAATGTTCAGCGAAACGATTGCTTGGTTTTGGGTGGAAGGAAATGGACAGTCCTTGTTTCGGGTTGAGACCCCAGAGGTGAAAGAAAGTCTTGTAGGAAGTACGTCAACAGCTGACCTACCGGGCTACAGACCAGCAAATAGGAAGTGGGACTGAACTAAAAAGCTCATCTCTGCCGTGAATTTCAACGATAATTATTACATTCCGCGGAGGAAAAATTAGGTCAAAATTATTTTGAAAATAATAATCTATGTAGGGTGATGGATGTGGGAATACAAACGGACAAATCACTTAAAAAATAATACTGGCTGATGTAAGCAAAAAAACAGCACACTCAGGATTATTTAGAGATGAATTGAAACCTGGAGAAGGTGCTGATCTTCAATTGTATCTGAATTAGTCATAGTGTCAGACAACACGGAACTCAACCCTGCTCGTTCATGATCAAGCACGATGAGTTCAAGTTCAAGTTCAAGTGAGTTTCTTGTCATGTGTCCCTGATTGGACAATGAAATTCCGGCTTTGCTTCAGCACACAGAACATAGTAGGCATTGACTACAGAACAGATCAGTGTGTCCATACACCATTATATGAATACATACACACATGAATAAATCAACGGATAAAGTGCAAATAACAGATAATGGGTTATTAATAATCAGAGTTTTGTCCGAGCCAGGTTTAATAGCCTGACGGCTGTGGGGAAGTAGCTATTCCTGAACCTGGTCGTTGCAGTCTTCAGGCTCCTGTACCTTCTACCTGAAGGTAGCAGGGAGATGAGTGTGTGGCCAGGATGGTGTGGGTCCTTGATGATGCTGCCAGCCTTTTTGAGGCAGCGACTGCGTGTAAGGCAGTCCCATTTAAGGTAGTCCCATTTGTCTGAGCCTGGCTCATATCTCTCTAAACCTTGCCTCCACGTACCTGTCCAAGTGGCTTTTAAATGCTCTTATTGTATCTGCCTCATCTCCCCCTCTGACAGCTCGTTTCATACCCACCACTATCTATGTGAAAAAGTTGCCTCACAAGTTCCTATTAAATCTTTTCCCTCTCATCTTAAACCTTTGCTTTCAGGTTTTTGATTCCCCTACCATAGGAAGACTGCGCTTTCACCCTGTCTATTCCTCTCGTGAGTTTATACACCTCGATAAGTTCACTCTCCACCTCCTGCACTCCGAGGAATAGTCCCCACCTTTCCCCGCAGCTGGGTCCTGTCATCCTTTCCAGGATCCCTCCCTTTTATAACACTCCCCAGGGCCCTCCCTTCACTATAAAGGTCCTGTCCTTGTTTGACTTTCCCAATGCAACAACTCACACTTGTCTGAATTAAACTCTATTTGCCATTCCTCAGCACACTTGCCCAGCTGATCAAGCTCCCGCTGTAACAGTTTTAAAGAAGGAACTGCAGATTCTGGAGAATCGAGGGTACACAAAAAGCTGGAGAAACTCAGCGGGTGCAGCAGCATCTAAGGAGCGAAGGAGATAGGCGACATTTCGGGTCGAGACCCTTCTTCAGACTGGTCAGGGATCAGGGAAACGAGAGATATAGACGGTGAAGTGGAGAGATAAGGAACAATGAGTGAAAGATATGCAAAAAAGTATCGGTGATAAAGGGAACAAGCCATTGTAAGCTGTTTGTGGTGTGAAAATGAGAAGCTGGTGCGACTGGGGTGGGGGAGGGAGATAGAGATAGAGGGAATGCCAGGGCCCGAGGGGCTGAGGGAGAGGTGGGAAGGGGAGGAGACAGCAAGGGTTAACAGAATTGAGAAAATTCAATATTCAAGCCCAAAGGATGCAGACTCCCCAAGCGGAATATGAAGTGCTGTTCCTCCAGCTTGCGGTGTTGCTCACCCTGGCCGTGGAGGAGGCCCAGGACCGAGAGGTCGGATGTGGAATGGGAGGGGGAGTTGAAGTGCTGAGCCACCGGGAGGTCGGGTTGGTTATTGCGGACCGAGCGGAGGTGTTCGGCGAAGCGATCGCCAAGCCTCCGCTTGGTCTCACCGATATAGATCATCTGGCATCTGGAGCAACGGATGCAGTAGATGAGGTTGGAGGAGGTGCAGGTGAACCTCTGTCGGACCTGGAAGGACTGCTTGGGTCCCTGAAAGGAGTGGAGGGGGGAGGTGAAGGGACAAGTGTTGCATTTCTTGCGGTTGCAAGGGAAAGTGCCCGGGGAAGGGGTAGAGTGGGAGGGGAGGGAAGAATGGACAAGGGAGTTGCGGAGGGAGCGGTCTTTGCGGAAGGCAGACAGGGGGGGAGATGGGAAGATGTGGCGGGTGGAGGGGTCACGTTGGAGGTGGCGAAACTGGCGGAGGACTATATGTTGTATTTGCCGGCTGGGGGGTGAAAGGTGAGGACCAGGGGGACTCTGCCCTGTTTGCGAGTGGGGGAATGGGGAGCGAGGGCAGTGTTGCGGGGTATGGAGGAGACCCTGGTGCGAGCCTCGTCAATAGTGGGGGAGGGGAATCCCCGTTCTCTGAAGAATGAGGCCATTTGTGATGACCTGGTGTGGAACACCTCATCCTGGGAGCAGATGCGGCGTAGACGGAGGAATTGGGAATAGGGGATGGAGTCCTTACAGGAAGCAGGGTGGGAGGAGGAGTAGTCCAGGTAGCTGTGGGAGTCAGTAGGTTTGTAGTGGATGTCGGTCAGGAGCGTATCACCTGCAATAGAGATGGTGAGGTCAAGGAATGGTAGGGAAGTGTCGGAAATGGTCCAAGTGTATTTGAGTGCCGGATGGAAGTTGGTGGTGAAATGAATGAAGTCAGTCAGTTGTGTGTGGGTGCAGGAGGTGACACCAAAGCAGTCGTTCGATGTAACGGAGGTAGAGGTCGGGGATGGGGCCCTGGTACGCCGAGAACAAGGATTGTTCGACGTACCCAACAAAGAGGCAAGCGTAGCTGGGGCCCATGCGTGTCCCCATAGCTACGCCTTGTGTTTGGAGGAAATGGGAGGAATCAAAAGAGAAGTTATTGAGGGTGAGGACCAACTCTGCTAGGCGGAGGAGGGTGTCAGTGGACGGGTATGGGTTGCTCCTCTGGTCGAGGAAGAACCGGAGGGCTTTGAGACCGTCCTGGTGGGGGATGGAGGTGTAGAGTGACTGGACGTCCATGGTAAAGATGAGAGGATGGGGGCCTAGGGAATGGAATGCACGGAGCCGACGGAGAGTGTCTGAGGTGTCACCTCCGCTCGGTCCGCAATAACCAACCTGACCTCCCGGTGGCTCAGCACTTCAACTCCCCCTCCCATTCCACATCCGACCTCTCGGTCCTGGGCCTCCTCCACGGCCAGAGTGAGCAACACCGCAAGCAGGAGGAACAGCACCTCATATTCCGCTTGGGGAGTCTGCATCCTTTGGGCTTGAATATTGAATTTTCTCAATTCTGTTAACCCTTGCTGTCTCCTCCCCTTCCCACCTCTCCCTCAGCCCTCGGGCCCTGGCATTCCCTCTATCTCTATCTCCCTCCCCCCCCCACCCCAGTCGCACCAGCTTCTCATTTTCACACCACAAACAGCTTACAATGGCTTGTTCCCTTTATCACCGATACTTTTTTGCATATCTTTCACTCATTGTTCCTTATCTCTCCACTTCACCGTCTATATCTCTCGTTTCCCTGATCCCTGACCAGTCTGAAGAAGGGTCTCGACCCGAAACGTCGCCTATCTCCTTCGCTCCTTAGATGCTGCTGCACCCGCTGAGTTTCTCCAGCTTTTTGTGTACTCCCGCTGTAACAGCACTGGGAGAATGGTACGCAGTACTGAGTGGATAAAGACCTTTTGCAAACTCCATGGATAATGTCGGGTGCAAAAGATATTTATACAAATGCCAGGACTTGAGGCAGTAAAGGGATGAACAACCTTTTCTCTTGAAAGGACAGGCCGAGTGGTATACTGAGAAATGCACGTGGATTTTCAAGAGGCTGTGTTGGAAAAGTGAGAGTGCTGCCGTTTGCAGTGGGGAGGGAGACTGGAGCTCTGCAGTGTTGCACAGGCAGAAAGAAATTGCACGGGAACTTGAGAGGAACCTCCGATCCAGAGTGATGAAGGTGGTGAATACGGAGGCTCCCACAAGAGGAGTTAAGGTGGGAGGGTTTTGAAGACTTTCATTCGGGTGGGGTGAAGATGAGGATCGAGAGTTTTAAACAGGTGTCCACAAGGGCATAGAGGAATGGGGTAGAATTCGGCCATTCAGCCCATCAAGTCTGCTCCATCATTCAATCAAGATTCAAGAGAGTTTATTGTCATGTGTCCCTGATAGGACAATTACATTCTTGCTTTGCTTCAGCGCAACAGAACATAGTAGGCATGACTACAGAACAGATCAGTGTGTCCATATACCATTTTATAAATATATACACACATGAATAAATCAACTGATAAAGTACAAATAACAGATAATGGGCTATCGATCATGGCTGATCTGCTTTAAAAATACCCAACGTCTTGGCTTCCACAGCCGTCCGTGCAATTAATTCTGCAGATTCACCACCCTCTGGCTACAGAATGTTCCTCCTGATTATTCAGAGCCTATGGCCTCTGGTCCCAGCCTCTCCAACTACTGGAAGCATACTCTCCACATCCACTCTATCTAGCTCTTTCATTATTCGGTAGGTTTGACCCCCCCCCCATCCTAAAGGCAGCCAGGTAAAGAAGCTACCGTGGAAATGTGGGCATGAGCACTCTGACACCACAATGTTAAGCAGGTGTGAACACTCCTCATGAAAAGTCAACACTTTGAAATGGCCACACGTCATGGTTGCCAATGTTAGGCCAAGGCTGATTGATGGCAGAGGTTTGCTTGTGATGGACTAGATTTTATGTTCTTATTAAAAGCCATTTGGAATACCTGAAAGAGAGTTATCCAAAGGACATTAGTATTCATGGGAAAGAAGGGGGTAATTTAAATATATTTGCATTCAGGTGCAAGTGAGTTTTTTAATGATGTAGAAGATCCCTAATTATTGCCAACCTCTGGCACAGAAAACTCTACACGGGCAGTGTCTCCGGCTGCAGAATGTGATTGCTGTTGCAGGGTGTTAATGGAAGTGGAAGGAAAAGGGGAACATGATTTAGATTTTAAACTTTAGAGATACAGCGTGGAAACAGGACCTTCAGCCCACCGAGCGCATCGACCAGCGATCGCCCCGCACACTAACACTAGGGACAACTTACAATTTTACTGAAGTCAATTAATCTACAAACCTGTGCGGCTTTGGAGCTTGGGAGCAAACCGGAGCATCCGGAGAAAACCCACGTTGGCCTCTGAGTACGTACAAACTCTGTACAGACAGTACCCGTAGATAGGATTGAACCCGGGTCTCTGGCGCTGTAAGGCAGCAACCCACCACTGCACTGCAGGGCCACCCACATGGGATGAATGGAATGGAAAGCAAGGGGATAGGATGACAGATGGGCCGAAGGGGAGAATCTCCCTACAGGTGAGTTTGCTGACATGCTCTGAACACTATAACTCAGACAAGACAGCTATTGAAAGTCTTATTGAAGTCTTGCAGGGACCATGCCCGATTACAAATGTAGTATGTGAAGTAGTGCTCGTGAGTGTGTGCTTGTGTGCGGCTGTGTATGGTTGCATGCGTATGTGTGCATGCATTTGTGTTTACCTGTGTGCCCGCATGCGTGTCCTTGTGAGTGTACATGCATGTGTCTGAAGAAGGGTCTCGACCTGAAACGGCATCCATTCCTTCCCTCCAGAGATGCTGCCTGACCCGCTGAGTTACTTCCAGCATTTTGTGACAATCTCCTATGCATGTATACGTTGGTGTGTTTGTGTTTGCATGTACTCTAAGTGTGCATGCATGTGAGTGTTTGCCCGCTTGTGTGTGTGTGTGTGTGTGTGTGTGTGTGTGTGTGTGTGTGTGTGTGTGTGTGTGTGTGTGTGTGTGTGTGTGTGTGTGTGTGTGTACCTCATGAGTCGTTGCATCTGGTGTGTGTGCTTAAGATATCAGCACTGGGAGAATGCATTAAGAGCAAAATTACCTTTGTATGTAGATGTTATTTCATTTGAGAAATTGGCTGTGACAAAGAATTTTGAAAGCCCCAATGTATGAAGGAGTGAAACATTCTCGTTACTCTTTAGTCATTAACACGCACGACCATGATTGTAAATGGTTTGGAAATTCTCAGAACATCACAGTGCAGCTGCCAGTGACCTTATTGAGGGAAGTGTGACCCTACTCAGACATTAAATGCTAAGGGAGCTTGATAAGGGAGATGCTAAGCTGTTTCTATTAATGGGAGAATCGCGTACAGGGGGACAGGGCTACACGCTGAAACCGGGCCACTTGAATAAATGATACTTTATTGTCACATGTGACAATTCACAGTGATATTCTTTGTTTTGCATACCCAAGGTGTGCAAAGGGTCGCTACATAAAGGGCGCTGACACAGTTACAAAGTATTCCATTTTACACAAACCAATTTTAACACACTCCATTTGTGTTCATATCCCACCTTAGTTCTCAGCGGCCCCCCCATGCTGGATCCTCCTCTGTTCTTCCTCATGGCGATCCCCCCACTCCGGATCCTCCTCTGTTCTTCCTCATGGCGATCCTCCCACTCCGGATCCTCCTTTGTTCTCGGCGGCACATCCGTCCTCTGGCACCCACCTCAACCGACGTCACCCTCGCCATCGACCACCGTCCCCACCTCGACCACCGGCACCCTCATCGTCCGCCAACCCGACCTCCTCACTGAGGTGAGGTGAGATGAGTAGAAATCTCTTCTCGGAGAGCAGTAAATGCCTGGAAAACTTTGCCCCCAAGCGGGTCATCAGGTATATTTAGGGTGGGGATACATTAATATTCAAAGATCAAGAAATTGAGGGTTATGGGGAAATTGGCACAGAACACGGGTTGAGGGCTGGAAGAGGTTTAGATCAAACGATCATTTTGAATAGTGGGACAGGCTTGATGAGCCCAATAGCCTTCTTCTGCCCCTTTGTCCTTGCATTCCAGCGTTTGCTCCTCCATTGTGTACCATGGGAGGGGGGGGGGGAGGAGGAAGGAAACATGGTGGTGCAGCAGGCAGTGTCCCTGCCTCACCGCTCCAGCAAGCTGAGTTCTGCTGCTGTCTCTGCGGAGTCTGCACCTTCTCCCTGTGACTCTGTGGGTTCTTCCACCCCCTTTCGCGGTGCTCTATCGGAGTGGTGCATGCGGTGGGATGTGAAGCGGCTGCTGTGGTTTAACCCTGGCCAGGGACGGAGGTGGGACCACCTAAGGGGGAGAGGAGGAGGCTGTGATAGAGAACAGCTTACAGCGAATGGTTAGGGGGGAGTGGAGTATAGGACTGATGGGATTGCTCTGAGATATTATGGTTTAAATAACCTCCTTCTCCACAAGAAGACAGGGTGACATGGTGGTGCTGTGGTGGAGTTGCTGCCTTACAGCAGCAGAGACCCAGGTTCGATCTTGACTGTGTGTGCTGACTGGATGGAGTTTGTGTGTTCTCCCTGTGACAGCGTGTGTTTTCTCTGGGTGCTCCGGTTTCCGCCAACACTCCTTTGTTCGAGGCGTTCCGTCGCCCCATCCCCCAACTCTCCCTCCGTTACATCGACGACTGCATTGGTGCTACCTCCTGCACCCACACACAACTCACTGACTTCACCCATTTCACCACTAACTTCCATCCGGCGCTCAAATACACCTGGACCATTTCCGACATTCCCCCACCATTTCTAGACCTCACTATCTCCATTGCAGGTGATAGACTACTGACCGACATCCACTATAAACCCACTGACTCCCGTGGCCATCTGGTCTACATTTCTTCCCACCCTGCTTCCTGTAAGGACTCCATCCCCTACTCCCAATTCCTCCGTCTACGCCGCTTCTGCACCCAGGATGAGGTGTTCCGCACCAGGGCATCGGAGATGTCCTCATTCTTCAGGGAACGGGGGTTCCCCTCTTCTACTCACGATGAGGCTCTCACCAGGGTCTCTTCTATACCCTGTAACTCTGCTCTCACTCCATATCCTCCCACTCGTAACAAGGGCAGAGTCCCCCTTGTCCTCACCATCCACCCTACCAGCCGTCACATACAACAGATAATCCTCCAACATTTCCGCCACCTCCAACGGGACCCCACCACTGGCCACATCTTCCCATCTCCTCCCCTGTCTGTTTTCCGCAGAGACCACTCCCTCGGTAACTCCCTGGTCAAATCGTCCCTTCCCACCCAAACCACCCCCTCTCCGGGCACTTTCCCTGGCAACCGCAGGAAATGCTACACTTGTCGCTTTACCTCCCCCCTTCATTCAAGGACCCAAGCAGTCTTTCCAGGTGTGGCAGAGGTTCACCTGCACCTCCCACAACCTCATCTATTGCATCCGCTGCTCTAGGTGTCAGCTGCCCTACATCTGTGAGACCAAGCGTAGGCTTGGCGATCGCTTCGCCAAACATCTCCACTCGGTTCGCAATAACCAACCGGATCTCCCGGTGGCTCAGCACTTCACCACCCCCTCCCAGTCCAAATGCGACCTTTCTGTCCTGGGCCTCCTCCATGGCCAGAGTGAGTCCCACCGTAAGTTGAATGAGCAGCACCTCATATTTCGCTTGGGCAGTCTACACCCCAGCGGTATGAACGTTGACTACCTATTTCAGGTAGTCCCTGCTTCCTCCTCCTCTTCCCAGCTCTCCCTCAGACCACTGTCTCCGCCTCTTCCTTTCTTCTTCCCGCCCCCCCCCCCCACCCTCACATCAGTCTGAAGAAGGGTCTCGACCCGAAACGTTGCCTATTTCCTTTGCTCCATAGATGCTGCCTCACCCGCTGAGTTTCTCCGGCATTTTTGTCCACCTTCGATTTTCCAGCATCTGCAGTTCCTTCTTAAACAAATAAATTGTGAGTGTCAGTATCAATTTTATGCCTCAGTGTCAGGAATTGAAACGATAACCTTATGGATGTGCAGCCTATTAGAAGCTAGGTTTAAGGGCAATATCCACTGAGCCAGTGCCCACACCAGTTCTTGCTTTGTCCGTACGGGTCATTGCGGTCCAGCCAAGACCTTTGACCTGCCTTGTCATCTAACCAAAGACCAGGAAGGATGTCCACTACTTACAGTTTCAATCCCATACCCAATCCCGCACCACCACCAACCTCTCCACTGAATCCGACACAGTGAAACGAAAAGGAGCAAAACGCACGGTGCTGGGGTTTACTCAGCCGGTCAGGCAGCGTCTGTGGTGGTACATGGACAGAGTGATGGCTTCTTCGTTTGGTTTTCTTTGAAAAGGTCTGACCCAAAGCATAGTTCGTCCATTCCCTCCATAGACGCTGCCTGACCCGCTAAGTCTCTCCAACGGTTTGTCGTTAAGTCATTCCGCTGGGAAACAGGCCTTTTGGCCCAACCTGTCCCTGCTAACCAAGATGCCCCATCTAAGCGAGCCCCATTTGCCCCATGTCCCTCTAAATCTTTCCTATCCATTTACCAGCCTTTCAAACGCTGCTGTAGGACCTACCTCCACTACTGCCTCTGGCTGCTTGTTCCATATCCCACCACCCTCTGCGGGAAAATGTTGCCACTCAGGTTCCTATTAAATCTTGCCCCTCTCACCTTAAAGCCCACATCCTCTGGTTTTTGATTCCCCTACACTGGGTAATTCACTCTGTCGATTCCGCTCATGACAACCCCTCAGCCTCCTAGGTTCCGAAAAATAACGTCCTAGCCTGCCAAACCTCTTCCTATTCTTCAGTTTAATGTTGGAGGCACGTCAAATATGTGAGTTCCTCCAGCACCAGTATCTGTAGTCTCTTGTGTCTCCAAAAAAATAAAAATCAGGGATTCTATTTTTAAGCACTGAGCTCACTCCTGTTAGTATCAGTGGGGGGATGGAAATGGTAGGGAATGTATGTTCAATCTACGAGGGAAAAAAAAAAAAAGTCATGACCTACAAAGAGGCTGGAACCTCCCTATGTAAAAAAGCTGCACTGTTATCCTGGGTTCTGGGAATTTCTCTGCTCCCCTCACCCACCCACCACTCTCTTCCCCTTCATTCCGTGCCTCGGAGCCCGTGCGATGGGAATTGGGGCCAGAGTTTCTCTGGGAGATGAGAGCGAGGTTGTTTGTGCACTGAATGGTCTGCCTGTACGAGAAGCTTGGCCTGTGGCCCGGCAGTGAGAGTGGCCCTTTCACAGCGACAGCAGAGGCTTTGTGCACTCATTATTTATGGTATGTAGTGTTAGCATCAGCTGATGAGATGCATTGATTAAGATGACAGGCAAATAACAGTCAAGCATTTCAAGCCTGTTATCGCAGTTAACTTTTCGTGGCACTGACTCAAGAGGAGCTGTGAAAACCCCTGATTCAGTTTGATGCAGTTAACATCACAGAGGCAGCTCGCACAGTGAAGGAAGGGGGAAGTGTACCCTCCTCCCACTTTGCCCCCACTGGAGGGGGGGGAGGTCGGGGGGGGGACGGCAGGGAATGCAGGAGGAAGTGAGGGCTAGGACAGGGCCACATCTTCCAGCAGCCTCCTCCCCCCACCCCCCGCACCCCTCCTCCACCCTCAAACTTCTGATGGGGGCTCCGGCCACAAGGGGAGAGGCACTATCATCGAGCTGCCAGACAGTCCTTGTAAACAGACACAAAATGCTGGAATAACTCAGCGGGACAGACATGAGACACTCCATTATTCAGGGAGATGCTGCCCTGAGCAGCTGAGTTACTCCAGCATTTTTGCGTCTATTTTCCGTGTAAACCCGCATCTGCAGTTCCTTCTTACACACTCCCAGTAAATACAGTGGCCCTAAGCCGGCCTCAGCGATGAGAGGAATTCTTATTGAATAAAGAATATTAAGGGATTGGACACGCTAGAGGCAGGAAACATGCTCCCGATGTTGGGGGACTGCAGAACAAGGGGCCACAGTTTAAGAATAAGGGGTAGGCCATTTAGAACGGAGACGCGGAAAAAACCTTTTCACCCAGAGAGGTTGTGAATCTGTGGAATTCTCTGCCTCAGAAGGCAGTGGAGGCCGATTGTCTGGTTGCTTTCAAGAGTTATATAGAGCTCTTAAAGATAGCAGAGTCAAGGGATATGGGGAGAAGGCAGGAACGGGGTACTGATTGTGGATGATCAGCCATGATCACAGTGAATGGCGGTGCTGGCTCGAAGGGCCGAATGGCCTGCTCCTGCACCTATTGTCTATTGACACGCTTGCATCTATTATTCACACCCTGTTCGCAGAGTGGTGGCGCGGTCATTAGGAAGGAGAAAACTATCAAATATTCAACAGATGTTTTATTAATAACAATCGTGGAGGCACTTTGTTGAGTGTTAGAAGCACTCACGTCTCCAAGTCTAAAGTTGTTTTTTACACACACAGAGTGGAGGGTGCTTGGAACGCAGGTCGAATCAGTAGTAAGGAAGGCAAATGCAATGTTAGCATTCATTTCGAGATGCAAAAAAAGATTATAGATTATTTAAAAAAACAAGGATGTAATGCTAAGGCTTTATAAGTTCATGTTTATACGTAATTGGAACAGAATTTGGTTATTTAGCCCATCAAGTCTACACCCCCATCCAATCTTGGCTGATCTATCTTTCACTCCTAACCCCATTCTCCTGCCTTCTCCCCATAACCCCTGACTCCCGTACAAATCAAGAACCTAGCTATCTCTGCCTTAAAAATATCCATTGACATGGCCTTGACAGCCTACTGTGGCAATGAATTCCACAGATTCACCACCCTCTGACTAAAGAAATTCCTCCTCATCTCCTTCCTAAAGGAACGAACGTCATTTAATTCTGAGCCTACGACCTCTGGTCCTAGACTCTCCCACTAGTGGAAACATCCTCTCCACACCCACTCTATCCAGGCCTTTCACTATTCGGTAAGTTTCAATGGGTCCGCCCTTAAGTCCAGTGAGTAGAGGTGCTTGTTAGACTGCATTTGGAGTATCGTGATCAGTCTTGTGCCTCACATCTCAGGGGAGGGTGTGCTGGTGTTGGAGAGGATTGAAAGGAGGTTTACAAGAATGATCCCAGGGATGATTAGGTTAATGTATGATGAGCGTTTGACAGCTCCGGGTCAGTACTCACTGGAGTTTAGAGGGATGAGGGGGAACCTCATTGAAACTTACTGAATAGTGAAAGGGTTGGGTGGTGTGGGTGTGGAGAGGATGTTTCCACTAGTGGGAGAGTCTAGGACCAGAGGGCACAGCCTCAGAATCAAAGGGCGTACCTTCAGAAAGATGAGGAGGATACTTCTAAATCAGAGGGTGGTCTTCTTACTTCTCCTTAAGCCCTTTGCTCCTCTAGGGAGCATAGGCCACCTCACTCGGTTGTTGGCCAGTTCTTTTGAGATCTCCCCAGTTGAGCCCACTCTCAGACATTTCTGTCTGGACACCTCTTCTCCAGCTGTTCCTGGGGCGAGGTCTTTTCCTTTTTCCTTGGGGGTTCCATTTCAGGGCTTGCCGGGTGGTGTTTGTGGCAGGTTTCCTGAGGGTGTGTCCAATCTCCCTCCAATTTCTCCTTCGAATTTGTAAGTCGATGCACTCCTGGCTTATTCTTTTCCACAGGCCCACATTGCTTACTTTGTCTCTCCGCCAGATGTCAAGTATTCTCCTAAGGCAGGTGTTAATGAATGTCTGCAGCCTGTTTGTAGTGTGTTTTGTTGTTTTCCATGTCTCTGATCCATACAGCATCACCTGTTTCACATTTGAGTTAAAGATGCGTATTTTGGTGTTGAGGGTGGTGCATCTGTGGAATTCAATAGACAATGGACAATAGGTGCAGGAGTACGCCATTCAGCCCTTCACGGCCACAGAAGGCTGTAGAGGCCATCATTGAGTACCTTTTAAAGTGGAGATTGACAGGTTCTCGTTTAGTAAACGTGTCAAAGGTTACGGGGAGAAGGCAGGAGAATATGGTTGAGAGGAAAATATTAAATGGCAGAGTAGACTCGATGACCCAAAGGCTTGACAGAGCCGGTACGTCAACGGCCGTTCGACCCGCAGGCGCATTGAGGGAGTACGCAGCGTCTCAACGGGCGTACGCAGCGTCTCGACGTCGTACGCCTGGCCCGCAGGCTCACTCGGCATCATGCCCGCCTGCCCACTCCACCCTCCGTACTCGGGGCCTGAAGCACGTTCGGGGAACAGACCCAACGGGTCTGCACTTGGTCTAGTTGGCATTTAAAAGTCTTCTAGGTGGGTACATATAGGGAATGGAGGGATATGGATGATGTTCAGCAGAGGAGATTAGTTTATCTTGGCTTCATGTTGGGCACAGGCATTGTGGACCCAATGGCCTGTTCCTCTGCTGCACTGTTCTATGTTTTGTGTGTATTGTCCCAAGATTGTGTAAGTGCGGCACAGTGGGGGGGTGGGAGAGTTGCTGCCTTACAGCGCCAGAGACCTGGGTGCGATCCTGACTATGGGTGCTGCCTGTACGGAGTTTGTACGTTCTCCCCGTGACCGCGTGGGTTTTCTCCGGGTGCTGCGGTTTCCTCCACACACTCCAAAGACGTACAGGCTTGTAGGTTAATTGGCTATGGTAAAAAAATTGTGAATTGTCCCAAGTGTGTGGGATAGTGTCAGTGTACAGGGTGATCAGTGGGCAGCAAGGCCTGTAAACGCACTGTATCTCTAAAATCATCCCAGACTGTTTAGCGTAGAAAGCTTGGCAGTGTGTCCGGTGAACTAAAGAGGCAATGCTGCTCTGGCAGAGGGGCCTTTCAAGGGGAAGGCTCTATCGCTCCCTCAGAAGGAAGGCCCCACTTCCAAGAAAAGCAGGAAAGCTCTGTGCAGTGCATGAGTCACACACAACAGCACTCAAAAGAGAGCCTGTGGGTCACATATACACATGACTGTTCAGGGGGAGCATGTTCCAAGCAAAATTCTCCACATACCTCTTCCTATTTATTTGTAACCACATTTTGGAAGAGGACACATTCCGCTCGGAGGAGCCATGAAGTGTCTCGCAAGTCGCTATATAAATGAAAGGCATGTTCCTGGGGCGTTCATTATCTCCCACCCTCCCCCTTCCCCCGTCACTGGAGCAATATTTTGGAGAAACACAGACACAAACTATTTAACACTGCCCTCAGTGAATTTGTTACTGAGTGTTTTTGTGCTTACAGGAGATTAACCTTCTAATTCCTGGAGGGTTGGTAACCCTTCCATGCCCTTTGGGTACAATGTGGAGAACAGACAAGACAAGCAGCAGTGTTTGAAGCAGCAAACAGCGCTGAGATGTAAGAGAGCATCATGGAAACGTTACAACGTTGGCAGCAGTTTGTTGAGGTTGGATTTCTTTTGATGCTTGTTTTTTTTCCTCTTCCTCTCGCTTTTGCTTTCAGATGGGCACGGTGCCAGATTGCTGAAGAATGTGGCTTGGCATGAGCTTATTGTTGCAGCACAAGGAGAATATTCACCGCTCTGCCCTCCTCTGAATTAATCCACCGCAACTCCCATAGGCTGAGACAGAGGCTTTTCATGGTTATCAAAGCGGTTCAAAAATAAACTTTCTCTTCCCCTATTGCTTTTTCCCCCTCACTCTTGCATTCTTTTGGGTTAAGGGGAAAAAAATGCATTTGTATTGTGAGTCTAATTTCACTTCCTATGCTGAACTGTCAGTATGATGCAGTCTGATCACATGAGTGGCTGGGCCCTTTTTTATTTACGGTTATAAACGGCTCATTTGACTCGCGACATATTTGGCAGTGGGAGGGATTCGGTTTTTAACCTATTTCAAAGCCACTGTTTCCCTGTTTTTGCTGAGTTACAGCTGTGTTTCAACAATACCAGAACGGCACATTTTAACCACTTCCTTTCTTGCACAAAGTAATCATGTCACAAAACACCTCTTACAGAAACAGGAAAACATGCAACGCTCGTTTTTGCAGCAATAGAAAGTGGGTGATAGGGAGGGCCGCCTTCTCACCCCGCGAACTCTTTCAAATCAAGCCACTCTGGTTGTGGGATCGCACTGTGTATAATTACACACTCACAGGCACACACACACGTGTGCACGCAGATACACATGCAGACGCACACATGCAGACGCACACATGCAGACACACACACGCGCACTATCTACACATGCCTACAAATAGACATATATGCACTAACACACACATGCATACACATGCCTGCATGCATAGAGATATATATGTGCACTGACCCACACACGCACGCACACACATATGCCTGCACACATAGACATATAAATGTACTCACACACACATAGAGACATATAAGTGCATTGACACACACACACGCCTGCACACATAGACATATAAATGCACTCACACACACATATAGAGACTTATAAGTACACACACACACACACACACGCCTGCACACATCGAGACATATAAATGCACTGACACACACACCAGGGTAAATAAAGGGTTATGGTCTGATTTATAAATACATCTCTGGGAGCAGATGGTTTTGATGTTTTTCCATGTTTGCAATTGGCAGTGGCAGTGTGCACATTTAGAGGGGTGGGGGGGAGGGGGTGGAGGCATTGCACACAACTGCAACATACATGCTGCCACTGCACAACGCTTCTGGGGCAAAGTACAGAGGGATACTGTTGCGAGATGTGCGTCCATGACAACTGCTGCAGTGTTTCTAAAATAATCTTGACAATCCCGAGCAAAACACAAAGCGCTGCAGGAACTCTCACAGATGCGGGTCAGGCAGCATCTGTGGATAGAAATGGGCAGACGACGTTTCGGGTCTGGACACTTCTTACCATCTGAAGAAGTGTTTTGTTCAGGATTGTCAATATTTTTTTTAGAAGTCCCGTAGCTGAAACTATCATGATGAAGATCTCTCATCAGCAGGTCCTCCATATATGGACCCGTTGAGTTCCTCCAGCACTCTGCATCCACAGTTCTCTGTGTCTATCTTCACAATCCTCCTTGTTTATTTTTATATTAAGTGTTCTCCTTATTTTCAAATCCCTTCATTCATCCTCTCTATAGACTTCCCACCCACTGCTGCAACAAATGGCCTCTGGTGCATTCTTGACTGGAGCTCCAGTCCTAGACTGGAATTTTATCAGCAAACCTCCAACGTTGTTCAGGTCACCGATGAGCATGAAGCTCTTTGACCAAAGTTTGTGGAAGGCCAGCAGGTTGGGTACTGGATCCCCCCCCCCCCCCTACTCTGTAGGGGAGTTGTGAATCTGTGGAATTCTTTGCCACATAATGCAGTGGAGGCTGATTCACTGGATGTTTTCTAGAGAGTGTTAGATTTAGCTCAGGTCTCACGGAATCATGGGGTATGGGGAGAAAGCAGGAGTGGGCTACTGATTTTGGATGATCAGCCATGATCATATTGAATGGCGGTGCTGAGTCGAAGGGCCGAATGGCCTACTCCTGCACCTATTTTCTATGTTTCTATGAATGTTAAGTGGGGGGACGTTGAGATACATCTCACGCACGATACACTTCTAAAGTACGCATACCATTCGGCTGAGGGCTGCTTGGGATCTGTTGAAGTTACTAAAGAAACATTCCTATCCTTTATATAACTCCTTTTAAATATTTTTTTTAATTTTCAGATAATATCTCCCCGCATTGTTCTGAAAACAGTTGGTGAGAGAATCCTACTTACTTGAGCGACTTTTCATAGAAACATAGAAACATAGAAAATAGGTGCAGGAGTAGGCCATTCGGCCCTTCGAGCCTGCACCGCCATTGGCTGATCATCCAACTCAGTATCCCTTACCTGCCTTCTCTCCATACCCCCTGATCTCTTTAGTCACAAGGGCCACACCCAACTCCCTTTTAAATATAGCCAATGAACTGGCCTCAACTACCTTCTGTGGCAGAGAATTCCAGCGATTCACCACTCTCTGTGTGAAAAATGTTTTTCTCATCTCGGTCCTAAAAGATTTCCCCCTTATCCTTAAACTGTGACCCTTTGTCCTGGACTTCCCCAACATCGGGAACAATCTTCCTGCATCTAGCCTGTCCAACTCCTTAAGAATTTTGTAAGTTTCGATAAGATCCCCCCTCAATCTTCTAAATTCTAGCGAGTACAAGCCGAGTCTATCCAGTCTTTCCTCATATGAAAGTGCTGACATCCCAGGAATCAGTCTGGTGAACCTTCTCTGTACTCCCTCTATGGCAAGAATGCCTTTCCTCAGATTTGGAGACCAAAACTGTACGCAATACTCCAGGTGTGGCCTCACCAAGACCCTGTACAACTGCAGTAGAACCTCCCTGCTCTTGTACTCAAATCCTTTTGCTATGAATGCCAACATACCATTTTCTTTCTTCACTGCCTGCTGCACCTGCATGCCTACTTTCAATGACTGGTGTACCATGACACCCAGGTCTCGTTGCATCTCCCCTTTTCCTAATCGGCCACCATTCAAATAATATACTTTCCTGTTTTTGCCACCAAAGTGGATAACCTCACATTTATCCACATTATACTGCATCTGCCATGCATTTGCGCACTCACGCAGCCTAATCCAAGTAACCTTGCAGCCTCCTAGCATCCTCCTCACAGCTAACACTGCCCCCCAGCTTTGTGTCATCCGCATACTTGGAGATGTTGCATTCAATTCCCTCGTCCAAATCATTAATATATATTGTAAATAGCTGGGGTCCCAGCACTGAGCCTTGCGGCACCCCACTAGTCACTGCCTGCCATCCTGAAAAGGAC
Organism: Okamejei kenojei; assembly: GCA_035221665.1. Lineage (NCBI taxonomy): Eukaryota > Metazoa > Chordata > Chondrichthyes > Rajiformes > Rajidae > Okamejei > Okamejei kenojei. The sequence goes on along the minus strand of CM069135.1, from coordinate 25,737,610 downwards.
CCGTTCACTCCTACTCTTTGCTTCCTGTCTGCCAGCCAGTTCTCTATCCACATCAATACTGAACCACCAATACCGTGTGCTTTAAGTTTTTCAGAAGCAAAATGTGGAGAGGATGTTCCAGCAGTGGGAGAGTCTAGGGTCAGAGGGCACAGAATAAATGGATGTACCTTCAGAATGGAAAATGAGGAGTAATTTCTTTAGCCAGAGGGTGACGAATCTGTGGAATTCATCGCCACCAGCCATAAGGTAATTTTAAAGCGGAGATTGATAAGTACTTGATTGGTAAGGGTGCTAAAGGTTGCGTGGAGAAGGCAGGAGAACGGGGTTGAGAGGGAAAAGTAGATCAGCAATGATCAAGTGATGGAGAAGACTCGATGGGCCGAATGGCCTAATTGTGCTCCTATATCTGATGGTCTGACCAGTGGTATACTCATCCCTGCAATCAGTGATGACCAATGGCTTGCATTCATGCAGCATCTATTGCTGAGTAAACACTCCAAGGTGTTCTGCACATCAGTAAGCAGACCAAAGACAAAGCGAGACCAAGCTAAATCAAGAGGGTGTTGGGACTAGGAGTCAGTATGTTGCAAAAGGGAGAGAAAGACAAAGGAAGGATCTTCAGTGAAAGATCTCTGCCGTCCACTCAGCAACACGGATCAGGATTGGCTGGCAATAATCCAACTGCCCCTTTTCCGCGATTCATAATTTATGAAATTGATTTTGAGTGCAATGCCAGCCACAGAACTAAACAACATTCATGTTATGCAGGCTGCCTGTTTTGGTTCATTATTACATCGGGGAGTTGAGTTGTTTTTAGTTTGGCTCTGACCAAGAGTCGTTATGAAGTCCACCAAATGGATGGGTTCATCGTCAAGTGGCTGCCTACCATGCTTGCTCTCGGGATCCCATCTCCCGGGGATACTGAATGGTGATACACCCTATCCCTAAACTCCGAGAGTTCATGTGGGAGAAATGGGTGCACTCCGGGGTAGAGATGGGGCACAGGAAAGAGAGAGGGGGTATAAATCAAAATTGGAGAATTCAGTGTTCATACCCTTGGGTTGTAAGCTACCCAAGTGGAATATGAGGTGAAACAAGGAACTGCAGATGCTGCTTTGCAAAAAAAAAAAGACACAAAACGCTGGAGTAACTCAGCGGGCCAGGTAGCATATCTGAAGAATATGGATAGGCAGAATCTCATGAGGGGAATAGATAGGGAGAACGCACAGTCTTTTACTCGAAATAGGGAAAGCAAGAACCAGAGGACATGGGTTTAAGGTGAGAGGGAAAAGATTTAACAGGAACCTGAGAGGAAACATTTTCACACAGAGGATGGTGGGTATGTGAAACGAGCTGCCAGTGGAGGTAGTTGAGGCAGGTATAATAACAACATTTGATAGGCATTTGGGCAGGTACATAGATAGATACAAATAATGAAAAGCCGAGAGTGGATCGTGGGAGAGTCTAGGACCAGCCTCACAGTAAAAGGACGTACGTTTAGAATGGAGTTGAGGAGGAATATATTTAGCCAGTGGGTGGTGAATCTGTGGAATTCATTGCCACAGATGGCTGTGCAGTCCAAGTCATTGGGTATTTTTAAAGCGGAGATTGATAGATTCTTGATTAGTAAGGGCATCAAAGATTATTGGGAGAAGGCAGGAGAATGGGGTTGTGAGGGATATTCAATCAGCCATGATTGAATGACGGAGCAGACTTGAAGAGCCAAATGGCCTAGTTCTGCTCCTAAGTCCTACAATCTTAGGTTTAGATGAAAGGCTTGGATGTAACTGGGTCATAAAGCAGAGTTTAGATGGAAATGGGCCATATGCGGGGGGGGGGGGGGCGGGTGGGACTAATGCAGATGGAGCATCTGGGACGGCATGGGCAAGTAGGGCCGAAGGGCCTGTTTTCACGCTGAATGACTCTCCGACTCTTTGTGTCTGAATACGAGGCGCTGTTTTTCTAGTTTGCGTGTGATCTCTGTCTCCTCTCACAGCGTGTAAAGGAAAGGGCATCTCTGCCGGCTGGGTTGAGCAGAGGACTCAGACACAGGAAGGTTAAACGCAGACGGCCGGGCCGGGGATAAGGCTTCACTCCAGCGATCGAGAGCGGAGCTGGCAGCGCGCCAGCCCGCTGTAAGTGGAACACACTTGCGTCACTGTTCCCTCGGCAACGCCGGGCCCTGCACAGAACTCGCTCCCCTCCAGTTAGCTCTTTGCTTCATGTTTCCATGTGTGTGTGATTTACACCATTAACGCTGAATGGGATTTCCAGCTGTTCTGCAGCCGGGAGAATTTTGTCGAGTGGTATCAGGGAAATAGTTTGATCCCTGAGCAAGATGATCAGCACAGATAATTTCAGAGAGGCTGCCAGCAAAGCGAACCGCACACACACACACACACACACACTTCTGCCCGGGGTGCCGGACAAATGGACGCCACATCTCCCCAGTCACAGTGCAGAGCCGGGGGGGGGGGGGGGGAGAGGATCTCCAACACTGACCTGTGTGTGGAGATGCAAAGGCAAGGGAGGTATGACTGGCTGAGTCGATGGCTTCCAGAAAGTGTCTGAAAGGTGGAGAGAGCATCTGCAGCACATGCTCCTTGGTGAAATCATCTTGGGGAATGAAAGCTGGGAGAGGGTTAGCCATTTAGAACGGAGACGAGGAAACACTTTTCCTCACAGAGAGTAGTGAGTGTGGAATTCTCTGCCTCAGGGGGCGGTGGAGGCAGGTTCTCTGGATGCTTTCAAGAGAGAGCTAGATAGGGCTGTTAAAAATAGCGGAGTCAGGGGATATGGGGAGAAGGCAGGAACGGGGTACTGATTGGGGATGATCAGCCATGTTCACATTGAATGGCGGTGCTGGCTCGAAGGGCCGAATGGCCTACTCCTGCACCTATTGTCTATTGTCTATTGTTTAGGGTGAGAGGGGGTGACAGGGAGTGGGAAGTGTGTAGGATCTGGAGGGGGTTATAGAGAGAGGGAGGGGGGATTAGGGAGGGAGATATGTAGGGTTACAGATAGATGGAGGGGTTGTAGGGATGGCTGGTCGACAGAGAGAGAGGGAGGGGTGTAGGGTCTGGAGGGGGTTGCAGAGAGCGAGCGTGGAGGGGCTGGGGGAGTTACAGAGAGAGGGAGGGGTGTGGTGCTCATAAGTTTGCATAAGCAGTTGGTAGTTGGGGTGTGAGGGGGAGGAATCCCTGTGAGGTGTGAAGACGTCCGCGTTGATCAGTGTTGATGGTCTGACATGGAGGACGCTCTGGAAACTACAGCTGCCTGGCCGCCTCCAGAAACAGACCCGGGGATTTCCACGGACAAATGTAAAACCCGACCACAAGCTAACCGCACTTCCTGGCTCCATTTTGCAAATCACTGAATGTAAAAATAAACACAAAGCATTCTTATTTTTAATGCCTCGAACCCTGTACTGGAACGATGTTGGCAGGGTCGGCCCCTGCTGGGTTGGAGAGATGGATGTGGACCTTCTTGCCATGTTGGATTGGATGAGGTGGAGACTCGGGTGGTGTTACGAGCTAGCATGGATGGGTCGGGCTGAACTTGCGTACAGCATTGGTCTCCTAATCTGAGGAAAGACATTCTTGCCATAGAGGGAGTACAGAGAAGATTCACCAGACTGATTCCTGGGATGTCAGGACTTTCACATGAAGAAAGACTGGATAGACTTGGCTTGTACTCGCTGGAATTTAGAAGATTGAGGGGGGATCTTATAGAAACTTACAAAATTCTTAAGGGGTTGGACAGGCTAGATGCAGGAAGATTGTTCCCGATGTTGGGGAAGTCCAGAACAAGGGGTCACAGTTTAAGGATAAGGGGGAAGTCTTTTAGGACCGAGATGAGAAAAACATTTTTCACACAGAGAGTGGTGAATCTGTGGAATTCTCTGCCACAGAAGGTAGTTGAGGCCAGTTCATTGGCTATATTTAAGAGTGAGTTGGATGTGGCCCTTGTGGCTAAAGGGGATCAGAGGGTATGGAGAGAAGGCAGGTACAGGATACTGAGTTGGATGATCAGCCATGATCATATTGAATGGCGGTGCAGGCTTGAAGGGCCGAATGGCCTACTCTTGCACCTATTTTCTATGTTTCTATGTTTATATGAACTACCTAACTGTGCTCGACAATATGTGTAGTTGTGGTGAGGGTGCTGTTCTGCTTTCTATCCTGTCCCAAACGTCTCGGCTTCCAGTCCCTGTCTCCCTGTAGGCCCCTCAGCCTAGATCTGCCTTGACGCGTGTTGTTTGTGGAGATCACTTCAGGGAGACAGATGTCCTTTGCTGGTGAACTGCATCCAGTGTGGACAGAGCTTGTCATTCTAACCAATATAATTCAAAAATCCTCCCCTGAAATCCATAGAAAACTAAAATGCACCATCCCAAGGTTTGTGGGCACTATTATCATGGCCAGTTCGGTGCTAGCACTGAGGGTGCAGTTTGCAGTTGGTGTCTTATTATCACAAGGGGTGGTAGAAGGCCATGGTGCAGCGGTAGCGTTTCTGCCTTACAGCACCAGAGACCCTGGTTCCATCTTGACTATTGGTGCTGTCTGTACGGAGTTTGTACATTCTCCCGGTGACCACGTGGGTTTTCTCCGGGTGCTCCGGTTTCCTCCCACATTCCGAAGACGTGCAGGTTTGTAGGTTAATTGGCTTCTGTAAATTGCCCCTAGTGTGTGGGAAGCCACTCACCAGTCTACCAGCAGAGGGTCAACGGGAGGGTCACGCCCCGAACACCCTGGGCAAACGTGGACGACAACTCCCCATCTACCCTGTGGAGGAAAGAAATGCAGATGCTGGTTTAAACTGAAGATAGACACAAAATGCTGGAGTAACTCAGCGGGTCAGGCAGCATATCTGGCGAACAGGAGCTTTTGACCTGACCCGCTGAGTTACTCCAGCGTTTTGTGTCCATCTTTGGTTTAATCTGCAGTTCCTTCATACACATTCCCACCCTCCGGAGCACCCTGCCTGGCTGGCTGGCAGCGAGAAGGCAGCTGGAATTCCTTCAACCTCTGCCGCTCTGACCCCCCTGAGGCGTTGGCGTCTCGGAATAACCGCAGGAAGGCCCAACTCCCTGGAGGAGAGCAACGGCAGCTGGAGGAGATCGACCGGTGGGAAACCAGCGATCCTTTTAAATGTACGACAGATGCAAAAAGCTAGAATGACTGAGCGGGTCAGGCAGCATCTCTGGTGTAAACGAACAGGTGGCATTTCAGGTCGAGACCCTCCTTCAGACTGAGCATCAGGGGAAAGGGAAACACGAGATATAGACGGTGATATAGATAGAGAACAAATGAATGAAAGATATGCAAAAATGTGGCGATAAGCAAGAAGGGGTGGAGCCCATTGTTGTCTGTGAGGAAGTTGATAACGAGTAATGCAGACCGTGAAACTCAACAGGACGACAGTCAAACTAGTACGACGACTAGGGTGGGGGAGGGATGGCGAGAGAGGGGATGTAAGGGCTACTTTTAAACGTCTCTGGTGGTGGTCATTCCTGTTGGGTGCTCTGGCTTCCTCTCACACTCCAAAGATTTATAGGTTTGTACGTTAATTGGTTTTGGTAAAAATTGTAAATTGTCCCTAGTGTTTAGGATAGTGCAAGTGTACCGGGGTGATCGCTGGTTGGCTTGCTCGCTAGGCAGAAGGGCCTGTTTCTATGCTCTATCTCTAGTCTAAGGTTCAATGTGTGCAATTGTATCGAGAAAGTAAGTGCTGCCAGTTCTCATTCTGGGCTGCTGCTGTTTGCATCTATATTTCTGCTGTTGAAAAAAAGCAGGCCATTCGGCCTACTTGGTCACTGCTGTCCGCAGAGCAATCCCATTCCCCACTAACTTACCCTGGAACCGATTCTCCCACCTTCCACTTTTCCAGTAATGGGAGAGTCTAGGACCAGAGGTCACAACTTTAGAATAAAAGGATGTACCTTGAAATTGGAGAATGAGGAGGAATTTCATTAGCCAGAGGGTGGGGGATCTGCGGGATTCATTTGTCACAGACGGCTGTGGAGCCCAAGCCATTGGATATTTTTAAGGCAGAGATTGAAAGGGTTCTTGATTAGGAAGGGTGTCAAAGGATACGGGGAGAAGGCAGGAGAATGGGGTTGAGAGGGAGAAGTAGATCAGCCAAGATTGAATGGAGGAGTAGACTCGCTGGCTGAACGGCTTAATTTTGCTCCTATATGGTTCCGGTTCCCACCCACTCATTCCCAGATTCCAGCAGAGGCTCCACCAGCTATCACACATCAGCATTTAATCAATCATAACGTGAGCAGAAACGGATATAAAGCGTGATGAGATGAGGAGAGAGAAAGAGAGAGAGAAATAGGTAACGTAGGCGGGGGGGGGGGGGGGGGGGGGGGGGGATATAGGAAAAGACACTTCAAAAAATCATCAACCTTCCAGCTCTGAAATCATTGGGCTCCTAATAGTTGCAAAAATTAAACATCTGTGCCATTGAGGGGTTTTGGAAATAATTAAGAGTGAGTACATCTGCAAAAATCCACTGGTAGTGGAACGGGGAATGCATGTCCATTGGTGGTGTGTACACAAAAAGCTGGAGAAACTCAGCGGGTGCAGCAGCATCTCGAAGGAGATAGGCGACGTTTCGGGTCGAGACTCCTTCGCTCCTTAGATGCTGCTGCACCCGCTGAGTTTCTCCAGCTTTTTGTGTACCCTCGATTCTCCAGCATCTGCAGTTCCTTCTTTAAAACTTTGTCTACTCCATTGGTGGTGTGTTTAGTGTGAGGAAGTGCCAACATCTCTCACCTTTCCCATTAAGAAAGAAGCTTGCAAGCACATCGCAGTGGATTCAGGAACTGCTTTTTTTGCAGCATTATCAGGTGCTTGAATGGACCTTCCATCTGCCAAGGACAAATACCTGATCTTCCAGTCCACCTCATTGTGGCCGGTGCACTGTTTTTAATCTGCACTTTCTCTGTGGCTGTAACACTGCACTCAGCTTCCTTTCCCATTTTTTGCACTACCTGATAGAAACATGGAAACATAGAAAATAGGTGCAGGAGTAGGCCATTCGGCCCTTCGAGCCTGCACCGCCATTCAATATGATCATGGCTGATCATCCAACTCAGTATCCCATACCTGCCTTCTCTCCATACCTCCTGATCCCTTTAGCCACAAGGCCCACATCTAACTCACCTTAAATATAGCCAATGAACTGGCCTCAACTACCTTCTGTGGCAGAGAATTCCACAGATTCACCACTCTCTGTGTGAAAAATGTTTTCACATCTCGGTCCTAAAAGACTTCCCCCATATCCTTAAACTGTGACCCCTTGTTCTGGACTTCCCCAACATCGGGAACAATCTTCCTGCATCTAGCCTGTCCAACCCCTTAAGAATTTTGTAAGTTCCTATAAGATCCCCCCTCAATCTTCTAAATTCTAACGAGTACAAGCCAAGTCTATCCAGTCTTTCTTCATATGAAAGTCCTGACATCCCAGGAATCAGTCTGGTGAACATTCTCTGTACTCTCTCTATGGCAAGAATGTCTTTCCTCAGATTCGGAGACCAAAACGGTACGCAATACTCCAGGTGTGGTCTCATCAAGACCCTGTACAACTGCAGTAGAACCTCCCTGCTCCTATACTCAAATCCTTTTGCTATGAATGCTAACATACCATTCGCTTTCTTCACTGCCTGCTGCACCTGCATGCCTACTTTCAATGACTGGTGTACCATGACACCCAGGTCTCGTTGCATCTCCCCTTTTCCTAATCGGTCACCATTCAGGTAATAGTCTGCTTTCCTGTTTTTGCCACCAAAGTGGATAACCTCACATTTATCCACATTATACTGCATCTGCCATGCATTTGCCCACTCACCCAGTCTATCCAAGTCATCCTGCAGCCTCCTAGCATCCTCCCCCCAGCTTTGTGTCAAATTTGATGCATTTGTGTATGGTGTGATCTGCCTGGATAGCATGCTGAACCAAGATGTTCACTGTTTCTCAGTACACATTGCAATAACAAACCAATCCCAAACTCTCTGCTGGGCCTTGCTGTAAGGTGTGAGTGGTGCACGCGTGTGTGAAGGAACGGGCTAGTGGTGCACGTTCTTCCTGTGTCTGGCACCCTAACAATGTGCACGTCGGTAGCATAATTGCCTCTGTCATTGCCTCGTGTAATAGGGGAACACAGGTGAGGAGGGGGAAGGGTTTGATAGGCAAATGGTTGGACAAAGTCCTGAGATGAAAAAAACAGGTGTGAGACAAATGGAATAAAGAGTTGCGAATTGTGAAGCCAGAGGGAGGAATGTAGGTGGATGGGGAGGAGGGAAATAGGTACGAGTCCAGGTGGGGTACAGGGGAGGGGCAGGATAAAAACGGTAGGGGTATGGGGGGGGTTTTGTTTGAGGTGACCAAAAATTGCCTCAAAAGTGTGGGTGTTTGAGAATCCCTGGGGAGTTGCGGGGAATGTGAGGAGAACAAACACAGCATCAGATCAGTCCGATCACATGCAGATACTGCAGACTACTCTATTTTACTCCATAAATTGTGTTGTCAAGAATTTCCTGCTCTGAATCCAGATTTGTAATGGAGTGTATCTTCCCTTTGAATCTTTGGCTCGATATAGAAGGCCGCTGCCTGGAGTAAACAGTGTGCCTGTTGTGTCATTGTGCAGTTGGAGGGTTAGGGTTCACTCTGAATAAAGGGGCCTTTTGCAGTTTGCTGCCATGGCAAAGCAACTTCCCAGCCCAAGTTAGCCCAAGGACAGACACAAAATGCCGGAGTAACTCAGCGGGACAGGCAGCATCTCCAGATAAATGGAATAGGTGACGTTTTGGGTCAAGAGCCTTCATCAGACAGGCCTCGGGTCTCGACCTGAAACGTCACCTATTCCTCCTCTCCAGAGATGTTGCCTGTCCCGCTGAGTTACTCCAGCATTTTGTGTCTGTCTTCGGTGTAAACCAGCATCCGCAGTTGCTTCCTACGCATGTTTTTAGCTCACTTGACTACACTGGCTTGTGCAAGTGAGACAGACACAACACATGTAACATGATCTCTGCAAATAACCTGTGTAAATAACCAGGTAACTCATTGAGGCTGCCAGAACACGGGGCTGTAACACAGGGGAGGGTGACCTCTGGTGCTGCGCACGCCCTGACCTAGCTGCAACGGACTGTAAACAGGGTTCCTCTCGGAGCACAATAGATCTCCGTCCATACATAGCAATGCCCAGCACATTGTTCAACCAGGTTACAGGGTTACACCTGGCTACGTCATGGTACGTGACAGCTTGTGGTGTTAGTTACTGTTGTGGGTTACTGTTCGTTCATCAACGGTTGCTTCCTCATATTTCGCTCGACTAGTTTACAACCCAATGCTATGAACATTGAGCAGAAACAAGGAACTGCCGATGACGGTTTGCAAAAAGACACAAAGTGCTGGAGAACATGGGGAGGTGATATTTTGGGTCGGGAACCTTCTTCACTCTGATAGTGCGGGGGGGGGGGGGGGGGGGTAAAGAAAGCTAGAAGAGAGGAGGGGCAGGACAAAGTGTGGCATGAAATAGGGGAACACAGGTAAGGGGGGAAGGGTTTGATGGGCAAATGGTTGGACAAAGACCAGAGATGATAAAACAGGTGTAAGACAGAAGGAATGAAGAGTTGGGAATTGGAATGTAGTTGGAGGGGGAGGGGGGAAATAGGTGCGAGTCCGGGTGGGGCATGTGGGCGGGGGGGGGGGGGGGGGGGGGGGGGGGGGGGGGGGGGGGAAGGTGGTGAGAGGTGAGTTTCTCAGAGGTTATCTAAAATTGGTGAATTCAATGTTCATACGGTTGGGTTGTGTCCCCACCCCCTCGCTCGCCTGTGTTCACCTATTCCCTGCCAGGCTTTGTGTTTAAGAAGGAACTGCAGATGCTGGAAAATAAAAGGTAGACAAAAGTGCTGGAGAAACTCAGCGGGTGCAGCAGCATCTATGGAGCGAAGGAAATAAGCAACGTTTTGGCCCGAAAGGGTTTCAGCCCGAAACGTTGCCTATTTCCTTCGCTCCATAGATGCTGCTGCACCCGCTGAGTTTCTCCAGCATTTATGTGTACCTGCCAGGCTTTGCCCTGCCCCTGTTCTCTTCCAGCCCGAGGCTTGTGAGACTCTCTGTGGGGATACAAGTCTTTCTTTTAACAAACCTCTAATGCTCTTGACAATTGACCGCTCTGTAATGTGGCCGCGCTGTTGTAGATTCCTATCTCCGTGATCAATGGAGTCAGTCCAACACGGTGCACACTGGCCGGGGCTCCAGGCTCCTGGTCCTGGGGGAGATAAGGAACCCAAGGGTGACTGATGTCCAGCATCTGCCCTCGATGCTGCATGGCCAGGGGGGGTGGGGAGGGGGGGAGCCCTGCCCCAGGCGCACCGTGTGAAGGGACGATCAGCTGGGCTCCTGAGGAACTCGTGGATCCTGGCAGCTGCTGTGGGGTGACACCGTGAGCAGCGTCCAGTGTCGCTGGAGATATCGGCCTTCAGTCATAAGGAATAGGAGCAGAATTAGGTCATTCGGCCCATCAAGTCTACTCCGCAATTCAATCATGGCTGATCTATCCCTCCTTCCTAATCCCATTCTCTTGCCTTCTCCCCATAACATCGGACACCCGTACTAATCAAGACTAAACCTTTGGTAGACACAAAATGTTGGAGGAACTCAGCGGGACAGCCCACAATAATTCTATGTTACCCCACTTTATCATTCACTCCCTACACACGAGAGGCAATTTGCAGAGGACGATTAACCTGCCAATCCACACGTCTTCGAGATGTGGGAGGAAACCGGAGCACCACGAGGTCACAGGAAGAGCATACAAACTCCACACAGACAGCACTCGAACCCGGGTCCCTGGCGCTGTGAGGTAACAGTCTTATGACCTGCGCCACTGTGTTGCCCCAGTCCTCCGTTTGCTACAAGGCTTGATTACAACACTCTTTCATGGACTCAAAGATCCATGCAGCATTGCAACTGGCCTTTTGGCCCACTGAGTCTGCACGGATCATTTTGCCCACACCCACATCTCCAATGCTGAACGTTACTCGCAGCGAGCATCTCTCGGGGTGAATGCTGGGGAGAGGTCGGATGTGGCACTCCCCATGGACTTTGAACAAGGGCAGCCTGCACTGTGATCTGAAGTTGTCCTCTCATGTCTACATAGGTCAGCTGGCTAGCTCTTTCACCACTGAGGAAAGCCACTTATGGATGATGTGGCCTCCTGTTTTATTCCTCAACGAGGGTAGTTGTAGATTGCATCTTTGAGCTCCAATTTGTGTTGGTGAGATAACATAGTCATACAACACGGAAACAGGCCCTTCGGCCCAACTCATCCATGCTGACATCCTTTGCCCGCATAAGGATGCCCATGTTTTATCGCCATGATATGGGACATCCCGCATGAACACTATCGGGAATGAGTTCGTTCCTGTCGGGACTCATCACGTACGTAACACTGAGATGTGACTGGTCCAATTTTCTCAATGCCGCCCTTCCTCGCACTCGGAAACGATCCCTCCTGCATTCCAGCCCAGGCGAAGTTTCCTTCCACGCCATGTACGCGTGTAATACACGGGGCACTAATCTGGCCAGCTGGTGGAGTGGTTCTGGAATCAATAATGGTGACAAAGTGACTAATGGCTTGTCACGAGAGAACATCACCTTTAGTGGAGGAGCTCAGCCATCCAATGGTCCACTGCTGCCCAATCAAGGGAAGGAGAGTCACAGAGTCGTGGAGGAACACAGCGTGGAAACTGGCCCTTCAGCCCAACTTGCCCACACCCACCCAACATGTCCCATCTACACTAGTCCCACCTGCCTGCATTTGGCCCAGATCCCTCTAAACCTAAGCTATCCATGTACCTGTCTAAATGTTTCTTAAATGTTGTGATAGTACCTCCTCCGGCAGCTCGTTCCATAAACCCACCACCTTTTGTAAGAAAATGTTACCCCCTCAGGATCCTATTAAAGCTTCCCCCTCACACATGAGTTTGTACACATCTACAGGGATCAAGAGCTAAATGTCATGGATCATGTGCAAGGCAGGTGAGATCAGTTTATCTTGGCTCCATGTTGGCCACGGACAGTGTGGGCTGACGGGCCTGTTCCTGTGCTGTACGGTTGCTGCTACGCTCTGTCAGGCGAGTGCGAGTTAAGACGAAAATATATCAGTAACCGTGAATCGTCGACCTATTTACAGCCAGTGAATCCTTAAGGCGATGGTGGTTCCTTGATCTGTACACGTGATCAGGTATGAGTGTTTTGGTTCCAAAATATGCATGATGTTGCAAAAACATTGCACCTTAAAAAACGTCTGAATGTTTTGCATTTCCACACCACCTTTCTCAATCTCCGCATGTCCTAATGCGCTCTGCAGCCAATGAGGTACATGATGAGCATGGCGGCTGGACCAAGTGAGGTTTCACAAAGAGCAGAGAAGAGTCAAGCGCGTCACCAGATGGCACAGAGGAGCAGTAAGTCGGGTTAATGTGCGGGGAGATAAGGGATCTAGACTTTAGAGATACAGTGTGGAAAACTTCGGCTCCCTTAGTCCGCGCCAACCAGTGGTCACCCCGTACACTAGCACTATCCTACTGTCACTGTATGTCATGTTGTTACTTGTGGGCGGAGCACCAAGGCAAATTCCTTGTATGTGAATACTTGGCCAATAAACTTACTTACTTACTTACTTGCACACTAGGGACAATTTACAATTTACAGAAGCCAATTAACCTGCAAACCTGTACATCTTTGGAGTGTGGGAGGAAACCGGAGATCCCGGTAGAAATCCTCGTGGTCACAGGGAGAACATACAAACTCCATAGAGACAGCACCCATAGTCATAGTTTCGAACCCAGGTCTCTGGTGCTGTGAGGCAGCAGCTCTACCGTTGCGCCACCGTGCGATAGATAGTGACAACCTGCACGGGTTGGACAGTACGACATAGTTGCGGTTGGAGAGAGGTCCCTCAGAGGTTACTTAGTGTGAATGCGTGATCGAGAGTCGGCACGGACTCAGTGGGCCGAAGGGCCTGTTTCCACGCTGTATCTCTAAACTAAACAAAAAATTGATTCAGATTGAATACATAGATTCAAGAGTACATTAGTCAGAGAGATTACAAAACGATTATGTGTTTCTGCGACAAAATACAAAGGTGCAGCGTGGCGAAAAAAAAGTGGCCCCACGCACCCTCCATCCTTCAATAACAGTAGAAATTAAATTGGAGGTAAAAGAAATAGCTGAGGCACTAAGCAAGATTTTTTCTCTCATCAATCTTTGCTGTGAGAAGGACACAATCAGTGCAGTAGAATTGAAAGGAGCAGTTATTAACATCACCTAAAGATAAAGGGCAAGAGAATGTATTCTCCTGTTCCTGTTGACTGTGGATGACACTGTGGATGACTGTAATCATGTATAGTCTTTTTGCTGACTGGATACCACACAATAAAAAAGCTTTTCACTATACCTCAGTACACGTGACAGTAATAAACTAAACTAAACTAAAACCAGGCAACTCTGGACTGTAACCTGGAACTCCACACGAGGTGGCTGCAGGGATTGTGGATGCAGCAGTGGCCGTTGCCCAGAATATGAACTACTGAGGTAGGGTCCCGACCAGAAACGGTACCTACCCATGTTCTCCAGAGATGCTGCCTGGCCTGCTGAGTTACTCCAGCACTTTGTGACTATCTTTGGTATAAACCACCATCCATATTCAGGAGCAGTTGGGACGGTGACCTTTAAGAGAAGGAGTGAGGTCGATCAGCCTGACATCGGTTGGCACGGTGATGAAATCCATCAGTCAGAGCAAAGTCCGAAGGCACTTAGAAAATCATGGCAACATCATGAAGCAAAATCAATGTGGATTACACTTGACAAATCTCAGAGATTACTTTGGAGAATGTAACCAGTAAGACTATATAAGGGGAAGCCCTTATATCCAAAGATACTGCATGAAAGGTGGTTACATTCACTGGGGGTTCATGGGTTTGGGTGGGAGAGATGTGTGGTCTGAGTGTGACAGAGATCAACACTGACCCATCAGACAGTCACAGTTTAGAGTAACAAGACAGGGTATGTTGTATCCATGTGGCTCTTGATGCCAAGCATTCAGCTGGGAGGGAGAGGAGCGCAGATGAAGATAGATGGTTATCTTGTTTCCAGATTTCAACAAACCCCTAAATGAAATTTTCAAACCTTGCTGGACACAAAGTGCTGGGGTAACTCAGTGGGTCAGGCAGCACTTCAGAACATGGCTAGGTGACGTTTCAGGGTGAGACCCTTTCTCAGACTGGTGACCTGAAACATCATCTATCCATGTTCTCCAGAGATGTTACTCCACCACTCTGTGTCTTTTTGTGTATTAACCAGCATCTACAGTTCTTTGTTTCTACCTTCAAACCCTGATCCTATTTGTCTGAATTATAATTGGATTTGTTTAAAAAGGAACTGCAGGTGCTGGTTTACACCGGAGATAGACGCAAAGTGCTGGAGCAACTCAGTGGGACAGGCAGCATCTGTGGAGAAAAGGAATAGGTGACGTTTCGGGTCCTTTCATCAGACTGAAGAAACTGGATTTATGTTGCCGTCCACTTTCTCCCTGCTCCGACCTTTTTGCCACAGTGAAGCTGACATGCCACTATTTTGTGGAAAAGCAGGAAGTCAGTTACCGATATCCTGGCCAGCTGCCATTTGAGATCAAAACGACATAAGGGCATCTTTGCCTGGTCACGGTGTGTGGGAGGGAGTTTGCTGCAGTATGCCTGTGTTGTCCATGCCCTTAATTGGATAACTCACTAACTGCGATTGTGAAAGACGCTCGATAACGACCAGTATTCTTTAAATCCCTCCGACACAGGGTTGCGAAGAGGACTTTGCTTTGACACACCCATTTTCATGCAGCTGTTTACAGACCGTACTTTAGAGTTCTCTCACAGTCCTTGAAAACAGTCTCAGCTATTTCAACGTGATAAGCACAAAGTGGGAGTTGCGAGCTTGGACGCAAATAGCTGCTAAGGCTTGGAGAGACGGCACATTAGCAGCTATTTTTTTAGTTATTCCATTCAAGGCGTCTGAAGTCCCAAACTTGCATTTCCCTCAGATTATAAAACGGAAAGTTGGAAGCAGGTCAGGCAGCATCAATGGAGAGACAGGGTTCATGGTACAGCTTGATCACTGTTGATCAGTATATAGAACAGGCCCTTTGGCCCACAATGTCTGTGCCAAACATAAGGCGAAGATACATTAATCACATGTGTTGGGTCCATGTCTCTCCATTTCCAGCATATCTATGTGTTTATCTAAAAGCTTCTTAAACACCACTATCGTATCTGCTCCCACTACCACCCCTGGCAGCCCGTTCCAGGCACCCACCATCCTCTTATTTCAAGGAACTGCATATGCTGATTTTACATGAAAAGACACAAAGTGCTGGAGTATCTCAGCGGGTCTGGTAGCGTATCTTTGGAGAACATGGATAGGTGACGTTTCGGGTCGGAACCCTTCTTCAGTCTGCTGACATGGAGCAGGAGAACAGCAGGAATCACAGAGGGGGTGCAGCGTGTGAGGGTCTCGCAGGACTCCCGACAGGTCTGAAGAAGGGTCCCGACCAATCCATGTTCTCCAGAGATGCTGCCTGACCCGCTGAGTTACTTCAGCACTTTGTGACTCTGTTATTTCAACTACATTTCTAGCACTCAGCTGTCCTTTATTTTAACACTCTCACAGGTTTGTCCTGTTTTTCCTCACTCTCGATGTAAAATGGGTGCTTTAAAGTGAGGCGGAAGGAAAGGGAGGTTTGGATCCGGAGGGATAAAAGGAGATAGGCACAAAAAGCTGGAGTAACTCAGCTGGCCAGGCAGCATCTATGGATGGAATGGATAGGTGGTGTTTGGGGTCAGGGCCCTGCCTCAGACAGGGGCTCCACAGTTACAGTGTGAAGGGAAGTGTCCATAAGTGATCTATTGTCATCCTGACTGTGGATCACATCTGGCTGCACATCTGGGGAGGGGTCTGGATCAAAGGGCCACAGGTTCAGGTGGGGTTTGAGCAGCTGGGAGTATTACCCTTCATATTATCAACCCCATTGTGTGTGCTTTTCATCGCAGGCGACAGAGTTAACTCTGTGCAAACTGTTGCCAAACCCAAATCAGAGAAGTGTTTGGTGCCAGATATAACTAGTGTCCCACAAACTGTCACTGCTGAGTTACAACAGGCCTGGGCACGTTGCCAGGGCGACGAGGCCTAGTCATGTGGCTCTCTCTTCCCCCTTGGCCGCAGTGAGCAGTCCCAACCTTCCGGTCAGCAGCAAGTTAGAGAGGAGGAATATCACTGACCATCTCAATCCCTGTATGATACCCACTCCAGCCTGAGGGTGACCAGTGGGAAGATACCACAGGGCAGGCCCATCCTTAGCAAACATGCCTGCAGCTGCACCCACCCGCAGTTCACACTAAACTGCGCACCTAGGCCGAATGACCTGCTGCGTTGCAGCATTCCCATACCTATCCAACCTGTGCCTAGGTCTAGCCGGTCAGCCTAAAGTCACAGCTCTCTGATCTAAGAGACAACACTTCCTTCTGTGCCACTGTCTGAGAGCATAAGGGCTGGTCAGGGCAGGCTAGGCCCAACACAGTGAACACAGCTCAGCATGTCTGAGCATCCTCTGTCTGGCGAAGGGTCCCAACCCGAAGCGTCACCTATCCATATCCTCCAGAGATGCTGGGTCTGAAGGGTCTCCAGGCTCTGAAGAAGCATCTGCAGTTCCTTGTCTCTACACTCCTCTACAGATGCTGCCTGACCTATTGAGTGACTCCAGCACTTTGTGTGTTTTTCTTGTAAACCAGCATCTGCAGTTCCTTGTGACGGCCTCTTTCAGCGTTTGATGTCTAACAAAATATTTAACAGCATTTAAAATACATTTGGGCAGGTACATGGATTGGAAAGGTCTGGAGGGATGTGGGCGAATGGGACTGGTGCAGATGGGGCAAGTTGGGCTGAAGGGCCTGTTTCTTGCTGTATGACTCAATGACTCTTGTTCAGTTTGGCGATGTAAAAAAGAGCAACGTATTAAGGAGATATCAGTGGAGGGTGGAAGTCTGTAATAAAAACCACAAATACTGGAAATCCTCAACAGGTCAGCCAGCATCGATGCAGAAACTGGAGAAGGTTGCAGTTGTTGTCCCTTTACACCTACACTTCAAAAAAATTATTATCTACCACCACATTTCAGCCTTGCACGCCAATATCCTTTTCCCATTAATCTCTGCTTTCCTCCACTCTCCACACTTCCCTTCTTCACTTATCTCTCCCCGCTCCCTCCTCCCTCCCCCCCTCTCTCTCTCCCCCTGCCCCTGTCCCGCCCCTGCATCCTTGACACTTCACCCAGATGCAGAGGAGGTCATGGGCACATCTTGTCGTGAGTTAGACAAAAATGCTGGAGAAACTCAGCGGGTGAGGCAGCATCTATGGAGTGAAGGAAATAGGCGACGTTTCAGGCCGAGACCCTTCCTCAGACATAGATGCTGCCTCACCCGCTGAGTTTCTCCAGCAATTTTGTCTACCTTCGATTTTCCAGCATCCGCAGTTCCTTCCAAAACGTCTTGTCGTGAGTTGTTGCCACACGGGCCCACAGGCCCACCATTCACTGGCGGCTCAGCACAACTTGTTCTGAAGACCTGCTTTAACTCTGCCACTCTGCTGTCAGTGCTGCGGTGCCATTTACACACAGCCAGGGACAACATATAAAAATAACTTCTCAGAGCAGCATATGGTGTTGGTGGTTACTGTGACTTTGATTTGTTACCGCTGAGAAGGGCACTGAGTGCAAAGAGAGTTACATTGCACCTGTATAAACAGCTTACTTCTGAAAGAGCTGAACCCTTATTTAGGATGAAAATAGCTGCATTCGCTGCTGACCTTCCCCATCCCAGGACCCCAGGATTGTGCAGGGAAGGCAGTTGTTTCAGGTTACCTGTCAGATTGTGCCAGAAGCAGCTCTGGATCAGATACGGCAGCCTCACTTACTAATCGAGCCCCACAATATACGTTGGGTAATACTCGATACGGCACTGAGAGAGGGTGAGGACTGAGGGATCACAGCAGCGTTAGAGGGGAGCGCCACACTGTGGGAAGGGCAACGCTCAGTGAGAGGGGCAGGCCCTTCAGCCCTTCGGGCCCCTGCAGACTCTCAACCACCCATTGACGCTAATTCTACACTAACCCCATTTCATTCTCCACATCAGCTCCCCCAGATTCTACTTTGCTTCACGAAGCACTAAGGGCAATATACAGCGGCTAATCATCTCGCCAACACACATTCTTGGGATGTGGGAGGTAGCCGGATGGCCCGGGGGTCACAGGGAGAGCGTGAAAACTCCATGCAGACAGCGTCGGAGGCTGGGATCGAACAGGAGTCTCCGACACTGTGAGGCAGTGGCTCTTGCCACACATGCTACTTACTACCTGGGCAGCCTCCTCACAAGCTCTCGACTTCTACCACCTAGGAAGGTACTGGGGGCTTGTGCATGGGAACACCACCGCCATCAGCTTCCCATCCAAGGCCCACATCTACCTGACTTGTAAATGCACCCAAATCTATCGCTGCTATTGTTTGAACCGTCCCCTCTCAAACTCCGTGTGGGATGGACAACAATACTGGCCCTAGTGGGAGACCCACAGCCTGTGTATAGGAGCAGTGGATGGAGGATTCCTTGACAGACACACAAAGGGTGGTGGGTGTAGGGAGTGAGCAGGGACTATTGCAACGTTTAAGATGCACTTTGGCAGGTACATGGATAGGACAGGTTTAGAGGGATATGGGCCAAACACAAGCAGGTGGGACTAGTGTGGATGGGATATGTGAGGTGTGGGCAAGTTGGGCCGAAGGCCCTGTTTCCATGCTGTGTGAATCTATGTTTCTATGAGAAAAAGCCCAGGAATGATAGAGTTTCAGTCTCAAGGACATGGCCTTGTTTATTAAACTGCGATAAAATGGGAAGTAAGGTTGGAGTGGGAAATGAGAGCAGCATCATTAAGCACTTTTGAGTTCTTCTGTTGCTGTAACAGGAATAGTGCACGGTTACTTAATGTGGGGAAACATTCTAACATGCTTGGTGGCTGGTGAGCTGCCAGCATGTCTGACCATCACCCTGCTCTCCAACCTCAGAGGGTTTGAGTCCCAGGGTGGGGATTCACACCATCCTTTTATCCCTCCTTCCACGCTGGGCACTGGCCAGGTTAAACCGGGGCTTCCCGCCACTCTCAGGTGAACATAACAAATCCCTCCGGTAGGCTTTGAAGAAGCTTGATAAACAGCATTTAATAAAGTCACCCAAGTTAGGCTGATCCAGAAGATTAGGATGATCGGGATTAACATTGGGGGTTGGATGGATGCAGACCTGGCTTACTGATAGAAGACAGAGAGTTATGGTGGAAGGACAATATTCAGGCTGGAGATCCCCAAGCATGTGTGCTTGGATTTCTGCTGTACTTGATATATATAAATGACTTGGACGTACTGTAGATGGGTTGGCTAGTAAATTTGAAGGTGACACCAAGATTGCCGGGGTCATTGAGTGTGAGGAAGGCAGCGGGGTATTGATCAGCTACAGAAATGGGCAGAAGAAGTTTAATCTGTGGAAATGTATTGTGTTGCACTTTGGGAGGCGAAATGTATATATATTACACAACTCTATATAAATATATACACAAACAGTATATATATATAAAATTTTGTTTAGTTTAGAGATACAGAGTGGAAACAGGCCCTTCAGCCCACCGAGTCCACTCAGACCAGCGATCCCCGCACACTAACACTATCCTACACACGATGGACACTTTACATTTAGACCAAGCCAATTCATCTGCAAACCTGTACCTCTTTGGAGTGTGTGAGGAAACCGAAGATCTCGAAGAAAACCCTCGCAGGTCACAGGGAGAATGTATAAAATTTGTACAGACAAGCACCCAAAGTCAGGATCGCACCCGGGTCTCTGGTGCTGTAAGGCAGCAACATTACCGCTGCACCACCCTCAGCAGCATGAACCTAAACAGCAGTGATGTACGGAGGGTCTTGGGATCCAAGTCCATAACTCCCTGAAAGTGTCAACTCGAATAGATAGAGTTTTAAGGAAATCATATGATTTGCTTGCCTTCATAGGTTGGGGCATTGAGTGTAAGTCAGGTGTCAGGTGTCAGGAGATGCAGCTATATAGGATTTTGGTTAGGCCATATTTCGAGTAATGTTTGCAGTTCCGTTCACCCCATTACAGGAAGGCTGTGGAACCTTTGGAAAGGGTGCAGAGGAGGTTTACCAGAAAGATGGTCTGGATTAGGGGGTATTAGCTACAGGGAGAGGTTGGATTGGATTGTTTTCTCTGGAACGCTGAAGATTGTGGGAGACCTGAGAGAAGTATAGATAGGGTAGACAGTATGAATCATTTTCCCAAGATTTAAAAATCAATTACATCCTAGCTTTAAGGTGAGAGGGGCAAAGTTTAAAGAAGATCTTTGAGGCAAGTTTCTTACACAGAGTGAGTACCTGCAATGCGCTGCTGGGGTAGTGTTTGAGGCAGATTTGATGCCTGAACTGTTGTACGTTCTAGGTACAGGGGTTTGTGTTCGGGAGATGCTCATCACTCACTGGGGCCATGAAGTTCAGCTCCAGTGGGCTGCGCAGGGGGCTTTAACCTGTTGCCTGCAGTTATTATGTAGGAAGGAACTACAGATGCTGGTGTACATGCACCAAAGATAGACACAAACTGCTGGAGTAACTCAGTGGGTCAGGCAGCATCTCTGGAGAGGAATAGGCGACTCTTCGGGTCGAGACCCTTCTTCAGACTGAGAGCGTCTCTCGGTCTGAAGAAGGGTCTCGACCCGAAACGTCACCTATTCCTTTTCTCCAGAGATGCTGCCTGACACGCTGAGTCACTCCAACATTTTGTGTCTATCTTTGCCTTTAATACTGGGGCAGTCAGCACTGATGCGTTCATGTGGCGGAACAAGCCGCTGCTGTGGGTGATCAGCTCTGCTATCTTTCCAGGTACGTGTGTGTGTGTGAGTGTGTGTTCGACTGCCCTTATCTCCCTGGTGCAGGCTTCCTTTCCCTTATCGATTTTCAGAGGCCCTTATCTCCCAGCACTCACGGGCATCTCACCAGCCAACTCTGATGCAGCAGTTGCCCGGCAACCGCACTTAAACCAACAAATAAAAGAGGGCGGAATTTTTAGATGTGGTCGCTCTCAGGCAGCTTCTTGTTCACCGTTAAGATTGACTGCTTATTTCTAGGGGGCGACGGAAGCTTGCTGTGCCGAGGTTTGTGTCAGACGGTACCCTGCAGTGGAACAATGAGGGTCGGCTCTTTGCAAGGCAAACAGAGTTTCGAGTTAGAAGCATCTCTGATCAACATCAAGCTTCATTGATACTCCTTCAATGGTTCAATGGTACCTCAGCGGGTCAGGCAGCATTTATGGAGGTCTGAAGAAGGTCACCTATTCCCTTTCTCCAGAGATGCTGCCTGTCCCGCTGAGTTACTCCTGCATTTTGTGTCTATCTTCGGTGTAAACCAGCATCTGCAGCTCCATGATTCAATGGTACTTTAGTGTCACCCACCTAGGTACAGCGAAATTTATTTTTTGCATAGGATTTAGTAAACATCTTACTCTATATAGCAATGATCACACTCAAGTGCAAGAGTGTGGGGATAGCAGATTACACTCAGACTGCGCAAAAGAGTTGCCATGTTTTCGGCAGCATCATGTACCATCAAAGTGCAGAGTTGTTGAAAATGTTAGTCTTAACTTGGCCATAAAGGCCCATTGCCCTGTTGACGGTACTGGTTGGGAGTTGAAGGATCGGCCTGGCCAGACGATGTTGTCAACTAGATTCACCGCCACTCCGAGTTGTTACAGGCTGCGCCCAAACTGACAGCCACCTGCACCTTTCTGACCTCTGTGCTTAAAAGGCACCTGATGCATCCCCCTTTCACCCTCCAATGTGAATAAACCTGGTGCCTGTGTCTTGCCTCTCTGCTATCATTCTCCCTGCATCCAATCATCGGTTGCCCTTGTTTGAAATGTCTCCCACCCACACTCAGGTGCCTCTTCTTGTGTGAGGAAAAACGTCTTCACCCAGAGAGTTGTGAATCTGTGGAATTCTCTGCCACAGAAGGCAGTGGAGGCCAATTCACTGGACGTTTTCAGGAGAGAATTTGATTTAGCTCTTAGGGCTAACGGAATCAAGGGATATGGGGAAAATGTTCATATTGAATGACAGTGCTGGCTCGAAGGGCCTAATGGCCTACTCCTGCTCCTATTTTCTATGTTTCTATGTTTCCTGCCTTGTTTTCCTGGGGTCTGACCTACTGATCAATCTTGCCCCACAATATGTTGGGCAAATTCGTCCAAGTTCGACCCAACAGCCACAAACCGGCTGAACAATTCCTCCCGGAGCGAACCTTTCACCCAGGAATCCACCTGTTGCGCTCCTCCTGAAGGATCTCCAATGCAAGTACAGTAAAACTCCCATGGACAGGCACATTTTGCTGGACAAGCAGATTTTCCAGACTATTAGATATAATTCTGTCAATAGCCGGCATACTTAGTTCAACTTATTTTAGATTTTGCACCGTATCATAACATAATTGAAACTGATGGGTTAAACTGGGGCCCAAGTGAGATAAGGAGAGCACAGGAACGCCACAGTGATGCAGCGCTAGAGTTGCCTCCTTGCAGCGCCAGACACCCAGGTTCGATCCTGATTACGGGGTGCTGTCTGAACGGAGTTTGCATGTTCTCCTTGTGACCGTGTGGATTTTCTCCATGTTTCCTCCCACACAGGTGTTTAGGTTAATTGGTTTTGGTAAAATTATAAATTGTCCCTCGTGTACCGGGAGTTCGCTGGTCGGTGTGGACTCACTGGGCCCAAGGGCCTGTTTCCACGCTGTATCCTTAAAGTCTAAAGGCCAAAGTAAAGAACTAGGGTCCAGGTGAGTTAAAGAAAACCAGGGCCCCAGTGAGTTCAAACGCCGTCTCTCATCTGTCCATTTCTATCCACAGATGCTGCCTGACCCACTGGTTTCCTCCAGCAGTTTATTCTCTCCTCCAGGGCTGGGAAGGGCAGGAGTTGAGCTCCACTTTCCCCCACACACTGCTATGTAACAAATGTGATGTTGGGTGTGCACCCCTTTAAGAGCTGTGGGCACACGATGTACTTATCTGTGTGTTGTTGATACACAGCTTAAGACTTGCCAGAACATCTGACTATCTCTGCAGCAAAAGCTGCCAGAAGGGATGGTGTTTATTCCAAGCACTTTTTTTTTTATCAGCAAAGTACCTCTGTTTGTCAGTTTGTAAGACTGGCCATCATTCAACATCTCACCAATGGATGGCTGAGACAGGGTGAGACCAGGAACACCACATCAGATGATGTACACACTTACAGCAGCCGTTAGCCACAAAATCGTTGCCTGCGACTTGTTGCGCGCACACACAGCCAGGAGTGTGAGAATCCTGCAGTCACACAGATGCTGGAATCCGGGGCAAAAAATAAAGTGCTGGTGGAACGTACCCGGTTTGGCAGCATCCATGGAGGACAATGGGCAGACAGCATTTCTGGTTACTGCCCCGGCACCTTCTTAAGGGAACTAAGATCAGGCAGAAAATACAACAGCTTGAATGTACGTATCACCAGATTCAAAGACACTGCTATCAGACTCTTGAACTGTCCTTTCACAAGCTAAGGGATGAATTCTTCCAGTCTACCTCATTGTGTCCCTTGCACTTTTTGTTTATCTGCACTTTCTCTGTATCTGTAACACTATATTCTGCTGGAGACCAACTTCGGGAGCTCCAATCGCGGGAGCCTATGGACTTACCATCGTGGAGCTTGCGATCCCTGTCGGGGATCGTCTTTGGAGCTTCAACCGCCGGAGCCTGCGGACCTTAACATCGTGGAGCCCTTGGTCTCCGATTAGAGACCGACTTTGGGAGCTCCAGGCTGCAGGAGCTTCGACCGCCCCGATACGGGAGCTTTGATTGTCCCGACGCGGGAGCTTCTATCGCCCTGACTGCAGATGGTCCGACTGTCCCGACTGCGGGAGAATAAAGAGGAAGAAGGTTATTGCCTTCCATCACAGTGAGGAATGTGGGGAATCCGCTGTGGTGGATGTTTATGTCAACTTTTATGTCTTGTTGCTTTTTTTAGTTTGGCTGTATGGTAATTCGAGTCTCACTGTACCTTAATGGGTACATTGTGACAATAAACTGACCTTTGAACCATTATACTCTGCACACTAAATCTTTTCTCTTTGCACTAACTATTGTCCTCCTTAGGGTTTTGAATGTACTCATGTCTGGAGACTTGTTTAAAAGGGGTAGCAAACAAAACAAAGATTTTCACTGTATCTCGTTACATGTGACAATGATAGACCGATGCCAATTCCAAAACCAGGGTTGGCAGCAGGTAAGTACAGTTTTGCTTGTCGGACATCGGGAGACATGTGGATTCCAAGGGTGCCGGGTGGGGCAGAGATAGTTCTAGAAGCCTTGCACCAGGGACAGCTTCAAAGTCAAATTGTAGAGATTCCCTAAGGAAGAGGCAGCAACTCAGTCTACCCTCTGGGTGTTGACCAAGGAGACCTTATATGGCCAAATGTGGCAAGTGGGGCCAGCATAGATGGGGCAACTTTGTTCATGTGGACATGGTAGACTTAAGGGTCTGTTTCCATGCTCTGCGAGTTCTGGACTCTTTATCCACCCAGCCTACCTGGAGGAACTTGCCATGAAATAAAGCTCATGGAAACTGAAAAGCATCTTGGATATTTGCTTTTTATTTCTTATTGTTTTATCCAAGGATGGATATGACACACAGAGTAGAAACAAGGAACTACAAATGCTGGTTCGCCAATGAAAGACACAAAATATTGGAGTAATTCAGAGGGTCATAAGTTCATAACTTCATGTGATAGGAGCAGAATTAGGTTAGTTTGGCCCATCAAGTCTCCCATTCATTCATGGCAACATCTCTGGGGAACATGGATAGGAGACGTTTGATAGATCCAGTCTGAAGAAACCGACCTGAAACGTCACCTATTCCTTTTCTCCAGAGATGCTGCCTGACACGCTGTCCTACCCCTTGGTTCCAGACTCATCCTTTCCACATCCTCTCTATCTACTATCGGTCTATCGTGCAGTATGTTTTAATGAGGTCCACCCTCATCCGTTTAAACTCCCAACGGGTACAGGCCCAGAGCCATCAAACACTCCTCATACATTAACTCAATCATCCATGGGATCATTCCTGTAAACCTCCTCTGGATCCTCTCCAAAACCAGCACTTTGATCCTCCTATATGGTGCCCACAATGGCTCACAGTATTCCAAATGTGGCCTCGCCATCGCCTTATAAAGCCTCGGCATTACATCCCTGCTTTTATATTCTACCCCCCTCGAAATGAATGCTAACATTGCATTTGCCTTCCTTACCACCGACTCAACCTGCAAATTAACCTTTTGGGAGACCCTTTGCAGCTCCGATTTCCGAATCCGCTCCCCATTTAGAAAGTAGCCCAGGCCTTTATTCCCCCTTGCTCAATCACAACAGCACATGGGCCTGACGGGCTGGAGGTAACCCCATGAGCCCTACTGTAGCTGGTGTAGGAAGTCCCAGAGTGTGTGTCCAAGCCTCTGGGCTGACAATAACATATTATCATCTATCACTCGCACTTAAATCTGTGCAGCCTCCCTTGCCTCGTAAATTAAGCAGAGTGACTCATGCACAATTTGTTTTCGATGTGCAAATAGGGTGAGATTGCTGAGTGTTGGTGGGTAAACACATCCCAACTGACTGGAGACAGCGTGCGGGTGAGTGCATCAGTTCAATCTCCAATGCTGTTTCGGAAATATATACAGCTGGCGGCTTCGCAAGCAGCTTCCTATAAATAGATGTGTGGACGGGAGGGAGGGAGGGAGGGAGAGAGGGAGAGATGAACCTTGTAACCCAAACGTCAGCTGTGGGGAAGTGATGATAAACGAGGCCAGGGTGGATGTGTGAAGGACAGGTCATATGTGGCTAATCCAACCAGACTATGTCACACCTAGGATAGACACAAAATGCTGGAGTAACTCTGCGGCTCAGGAGAAAAGGAATAGGTGACGGTTTCGGGTCGAGACCCATCTTCAGACTGAGAGTCTGGGGAAAGGGAAATGGACCTGGGACTGGGCCTCCTCTAAGAGTCTCAGTAGGAAGCTACACATGAGATTAGTCAGCACGAGGGCAGCCCAGGGTAGAGTTGCTGCCTCACAGCGCCAGGTTCGATCCTGGCCTCGGGTGCTTCATGTGTGGAGTTTGCACAATCTTCCTAAAAAACCCATTGGTTTCCCCCCAGTGGCTCCGGTTTCCTCCCACGTGCCAAAGATGTTCGTGTCTGTAGGTTAATTGCCCCTCTGTAAATTATCCCTAGTGCGGAGGTGAGTGGTAGAACCTTGGGAGTGTTTATGGGAATGTGTGAAGAATGAAATGTGGATTCATGGTGGAAGTATGAATTTTGGAATTGTGGACGCAGCCCAGACCATCACACAAACCAACGTCCCTTCCATCGACTCCATCTACACTTCACGTTACCTTGGCAAGGCCACCTGCATAATCAAGGACCAGTCTCAGCCAGGTCACTCCCTCCCCTCCCCTCTCTCTTCAGGCAAGAGGGACAGAAGTGTGAAAACGAATACCTCCATATTCAGGGGAAGTTTCTTCCCAGCTGTTATCAGGCAACGGAACCATCCTATCAACAACTAGAGAACGGCCCTGAGCTACTATCTAGGACCTGGGCCTCCTCTAAGAGTCTCAGTAGAAAGCCACACATTGGAGACCCTCGGACTATCTTTAATCGGACTTTACTGCAGTTTATCTTGCACTAAACGTTATTCCCTTTATTAAGTATCTGTACGCTGTGGACAGCTTGATAGTAATCACGTTTTGCCTTTCCGCTGACTGGCTAGCATGCAACATGCAACATGCTACTGTACCTCAGTGTACTTGACAATAAACTAAACTAAACTACATAGGTTAGGGTAGAATTCCAATGCCTGGGTATTTGATGCTCAGCACAGGGACCTGTTTCTCCGCTGCATCTTCCCACGTTAAAGAATACGAGGTGGGCACACGGAGCTGCAGCGGGAATGTTTGCAAAAAAAAAAAAACAGTGTTGGAGTAACTCAGCGGGTCTGGCAGCATGTCTACCTCTGACATGCCTTTTCTGTCTGGGACACTTCCTGACAGTTACTCTTGATTCTTGATGGGGCCAAAGACTTATTTTAAAATGGATGAAATTCTTTTTTTTTCCATCATCTATCTACGCACAACACCCCAGAATGAAGAAGCATAAACAGGTTAGACATCTTTGCAAAGTAATTAAAAAGAAAAAAAACTGAAATATCACATTTACATAAGTATTCAGACCCTTTGCTAAGACACTCAAAATTGAGCTTAGATTCATCCCGTTTCCATAGATTATCCTTGAGGTGTTTCTACAACTTGAAGTCCATCGGTGGTGAATTAAATTGATTGGACATGATTTGGAACGGCACACACCTGTCTGTATAAGGTACCACAGTTGACAGTGCATGTCAGAGCAAAAACCAAGCCATGGAGACAGAATTGTTCGTAGACCTCCGAGGCAGGATTGTGTCGAGACACAGATGTCAGCGAATGGTATGTTGGCATTCATAGCAAAAGGATTTGAGTACAAGAGCAGGGAGGTTCTACTGCAGTTGTACAGGGTCTTGGTGAGGCCACACCTGGAGTATTGCGTACAGTTTTGGTCTCCTAATCTGAGGAAAGACATTCTTGCCATAGAGGGAGTACAGAGAAGGTTCACCAGACTGATTCCTGGGATGGCACGACTTCCATATGAAGAAAGACTGGATAGACTCGGCTTGTACTCGCTGGAATTTAGAAGATTGAGGGGTGATCTCATAGAGAACTTACAACATTCTTAAGGGGTTTGGACAGGCTAGATGCAGGAAGATTGTTCCTAATTTTCCCAATGTTGGGGAAGTCCAGGACAAGGGGTCACGGTTTAAGGATAAGTCTTTTAGACCGAGATGAAGGAGAAAATCGTTTTTCACACAGAGTGTGAATCTGTGGAATTCTCTCCACAGAAGGTAGTTGAGGCCAGTTTGTTGGCCATATTTAAGAGGGAGTTGGATGTGGCCCTTGTGGCTGAAGGGATCAGGGGGTATGGAGAGAAGGCAGGTACAGGATACTGAGTTGGATGATCAGCCATGATCATATTGAATGGCGGTGCAGGCTCGAAGGGCCGAATGGCCTGCTCCTGCACCTAATTTCTATGTTTCTATGTTTCTATGTGGGGAAGGGTATCAAACAATTTCTGCAGGTTCCGAAGGACACAGTGGCCTCCGTCATTCTTAAAAGGAAAAACTTTGGATCCACCAGGACTCTTCATAGAGCTGGCCGCCCGGCCAAACTGAGCAATCGGGAGAGAACCTTGGTCAGGGAGGTGACCAAGAAGCAGATGGTCACTCTGACAGAGCTCCAGAGTTCCTCTGTGGAGATGGGAGAACCTTCCAGAAGGACAACTATATCTGCAGCACCCCACCAATCAGGCCTTTATGGTAGAGTGGCCAGACGGAAGCCACTCCTCAGTAAAAGGCACATGACAGCCCGCTTGGAGTTTGCCAAAAGGCACAAGAAACAAGATTCTCTGGTCTGATGAAACCAAGATTTAAATCTTTGGCGTCACGTTTGGAGGAAACCAAGCTGTCATCACCTGGCCAATACCATACCCACAGTGAAGCATGGTGGCAGCATCATGCTGTGGGATGTTTTTCAGCGGCAGGAACTGAGAGACCAGTCAGGATCGAGGGAAAGATGAACGGAGCAAAGTACAGGGAGATCCTTGATGAAAACCTGCTCCAGAGTGTTCTGGACCTCAGACTGGGGCGGAGGTTCACCTTCCAACAGGACAACGACCCTAAGCACACAGCCAAGACAACGCAGGAGTGTCTTTGTGACAAATCTGTGAATGTCCTTGGGTGGCCCAGCCAGAGCCTATTTGACTATTTGATCCCGATCGAACATCTGTGGAGGGACCTGAAAATAGCTGTGCATCGACAGTCCCCATCCAACTTGACAGAGCTTGAGAGGATCTGCAGAGAAGAATGGGAGAAATTACCCGAATACAGATGTGCCAAGCTTGTCGCATCATACCCAAGAAGACTTGAGGCTGTAAGCACTGCCAAAGGTGCCTCAACAACAGTACTGAGTAAAGGGTCTGAATACTTATGTAAATGTGATATTTCAGTTATTTATTTTTAATTACTTTGCAAACATGTCTAAACACCTGTTTTCCATGTTTTAATTATGGGGTATTGTGTGTAATTGATGATGATAGAAAAATGAATTTAAGCAATTTCAGGAAAAGGCGAAAACGTAATAAAATTGTGGAAAAAGTGAAGGGGTCTGAATACTTTCGGAATGCACTGTAAATGACACAATGAATTCAAGAAGAGGCAAGCACTAATTGTATAGTATTTCCTGAATATATTTTTATGAATAAAGCTATTGTAATAATAACAAATAATGATTTTACTACATTGCACATGGGCAGAATGGCCTTCTCCTGTGTTACACCTACATTGCAACACAGGAGAAGGCCATTCTGCCCATGTATCCAGTCTAGCTCCCTCTCATTGACCAATCCCATCAGGCCCATTCCTCTTTTGTTTTCCTTGTCATTTATTCCCTCGCTCAGAGCTTAGTCTGAAGAAGGGTCCCGACCCGAAACGTCACCTATCCATGTTCTCCAGAGATGCCGCATGACCAGCTGAGTTACTCCAGCACTTTGTGTCTTTCTGCAGAGCATAAGGCCTTGACAGTAGAGGATATGGGCAGATTTTGAAGGGTTAATTTTGGGAACAAGTACAGGATCAGGATTGGAACAGTGGAAAGGGCGGGGAGGTGGGATTGTAGAGATGCTGGAGTGCAGGACCGGAGGGGAGGAGTTGGGGCCGGGAGGAGCCATTGGAATACAGTGAGAATGGGGAAGGAAGGGAGGATGGGATAACGGAGCATGTGTGGGAACGGGAAGTCATGGGGGATACAGTGCGAATGGGGAGGGGAGGGAAGGATGGGGAATGAAGCATATGTGGGCACAGGCATCAGTTCGGAAAGTTGGGAATTTTACGGAGAGGGCAAGGTGCTTGAACGGTCAGCTGCGATGGACTGGGAGATAAGAGGGCAGTAAATGGGATTGTGCATAAACACTGATGGCTGGAGTGTCTGGGCCAGCAGTGATTGATGAACTCAGGGAGTGTTCTGGTGGATGGGGGTGGGGGGGGGGGGGGAGTAAGTGCCAACTGATGACAGCTGCTGAGACCAGCAGGCCTCTGTTGAACCACACATCCTCGTCAGACACCTCCCACACCACCTAAACTGAAACACTGCGATTACAGAACGCTGTGCTCTGTGAAGTAGCTGGCCGAGCGTGTGGTGTCTCAGGTAGAAAAGGAAATGATATTAAACACCTCCCCCCCCCCCCCCCCCCCCCCCACACCACACACACACACACACACACTGAGACAGCCAGGTCTGGTGGTCACCAGGGCAACAGCCCAGGCCACTCTGCACAGAATAGCTGGAATAGCTGAGGGTGCCTGCGTCTTGCTTCAAATGTCAGAGGGCAGGAGGAGTTTAAAATAAGTGCCCTGGCACCAGCGAGGCCTCCTGTTTATTAACGCCACCATTGGCTATTTATAATGAGGCGGATAAGGTGTTGTCATCTACGTCAGTGGCAAGCGGCCTGGGAAATGTTCCGAGTCTTTGACCGAGCAACCTTCCCGCCCTGGGACGCGGCAGGCAGTGGGGCCGTCCGTCACTGGGCTGCAGCCCGTGAGCCTGCATTACCTCTCTGATCTGTTGGGTCAGTGCCCCGCCATAACAGCTGAGGGGCTCAACGTGGAGTAGTGACGGCACTCTGGAATTAAATACAGGACTGTGCGTCAATGATGCTGATCCTTTAAAACTCCCCGTAACACCCCGACCGCTCTACTAATAGTCTCCATGCAAGGAATTCTTCCCTCCTCGCCCGTACTATCCTACAAGTGACTCACAGGTCCGCAGCATCTGGTTGACTGCAGAAATGAGGAACTGCGGATGCCGGTTTACAACAACAACAAGAAACACAAAGTGCTGGAGTAACTCAGCTGGGTCAGGCAGCATCTCTGGAGAACATGGATAGGTGACGTTTCGACAGGGACCGTTCTTCAGACAATTTATGGTGTATTGGGGGGGGAGGGGTAGGACAAACTGGCAAGTAATAGGTGGATACAGGTCAGGTTGGATAAAGGCTAGAGATGAAAAGACAGAAGGTGTGAGACAAGAGTGATAAATTGTGAAGCTAGAGGAAGAAATGTAGGTTGAAGGGAAGGGGGGGTGAGGGGAGGTAGAAATAGGTGTGAGTCCAGGTGGAACAAATGGGGAGAGAAAGAAAGGTGGGAGTCGGTTTGGTAATTACTTAAAACTGGAGAATCCAATGTTTCGTACCATTAGGTCTCACTCTGCCAATGGAGGATGCCCAGGACAGAATGGTCAGTGTGGGTATGGAAAGGGGAGGGTTAAAATGGTTAGCAACCGGGAGATCTCATAGACCTTGGAGGACCAAACGCAAGTGTTTGGCAAAACGGTCGGTGAGTTTTCTCTTGGTCCCACCAATGTCCAGAAGACCGGATCAGAAACACTGGATGCAGGAGATGAGGTTAGAGGAGATGCACCTGAACCTCTGTCTCACCTGGAAGGACAGAATGGAGTCCAGGAGTCCCTGTATGGTGGCGAGGGAGGAGCTGTGGGGTCAGGCGTTACATCTCCTGCAGTACAGGGGAAGGTACCTGGGGAGGAGGTGTTTTGGGATGAGTGAGCCAAGGAGTTACAGAGGGAACGGTCTCTGCAGAAGGCAGAAAGCGTGGTGGGATTGGACTATATAACTGGTGATGTGATGGAAATGTCGGAGGATGAGGTGGAGGCTGGTGGGGCGAAAGGTGAAGTCTATCTTTGTTCCAACTGGGGGGAGGGGGAAGATAGCTCCTTCCAGAAACTCTCCACCCTCTATCAGGAGTGAAAAGGTTGCCCCTGGGGCCTCTCTTATATCTCTCCTTGCTCACCTAAAGCCTGCGCGTTCTAGTTTTAGAATCCTCTACTCAGGGAAAAAAAAGACTGTGAGTGTTCACTTTATCCATGCCCCTCATGATTTCCTCAGCCAGTACGCTCCAAGGAAAAACATCCCACCCTTTCCAACCTCTCCCTCAAGCACTTTAACCTTGGCTGTCTGGGCTGGCTACATCTTTTTATAAATGTTTCATCTGTCGGTAGGTCACCAGCTTGGTGGAAGACGTACTTTGCTGTCTCTATCCCTGGGAGATGTCCGTGGGGGAATGCTGCAGGCGGGCACATTCCAGAGGCAGGATGACGTGCCACAGGCCACTGTCTAATGTCCTGCCCTCACTGGATGTTGTCATGATTCATAGGCCTGAGCTCCAGGAAGAGGTTGTGTGGGCAAGATAGAGTGAATGCTCAGAGTCTTTTACCCAGGATAGGGGAATCAAGAACCAAAGAACATAGGAAAAGGTTGAGTAGGCTGGCACTTTATTCCTTGGAATAAAGCGCAGGAGGCAATGGGGTGATCTTATAGAAGTATATAAAATCATGAGGGGAATAGATTGGGTGAATACACAGGGTTGGGAATCAAAATAGAGTGCACAGGATTAAGATGAAAGGGGCGAGATTTAATAGAAGCCCGGGGGGGGGGGGGGGGGGCAGAGGGAGTAGATGTGTTGAGTTACATAACAGCATTTAAAATACAATCACAATCACAATAATACTTTATTAGCCAAGTATGTTTTGCAACATACGAGGCATTTCATTTGCCAAGTCAGTCATACAAATAAAAAGCAAAGGAACACACAAAATACATCTTAACATAAACATCCACCACAGTGACTCCTCCACATTCCCCACTGTGATGAAAGGCGAACAAAAAGTTCAGATCTCTTCCCTTCTTTGCTCTCCCGCGTCTGTTGACGGACAAACTTGATTCCCATAGCCAGTGGCGTTTGGGCCCTCCGTATGAGGACGATCAGCTCCTGCATCGGGGGGATGTCAGCTCCCCCGCGCCGGCGATTGAACCCCGCGTCGGGACTGGTCGAGCCGCAGCATCGTTGGAGCTCCCGACCAGGCTCTCCCGAGACTGCGAGCTCGCTATGGTAAAGTCCGCAGGCCACGGTTGGAGCGATCCTAGGCAAGGGGTGGACTCTGATGTTAAGTCCCTGCCCTGCGGTGGGGCTCAAAGTCAATCTGAGGAGGCCTCCAGCTCCATCGATGGTAGGCCGCAGAGTGACCGGCGATGCGATCCGAAAAAAAATCACATCTCTGGCAAGGTAAGAAACTGGAAAAAAGTTTCTCCCGACGACCCTCCCCCCTCCGGGGGGGCATGGGGGGGGGGGGGCGGCACCTAAAACAAAAACCGAGAACATTTATACAATAATACTCTCTAAAGATTAAGAAAAGATGAAAAAACAGACAGACTGTTGGCAGGGCTGCCAATCGTGCAGCGCCCCTGGTGGTTCATGTATACATGTACAGGTTCATGGATTGGAAATGTTTCGTTTTTTATTGTCGCAAGTATCAGGGCACAGGGAAAAGCTTTGTTTTGCATGTTATACAAATGACATATAAACATAGAAACATAGAAGAAATAGGTGTAGGAGTAGACCATTCGGCCCTTAGAGACAGCACCGCCATTTAATCAGTACCCCGTTCATGGTTTTTCCCCATATCCCTTGAATCCTTACCACGTGTGGATGCACTCAAGATTAGAGGGAGGGATATGGGCCACATGTGAGAAAATAGGACCAGCTTAGATGGGGCATTTTGACTGGCATGGATGAGATGGGTCACAGGGCCAGTATGTGTGCTCTACAAGGAGTGGCTTTAAACTCTGGCGGGCTGCAGATCTGGAAAGAACAAAGTTGATGAGTAACCGCAGCTTATGCCTTTTGTCAGGGATGGAAACACATTGAGAGTTTGGCCCAACGAAACCTCACCAAACACACATGAAGCAACAGGTTTAGAGTCGTTATTTCACAAACGTTAAAACCACTCTTCAACGATGATTTAAAAAAAACACAGCAAGCTGTGACTGTGGTGCACACCCGCAGGCAGCATTAGAGGAGCTGTCTTTGAAAGGTTGATGGAAATATCTACATAACTACTTCTATGTTATCCCACTTACTCATCCACTCCTTACACACTAGATGCCATTTACAGAAGCCAATTAACCTACAAACCTACACGCCGATGGGATGTGAGTGGAGACCAGAGCAGGCGGGGCATACGCACATGGTCACAGGGAGAACCATGCGCACTCCACACAAACAGCACCTGTAGAATTTCCAGACTAGTCCATGAGAAGCTGTTAAGGTGTTGTGTGTTTTACAACGGTCTTCTTTCCCTCTAGTTCCTTGTTGCATCATTCACCCTGTCCCTTACCTCCTTTTCCAATGCAATAATGAATCAGATTTGTCAGGGTCACACAGCCAGACCTCGCCACTAATTCAGCCTGCTCCCTGGTTAATGGAAGCTTGCTTCATACTCATTTAACTTACACCCACTTGCCCATTGATTACTGGCCCTCATGACCTGTTGAAACATCACTCTCCCGACCCTGCACTGCCCCCCAGCTCTCCTCACACTCTTGCCCC
This sequence comes from Okamejei kenojei, assembly GCA_035221665.1. Taxonomy (NCBI): domain Eukaryota; kingdom Metazoa; phylum Chordata; class Chondrichthyes; order Rajiformes; family Rajidae; genus Okamejei; species Okamejei kenojei. Next base: position 25,702,837 of record CM069135.1, on the reverse strand, counting down.
CTCTTCTACACCCCTCCCTCCCCACCTCTCCTCCCAATCCCCAACTCTTCCCCCTCTCCATCATCCCCTCAACAGAACCCTCAGTCTCTGTTGAATCCTCTTTATTAGTACGGGTGTCAGTAGGCAGGGGATTTGGTTGAGAGGGAAAGATAGGTCGGCTGTGATTGAATGGCAGACTAGACTTGATGGGTCGAATGGCCTAATTCTGCTGCTGGGACTTATGAACTCGCCACTCCACAGCTCCGACCGCATCGAGCTTCCTCCCCAATGTTTCTCATTCTCCCCCCCATCTTCAGCTGCTCTCCCTCCCCTCCTTTCCTGATACATTGACCCAGTTAAATATTACAGCAGGCGCAGTCCTGTAACAGTCCTGTCAGGGGAGAGAAAGAGAGAAAAAAAAAAACCCTCCCTCGACATTTGGAGCAAAAGGCTTTAGTGTGCCGCAGTATTCTGCAGGAGTGAAAGATGAAACACAACCTTCCTGCAAACCTCCAAGAGAAAACACGAGGCTCGGGATGAGTAATGCCGCTAAAAACAGCTAGCGCATCATCCACTTTTATCTGCTGCTGCTAGATTAAAGCAGCCAGCTCAGTTAAATAACCTTGATGTGCTGGAGGCAAGGGACAGCTTGCTCAAGTTGTCACACACACACACAAGCGCTTGATAGCTCAATCGCACTAAACCTCTCCCCACTATTTTAGTGCGGCTGTTAACCCATTCACATCACACCTTGTTCCACAGAGTTGGCTTGTGTTCACAGTGTGGCCACCGGCTACCACCGGCAACTTGCCACCCTGACCCAGCTCAATCAACCTCGAGAGGGCAGCGAGTGGCAGCACCACAACCCTTTGCATATCTTCCACCCCTTTCCCCCCCAAGTACCGTCCACATCCCTCGTTCCCCTCTCCCTGACTGTCACCTATACCCTTTCCCCGGAGATGCTGCCTGACTTTTGTGTCTGACCTCGGGTTCATTGATTTAACTCCCAAACACAGAAACCGAGATGAGGAAGCTAGTAATTGATATCAGGCCACTGTGGGAGGGGTAGTACTGGGGGAGCGTCACACTGTGTGTTTTTTTAAATTATACAAATACTTTTATTCAAAAAATAAAAATAAACATACAGAGTATTAAAACAATCAAAGACGGCCTATGTTGACAGTTTGACAAACAAACGATCAAATTAATATAACGCCAACTTTATCAACCAAGCACTCGACTTCCCGCGACGACCAGCGTTGACGGAAGACCTCCAGTCCCCGTGGACACCGTGTGTTCCCTCTCCAGGGACACGCGGGCACAGACATATGCCCGGTAAAGGGACAGGTAGGACCTGGTGCGGCCGGCGACTGGGCCCGCCAATGGCCAACTTGGCCAGGCCCAGGAGCAGGAGGTATCTACCCCCCCTCTCATTGCCCAAATATCAGGAGTGCGGGGCTAAAATGTAGCCAAAACTTGAGGAACAGCCCCTTCAGATAGCGTCACACTGGCATGGGCAGTATTGTGAATTAGGGAAGGGCACCTGTAAATGGGTGAATGGAGCAACAAGTAACATGCTGGCGGAACTCAGTAGGACAAGCCGCCTCTCTGGAGGGGAGAAACATTTTCAGGATGACAACTTGCAAGGGGACCATATTACATTCATACTATCGCAATGTTAAATAAACATTTAGATATATACATGGATAGGACAGGTTTAGAGAGATGTGCGCCAAGGCAGGCAGGTGAGACTAGAGTAGATGGGGCATATTGATCGACATGGGCAAGATGGGCCGAAGGGCTTGTTTCCACGCTGTATGACAATGACTCAATGACTGAGATTGGAGAGAGAAGGTAGCCGGGAGAAAGGAAGAGTTTGCAGTGTTATTGGAGAGAGCAAAGGCAGGGCTTTGCAAAGAACCGGCATGGGTTCAGTCGGCCAAATAGGCTCCTTGTGTGCGGTGTCCATTCTGTGACCCTGCTAACAGGGGAGAGGAGCACCCGGCCACACTGGGGTTGTGCTGCGTGTGGACATGTCGGCAAGACTAACCAGAAGCACTCTGATGCCGGGGAGCAGGATTGGCAAGGTGCCTTTACGCTGACTGATGCTGGTCTCTCCTCGCTCCACAGGTAAAGGGTTAACACGGCCTCCGGGAGCTGCGTGTCTCTGGCGCAGGGTGAGGGATGTATCAGAGGCTGATGAGGCCCCAGGGTGCAGTGAAGGGAAGGGTACACAAAAGGTTGGAGAAACTCAGTGGGTGCAGCAGCATCTAAGGAGAGAAGGAGATAGGCGACGTTTCGGGTCGAGACCCTTCTTCAGACTGGTCAGGGATCAGGGAAACGAGAGATATAGACGGTGATGTGGAGAGATAAAGAACAATGAATGAAAGATATGCAAAAAAGTATCGATGATAAAGGGAACAAGCCATTGTAAGCTGTTTGTGGTGTGAAAATGAGAAGCTAGTGCGACTAGGGTGGGGAGGGAGATAGAGAGAGAGAGGAATGCCAGGGCCCGAGGGCTGAGGGAGAGGTGGGAAGGGGAGGAGACAGCAAGGGTTAACAGAATTGAGGAAAATTCAATGTTCAAGCCCAAAGGATGCAGACTCCCCAAGCGGAATATGAGGTGCTGTTCCTCCAACTTGCGGTGTTGCTCACTCTGGCCGTGGAGGAGGCCCAGGACCGAGAGGTCGGATGTGGAATGGGAGGGGGAGTTGAAGTGCTGAGCCACCGGAGGTCGGGTTGGTTAATGCGGACCGAGCGGAAGTGTTCGGCGAAACGATCACCAAGCCTCCGCTTGGTCTCACCGATATAGATCATCTGGCATCTGGAGCAGCGGATGCAGTAGATGAGGTTGGAGGAGGTGCAGGTGAACCTCTGTCGGATCTGAAGGACTGCTTGGGTCCCTGAAAGGAGTGGAGGGGGGAGGTGATGGGACAAGTGTAGCATTTCTTGTGGTTGCAAGGGAAAGTGCCCGGGGAAGGGGTACAGCGGGAGGGAAGGGAAGAATTGACAAGGGAGTTGCGGAGGGAGCGGTCTTTGCGGAAGGCAGACAGGGGGGGGGGAGATGGGAAGATGTGGCGAGTGGAGGGGTCACGTTGGAGGTGGCGAAACTGGCGGAGGACTATCTGTTGTATTTGCCGGCTGTGGGGTGAAAGGTAGAGGACCAGGGGACTCTGCCCTGTTTTGCGAGTGGGGGAATGGGGAGAGAGGGCATTGTTGCGGGGTATGGAGGAGACCCTGGTGCGAGCCTCATCTATAGTGGGGGAGGGGAATCCCCGTTCTCTGAAGAATGAGGCCATTTGTGATGACCTGGTGTGGAACACCTCATCCTGGGAGCAGATGCGGCGTAGACGGAGGAATTGGGAATAGGGGATGGAGTCCTTACAGGAAGCAGGGTGGGAGGAAGAGTAGTCCAGGTAGCTGTGGGAGTCAGTGGGTTTGTAGTGGGATGTCGGTCAGGAGCGTATCACCTGCAATAGAGATGGTGAGGTCAAGGAATGGTAGGGAAATGTCGGAAATGGTCCAAGTGTATTTGAGTGCCGGATGGAAGTTGGGTGTGAAATGAATGAAGTCAGTCAGTTGTGTGTGGGTGCAGGAGGTGACACCAAAGCAGTCGTTGATGTAACGGAGGTAGAGGTCGGGGATGGGGCCCTGGTACGCCGAGAACAAGGATTGTTCGACATACCCAACAAAGAGGCAAGCGTAGCTGGGGCCCATGCGTGTGCCCATAGCTACGCCTTATGTTTGGAGGGAAATGGGAGGAGTCAAAAGAGAAGTTATTGAGGGTGAGGACCAACTCTGCTAGGCGGAGGAGGGTGTCAGTGGACGGGTATGGGTTGCTCCTCTGGTCGAGGAAGAACCGGAGGGCTTTGAGACCGTCCTGGTGGGGGATGGAGGTGTAGAGTGACTGGACGTCCATGGTAAAGATGAGAGGATGGGGGCCTGGAGAATGGAATGCGCGGAGCCGACGGAGAGTGTCTGAGGTGTCTTGAAGATAGGTGGGGAGGGATTTAACAAATGGGGATAGGATGGAGTCAAGGTATGTGGAAATGTGTTCGGTGGGGCACGAACAGGCAGAGACAATGGGTCTGCCAGGGCAGTCGGGTTTGTGGATTTTGGGGAGAAGGTAAAATCGGGCCGTGCAGGGCTGGGAAACGATGAGGTTGGAGGCTCGGGAGGGTAGGGAGCCGGAGCTGATGAAGTCGGTTACGCACTGTCCATTGCAGTGAAGGGGAGGCTGATTGTGCAGACAGCCATCCGGAGTCAAGGCCAGCGACATGGAGGGAATGTGAGCCGGGGGCAGGAGCACAGCGAATGGAAGGCCCCGGTGCTCAGGCACCTCCTGGCCTGGAGACTGGACATCCCACTGCCTGCCTTCCCCGACATCGCCGCCTCACCCACACCCTCATCCTGAGGCTTAGTTTCACCCCGCCCGGCCACTCCCTCTACTCCCCTCTCCCATCAGGCCAGAGGTACCAAAGTGTGAAAACGCACACCTCCAGATTCAGGAACAGCTTCTTCCCAGGCAACTGAACCATCCTCTCACCAACTAGGGAGCAATCCTGAGCTATTATCTACCTCACTGAAGAACCTCAGACTATCTTTGATTGCACTTTACTGGGCCTTATCTTGCACTAAACATTATTCCCTTTACCACGTATCTGGAGGCCAAAGATCCTATATCGGAGCTATGATCTTTGCTGGAGACTGTGGATAGTTTGATTGTAATCAAGCACAGTCTTTCTGCTGACCGGTTAGCACGCAACAAACAAAAAGCTTTTCACTGCATCTCGGTACGCGACAGGAAACTAGATCAAACGCAACTATTACACTCACCTGTGCTAAAGTACAGTGAAAAGCTTTGCTTTGCATGCAGATGAGATAATACCATGCATATAATGCAATGATGTTAAACTCTGGTACAATAAATAGAGCAAAGGGGAAGATACAAAGTACGGAATATAGTCCTCAGCATTGTAACACAGTTCCAGAGACAAAGTCCAATGTTCCCACTGGGGTGGAGGTGAATCCGACAGCATCCTAGCTTATGGAAGGGCTGCTCAGAAGCCTGGTAATAAAGAGAAGCTGTTTGAGAGCCTGGTGGAGCACGTCTCCTGAGAGGGGGGGGGGGGGGGGGGGGGGTAGTTACAGCCTGTCGCTCCGCCCTCTGATCCCCTGCCGGGTGGCTCCCTGCCTCTGTTGCCCGTCTTACCTGTCTTATACCTGCCAGGACGATTGTTCCCGATGTTGGGGAAGTCCAGAACAAGGGGTCACAGTTTAAGGATAAGGGGGAAATCTTTTCGGACCGAGATGAGAAAAACATTTTTCACACAGAGAGTGGTGAATCTGTGGAATTCTCTGCCAGAAGGTAGTTGAGGCCAGTTCGTTGGCCATATTTAAGAGGGATGTGGCCCTTGTGGCTAAAGGGATCAGGGGGTATGGAGAGAAGGCAGGTACAGGATACTGAGTTGGATGATCAGCCATGATCATATTGAATGGCGGTGCAGGCTCGAAGGGCCGAATGGCCTCCTCCTGCACCTATTTTCTATGTTTCTATGTTTCTAAACAGCACGGAAACAGGCCCTTCGGCCCAGCTTCTCCATGCGGACCAAGATGCCCCATGTACACTAGCCTCCCTACCTGCGTTTGGCCCATATCCCTCTGAACCTTTCCTATCCAAGTACCTGTCCAAATGTATTTCAAGTTCCCTGTGTCTTCGGTTAAAGGAAGCCGGAGAAGTACAGGGGAGAGGGAGGAAGGAGGGAGGCGGCTAGGGGGAGCAGACGCAGTGGTCAGACTGAGGGCTAGGTAGGTCTCTGGACTGAGTGGCAGGTGGCTAAAGGGTTAACGGCGTGATCTTCCCCCGTTCTCCACTGGTGCGCCTCCAGACTGAAGGAATTCAGCGGATGAGTTGCTACTTGCTCGGCCTCATTAATGGACCTGCATGGAGACAGCATCTGCTCTCTCCCCCCCGCCCTCCCATCTCCCCAAAGGCACCTTCCCGTCAGTCACACTCTCTGCACCCCCCCCCCCCCCCCACACCCCCTTCTCTCAGCCGGCGTCTCTACGTTGCCTAGACAGGCCGCAGACCGGCTGAGTGACTCCTGGTGAACCCATACGCCCCAGACACGGCGCTGGGGATCCCCTTCAGCTCACGTCCCCAGCCTAACATGTGCCGCAGGAGGTGGAGAGACAAGGTCCTACAGACTCTGACAGTGAGACATAGGGCAGGTACACCACGGGACACCTCTGCCCCACCCACGCACACTGCCCCAGCCACCAGAGACCGTGGAATCTGGAGCAGGGGAGTGGGTGAGACAAAATGAAGAAATAGGAGCAGAATCAGGCCATTGGAATTCCAACGGGTCTGCTCCGCCATTTAAATAATGGCTGATCTATTTTTCCCTCTCAACCCAATTCTCCTGTCTACTCTCCATAACCTTTGACGCTATTTTCAATTATAAAAAATATATTAATCTCCATTTAAAAATACCCAATTTCTTGGCCTCCACAGACGTCTGTGGCAATGAATTCCACTGATTCACCGCCCACTGGATATAGAAATTCCTCCTCACCTTCTTTCATCTAGCGGCTTGTACTCGCTAGAATTAGAAGATTGAGGGGGGGATCTTATAGAAACTTACAAAATTCTTAACGGGTTGGACAGGCTAGATGCAGGAAGATTGTTCCCAATGTTGGGGAAGTCCAGAACAAGGGGTCACAGTTTAAGGATAAGGGGCAAATCTTTGAGGTCTGAGATGAGAAAAATATTTTTCACTCAGAGAGTGGTGAGTCTCTGGAATTCTCTGCCACAGAAGGTAGTTGAGGCCAGTTCATTGGCTATATTTAAGAGGGAGTTGGATGTGGCCCTTGTGGCTGAAGGGATCAGGGGGTATGGAGAGAAGGCAGGTACAGGATACTGAGTTGGATGATCAGCCATGATCATATTGAATGGCGGTGCAGGCTCGAAGGGCCGAATGGCCTGCTCCTGCACCTATTTTCTATGTGTCTATGTTTCTATCTGAGCCTCATCTCTTCCGGATAACCAAGACATGGCAACACTCCGATAATCCAACATACTCCGGACTTTGCTGCTGCTGGACTCTTGGATGTTACTCCTATTAAGAACTTTTAAGACAGTTTTTTTAAGGGAGAAACAAGGGACTGCAGATGCTGGGTTCTTGAACAGAAAAACACAAAGTGCTGGAGTAACGCATCTGGTCAGGCAGCATCCGCCAATGGACAGACGATGTTTCGGATCGGCGCCCTTCTTCCGACTGGTGCAGTAGGGAGGGGAAAGCTGGAAGAGTGGGACAAAGCCAGGCGAGTGATGGGTGGATACATGGGAGGGGGGGTTGAAGGGTAGGTGGGTGATTAAGGACACAGAAGGCCGTGATATGAGGGGAAATGGATCGGTGCGAAACGTGAGGCCAGAGGAAGGAATATAGATGGAAGAGAGACAGGAGATGAGGAAGAGGGGAGAGAGGATAGTGGGAGTCATGAGTGGATATCCAGGTGGGGCACTGGGAAGTGAGGGGTGGGAAAAAGAGAGAGGGGTGTTGGTTAGTTAACTAAAATTGAAGAAATAAATGTTCATATCCTATACACTGGGGGATATTTGCCTACAAATCTGCTCATCTCTGGAATGTTATCTCACATAATTACATGCCTCTGATAATTTATCCTGCCCCCCCCCAACAATCAGTGTGAACAAGTCCCGACCCGAAACGTTGCCCGTGCATGTTCTCCAGAGATGCTGCCTGCCCCGCTGAGTTACTCCAACACTTTGTGGCTTTTTGTTGTTGTTGTTGTAAGCCGGCATCTGCCGTTCCTTGTTTCCACATGACCTCACAGGTCTGAGATCACTTGCCCTAGTTGGCAATGCACTGATAGTGGGCGTCAGGCTCACTGGGAGAGTAAGCGCCGTGTGTAGGATGAGTCACAGCCCCTGCCCCCACACACCTCACCCGGTCGGTGTCAACACCAGCCCCAGCCGTGGAGGCACGGAGCGAGCTTCACTCTTCCTCTCCTTGGCACTCATCTGTGTAACTCATTCAGAACCCCCCCCCCGCCCCTATATTCCTCCCCTTAATAATTCCCGCCATCCCTCCCTCTCTCTGTAACCCCCCCCAACCCCTATATTCCTCCCCCTTAATAACCCCCTCCATCTCTCTGTAACCCCCCCAGCCCATATATTCCTCCCCCTTAATAATCCCCTCCATCTCTCTGTAACCCCCCCAACCCTATATTCCTCCCCCTTAATAATCCCCTCCATCCCTCCCTCTGTAACCCCCCCAGCCCATATATTCCTCCCCCTTAATAATCCCCTCATCTCTCTGTAACCCCCCCAGCCCCTATATTCCTCCCCCTTAATAATCCCCTCCATCCCTCTCTCTCTGTAACCCCCCCAGCCCCTATATTCCTCCCCCTTAATAATCCCCTCCATCCCTCTCTCTCTGTAACCCCCCCAACCCCTATATTCCTCCCCCTTAATAATCCCCTCCATCCCTCCCTCTCTTTGTAACCCCCTCAGCCCCTATATTCCTCCCCCTTAATAATCCCCTCCATCCCTCCCTCTCTCTGTAACCCCCTCCCCTCTCTCTGCTTTGCCTCCTTCCGTGGAAACCCTTCCTCTGAAAGGCTGCCTGGCTGAGGTTTGGTGACCGGTCTACCCCAGTTTATTAGTGATTGTCGCCCTGTGAATCCCGGCATCTCCCCGGGCTTCGTGTTGTGGCGATTACCTAATGAAGTCGGCACGGCTCAGCCTCCTGAGAGAGGGCTGTGTGGGTGTGTGTGTGTGTGTGTGTGTGTGCGAGCTGCCGGAGCTGCCGGCTCCTGGCTGAGATGAAAGGATCCAGAAAGCATTATAAATGTATGACCTTCAACGTGACGGGCTGAGATTGGCATCTGTGCTCATTCTTGTCGATTGAGTCACTCTGATTCTGATTCCGGGTGTAACTGGCTGCCTCTGGTTTATTGCATTTCTCAATCTCACGGGTTCCCAAGGCGAGGGCAAGCCGGTCGGACTACACACGCGGGTGTGTGCAGCGCTGCCGGAGGTGCAGTTTTGTGAATGAGATAATAACACAGCTAATTACTTTGCCTCATAACAAAACATGAAAGTTAAGTTCATAAGTGATAGGAGCAGAATTAGGCCATCCGGCCCATCACGTCTCCTCCACCATCCCATCATGGCTGATCTCATCTTTCCCTCTCAACACCATTCTCCTGCCTTCTCCCCATGATCCCTGCCACCCCTACTAATCAAGAATCTATCTGTCTCCCGTAAAAATTCCCAATGACGGCCTCCACAGCTACCTGTGCCAATGATTTCCACACTCACCACCCTCTGACTAAATAAATTCCTCCTCCTAAAGGCACGTCCTTTAATTCTGAGGCCGTGACCTCTAGTCTTAAAGCCCTGTCCCACGGTACGAGTTCATTCCAAGAGCTCTCCCGAGTTTGCCCTGATTACGGTAATGGCCGCTCGTCGGTGCTCGGGGCTCTCGTGGACATTTTTTCAACAGGTTGAAAAATCTTCACGAGTCGTCCCGTGCTCACCTGCCGTTAGCGAGTCTTCCCGAGTAGCTGCCGTTACTCTCCCACTAGTGGAAACATCCTCACCACATCCACTCGAACCATCCCTTTCACAGTGAAACTTACCTTGGACACAGTGACACCCCATTACCAAGGGATGCCTCTGGAGGCTGCCCTCCGTTTAATTGGCCTCCTTTGCTGTTGAGCGAGGCCAATGGGAATTAGTGCCTTGCAGCCCATTAGGTAGGCCGTGGATGTACATAGAACACAGAACCATACAACAAAGGTACAGGCCCTTCAGCCCACAATGTTCGTGCTGGACATGAAGCCAAGATCATCTACCTGTACAAGATCCATATGACTTCCTTGCACTTACATGTGCTTCTCTAAAAGCCTCGTAATCGTATATCTGCCTCCACCACCCCTGGCAATGCGTTCCAGGCCCCCACCACACACTGTGCAAACACTTGCCCTGCACATCTCCATTTAACTTCCCCCCCTCTCGCCTTATAGTGTTGGACATTTCCACCCTGGGAAAAAGGTTCTGACCGCCCACCTTATCCATGCCTCTCATCATTTTATATATACTTCTATCAAGACTCCCCTCCATGTTCCAGAGAATTTGTGGAATTCTCTGCCTCAGAAGGCAGTGGAGGCCGATTCATTGGATGCATTCAAAAGAGAGTTAGATAGAGCTCTTAGGGCTAGCGGCATCAAGGGGTATGGATGGGGGGAAGGCAGGAACGGGGTGCTGATTGTGGATGATCAGCCATGATCACGTTGAATGGCGGTGCTGGCTCAAAGGGCCGAATGGCCAACTCCTGCACCTATTGTCTAAAACAATCCAAGTTTATCTCACCTCTCCAAACCCTCGAATCCAGGCAGCATTCTGGTCAACCTCTCTGCACCCTCTC
>CM069135.1:25649907-25677407 GCA_035221665.1 Okamejei kenojei | reverse complement strand
AGCTGTACTATAATCCCTCTGCCTCGCCACCCCCTCCCCGTGGCGCGGCGGCGCAAGTGCAGGCGGGGCACGGGGTGGCCCCTCACACATGGGCAGCTGCGGTCCACAGGCCGGCCGCGGAGGCTCGGGAGAGGGTGTGGGAGACGTGTCGGTGGGCGGAGCTGCTCCCCAGATTCCCACCTTTCCTGACCCCTTCCCACCCACATGCCCACCCCATTCCCACCTTTCCTAACCCCTTCCCACCCACATGCCCACCCACCCCTTCCCACCCACTATCCCACCCCATTCCTAAACCCTTCCCATCCACTATCCCACCCCATTCCCACCTCATTCCTAAACCCTTCCCACCCACTATCCCACCTCATTCCTAAACCCTTCCCACCCAACCACTAACCCACCCCATTCCCACCTCATTCCTAAACCCGTCCCACCCACTAGCCCACCCACCCCATCCCCACCTTGTTCATAACCCCTTCCCACCCACTATCCCACCTCATTCCTAAACCCTTCCCACCCACTATCCCACCCCATTCCCACCTCATTCCTAAACCCTTCCCACCCACTATCCCACCGCATTCCTAAACCCTTCTCACCCCATTCCCACCTCATTCCTAAACCCTTCCCACCCACTGTCCCACCTCATTCCTAAACCCTTCCCACCCACTATCCCACCTCATTCCTAAACCCTTCCCACCCCATTCCCACCTCATTCCTAAACCCTTCCCACCCCATTCCCACCTCATTCCTAAACCCTTCCCACCCACTAGCCCACCCACCCCATTCCCACCTCGTTCACAACCCCTTCCCGCCCACTAGCCCACCTTGTCCCCATCGCGTTCCTGGGTGTGGTGGGCTGATGGGGCTGTTTCTACACTGTACAACATGACATAATGTTGCCCAAGCATCTTTCAGTTTGAGCGCAGGAGTGCCCTTACATTTGGGGGACATTGTAACCACCCCAGGACCCACTCTCCGTTTCAGCTCAAAGACTGTGCCCGGTTCATCCTCACTCATCCTTACAAGACCAGAAGACATTGGAGCAGACTCTTCTTCAGACTAGGAGTCCCAGTGTCTCGACCCTTTTCTCCAGAGATGTTGCCTGGCCCACCTTGTCATTCCAGCACTTTGTGTCTATCTTAGCAAAAAGGGAAAGGTTGGAAAAACTTGGATTAGGTAGAGGGGATCAGTTTGACGTGGCATTGTGCTCAGCATGGTGTTTGTGGGCCGAAGGGCCTGTTTCCCCGCTGCACTATTCTATGGTCTATTTTGGAAAGTGCTGATGGCAAAATATGGCCCAATCCGGAGATTTCTCCCCTCTCACCTCAAAGCCACGGACGGACTATGTTAGCTGCTCTAGAAATGGCATCCTCCCTTGTCTTGTTTGCAGTTTGTAACAGTGAAGCAAGACGCGTTTCCAAGTCACTTTTTGAAAGTTTAGACATCATGAATGCTGCTCTCTCTGTATCGATTGCAGTAAGTGTGAACACACGTTATCCTGAAATAGTCACCAGTAACAAGTGTTTTATTGCACTGAGTTAATTATCGGTGCTCAGTGACACATTTCCTGAATTATCCAGCTCTGGGTTTAGTGCAGCTCTCCAAACCGGGTGGGAAAGACTGCCGGCTGGTTCAGCCCTGCATGTGGCCCCCACCCGGGGCCAGAGGGCTGGGCTGGGCTGGGCTACGCTTGAAAGCGCATGCCGCATGAGTTTCCCGGTGATGTTCCTCTGCTTGTGACCTCCGGCTATGGCCGCCGCTCCCACACCCAGCCCCGTCCACTAGCGCCTGGACACCACCAGCCAGAGGGGCAGGCATGCCGCTCCTCCCGTGACCCGTCGCCCCACATTCTGCATCGGGAGGACGGGTCCCCCCTCATCTCCTCCACGGCTCCCTCTGGGCCCGGCTCCCGGTTGTGCAGCGGTTAATCTACATACTTGCGTTCATTAGTTCATTCGTTCCAGGAGCTGAATTAGGCCATTCGGCCCATCAAGTCTACCCCACCATTCAATCATGTCTGATCTATCTCTCTCTCGCCACCCCATTCTCCTGCCTTCTCCCTATTACCCCTAACACACGTACTAATAAAGAATCTGTCAATCTCTGCCATAAAAATACTCAATGACTAGGCCTCCACAGCCTTCTGTGGCAATGAATTCCATTGATCCACCACCCTCTGACTAAATAAATCCCTCCCGTCCCCTTTCTAAAGGTATGTGTGAAGAAGGGTCTCGACCCGAAACATCACCCATTCCTTCTTTCCAGAGATGATGCCTGTTACTCCAGCATTTTGTGTCTAACTTCGATTTAAACCAGCATCTGCAGTTCTTTCTTACATAGAAACATAGAAAATAGGTGCAGGAGTAAGCCATGGCTGATCATCCAACTCGGTATCCTGTACCTGCCTTCTCTCCACACCCCCGATCCCTTTAGCCACAAGGGCCACATCCGACTCCCTCTTAAATATAGCCAATGAACTGGCCTCAACTACCTTCCGTGGCAGAGAATTCCACAGATTCACCACTCTCTGTGTGAAAAACGATTTTCTCATCTCGGTCCTAAAAGACTTCCCCCTTATCCTTAAACTGTGACCCCTTGTTCTGGACTTCTCCAACATCGGGAACAATCTTCCTGCATCTAGCCTGTCCAGCCCCTTAAGAATTTTGTAAGTTTCTATAAGATCCCCCCTCAATCTTCTAAATTCTAGCGAGTACAAGCCGAGTCTATCCAGTCTTTCTTCATATGGAAGTCGTGCCATCCCAGGAATCAGTCTGGTGAACCTTCTCTGTACTCCCTCTATGGCAAGAATGTCTTTCCTCAGATTAGGAGACCAAAACTGTACGCAATGGTATGTCCTTTAATGCAATTGTCAGACAGGTGTCAAAGGTTATGGGGAGAAGACAGGAGAAAGGGGTTAGGGTGGAGAGATAGATCAGCCATGATTGGATGGCAGAATATACTTGATGGGCCGAATGGTCTAATTCTGCTCCTATCACTTATGATCCAATTCCATGGCTGTGGCCTCTGGTCCTAGACTCTCCCACTAGTGGAAACATTCTCTCCACATTAACTCTATCCAGGCCTTTCACTATTCATGTTGCCGGGCAGAACAGGGACAAAGGGATTCCGATCAACGCCTTGCCATTGCCTCTGCTCGTTGTGAAACACACCGGTACATTCCTCACACGATGCCCCGGGTGGAATGAATTGGGCTCCAGGCACTGGGTGGGCAGGATGTTCTTAGGATGGAATTTTTCATCACTCGTGTGCCCTGAGAGTAAACAAACAGAGAGCCGTGAACTTTGCTCAACTCGTGATGTAGGACAAGGAGGGGAGAGGGAGGACTGGCAGGCCGGCAGTTTACTCTGCATTTCTTCACTCAGCTGGGGGCAGCTGAAAGCCCTGTGCAGTGTAAAAGCATTTGACGCTGAGAACATCGAGATTGGCACAATGGCGCAGCTGGAGGAGCTGCTGCCTCACGGCGCTGTAGACCCGGTTCGATCCTGACCTAGCGTGCTGTCTGCGTTGAGTCCGCATGTTCACCCTGTGACCGTGTGGATTTCCTCTGGTTGCTCCGGTTTCCTCCCTAATTCCACAGACTAGTAGTTTTATCGGTTAATTGGCCTGTAAATTGCCACCAGTGTGTAGGGAGTGGATAGGAAAGTGGACTCTCTCCGGTGTAAAGGGCCTGGGCCACTTTCACAGCCTAATTCACGACCTCTGCCGAGTTTGCCCTTGACTCAGACTCGCAGCATGGTCGTCACGAGGTCGTAGGAGGTCGTAAGTAGGTCGTAGCAGGCCGTGATGCTAGCAAAGTTCACAGACGGCACTCGTGGCATCAAATAGGTCGGGCCGTTTTTTTCTAGCATGATGAAAAACGTCCACGAGTAAAAAAGGTTGTGAATTAGGTCGTGAAAGTGGGACAGGCCCTTAACGTTATCCAATTGGGAAACCGGGTGAAACCTCTTCGTCCAGAGAGGGTGAAGACATAAAACTCTCCCTCAGGAGCTGAGGCACAAAAACTAAGTTATTTCCAGGCAAACAATAGACAATAGGTGCAGGAGTAGGCCATTCGGCCCTTCGAGCCAGCACGGCCATTCAATGTGATCATGGCTGATCATCCCCAATCAGTACCCCGTTCCTGCGTTCTCCACATATCCCCTGATTCTTCTATCTTTAAGAGCCCTATCCAGCTCTCTCTTGAAAGCATTCAGAGAACCCGCCTCCACCGCCCTCTGAGGCAGTGAATTCCACAGAATTCACATTCTGAGGCAGTGAATTCCACAGAACTCGGTGAGAAAAAGTGTTTCCTCGTCTCTGTTCTAAATGGCTTACTCCTTATTCTTAAACTGTGGCCCCTGGTTTTTGGGAACATGTTTCCTGTCTCTAGCGTGTCCAAACCCTGAACAATCTTATATGTTTCAATGAGATCCCCTCTAATCCTTCTAAACTCCAGAGTGAACAAGCCCAGCTGCTCAATTCTCTCAGCATATGAAAGTCCTGCCATCCCGGAAATTAACCTTGTAAACCTACGCTACACTCCCTCAATAGCAAGAATGTCCTTCCTTAAATTAGGGGACCAAAACTGTACACAATACTGCAGGTGTGGTCTCACTAGGGCTCTGTACAACTGCAGAAGGACCTCTTCGCTCCTATATTCGATTCCTCCTGTTATAAAGGCCAACATGCCATTCGCTTTCTTCACTGCCTGCTGTACCTGCATGCTTACTTTCATAGACTGATGTACAAGGACCCCCAAATCCCTTTGTACTTCCCCTTTTCCCAACTTGATGCCATTTAGAGAGTAATCTGCCTTCCTGTTTTTGCTACCAAAGTGGATAACCTCACATTTATCCGCATTAAACTGCATCTGCCATGCATCTGCCCACTTCCCCAACCTGTCCAAGTCACCCTGCACTCTCAGAGCATCCTCCTCACAGTTCACACTGCCACCCAGCTTTGTGTCATCTGCAAATTTGCTAATGTTACTTTGAATCCCTTCATCCAAATCATTGATGTATATTGTAAATAGCTGCGGTCCCAGCACCGAGCCTTGCGGTACCCCACTAGTCACTGCCTGCCATTCTGAAAGGGACCGTTAATCCCTACTCTTTGTTTCCTGTCTGCCAACCACTTCTCTATCCATGTCAGCACTCTACCCCCAATACCATGTGCTCTAATTTTGCCCACTAATCTCCTATGTGGGACCTTATCAAATGCTTTCTGAAAGTCCAGGTACACTACATCCACTGGCTCTCCCTTGTCCATTTTCCAAGTTACATTAAAAAAATTCCAGAAGATTAGTCAAACATGATTTCCTCTTCATAAATCCATGCTGACTCGGACCGATCCTGTTACTGCTGTGTTCCAAATGTGCCGCTATTTCATCTTTTATAATTGACTCCAGCATCTTCCCCACCATCGATGTCAGGTTAACTGGTCTATAATTCCCTGTATTCTCTCTCCTGCCTTTCTTAAAAAGTGGGATAACGTTAACCACCCTCCAATCCACAGGAAGTGATCCTGAGTCTAAAGAACATTGGAAAATTATCACCAATGCATCCACGATTTCTAGAGCCACTTCCTTAAGTACCCTGGGATACAGACCATCAGGCCCTGGGGATTTATCAGCCTTCAGTCCCATCAGTCTATCCAACACCATTTCCTGCCTAATGTGGATTTCCAAACCCATGACCATAAGACATAGGAGCAGAATTAGGCCACTCGGCCCATCGAGTCTGACTCTGCCATTGAATCAAGGGGTGTAGAGGGCACAGCAGTCTGTGTAAGGGCCATTAAACTGGCAATGTTAGGGACGGAGGGGTGAGGGCAGCAGATAGTCTGGAGGGTGAGGAGAGGTCTGGCCATGGAAGGGTTAAACTGGAGCCGGTGAGTGCTGTGATAAGTACAAGAGAGAGCTGGAATCTCCTGAGAATGTTTACCAGTAACTCCGTGGCCAGTCTCCAAGTCCTTCACGTCATGTTAGCATTGGCCCAGGAACACGATGAATCCTTCATTTTACCTGCGGCCGACACCTCCAAACCCCTGATGAGCGGGATAAGCCTGGGCACGGAGGCCCTGAAGAGAAGTCCCCTTTCTCCAGCTAAAGTGGACCTTAGTGTAGTTCGGAGACACAGCGTGGAGGCAGGCCCTCCGGCCCATCTAGTCCGCGCCGACCAGCGATCCCCGCACATTAACACTATCCTGCACACACTGGGGACAGTTTACAATTTTACCAAAGCCGATTCGCCTACAAACCTGTACATCTTTGGAGTGTGGGAGGATACCAGAGCACCTGGAGAAAGCCCATGCAGTCGGAGAGCGTGCAAACTCTGCACGGACAGCCCCCGTGGTCAGGATGGAACCTGGGTGTCTGGTGCTGTGAGGCAGCAACTCTACCACTGCGCCACCGTGCCGCCCCAAATGCTGCCGTTATTTTTCTACGTCCCCAAACGTGATGTCCTCTGGTTTGGCTGAAGGGAACTAGTCCTCACTAACTACCCCCGCGATGCTCTTCCATGTCCACCCCTCTGCTTCCTTTGCTTCCACTTCCAGGCAGGGGTCGTCCGCCAGCCGTTTCGCCCGTACTGAGTACGCCTGTTTCCGGTTTTGTGGCCTCCACAGCTGTATGTGGCAATAGATTCACCACCCTCTCCTTTCTAAAGGTGCGTCCTTTTATTCTGAGGCGGTGGTCCGAGACCTTCGCACTAGTGGAAACATCCTCCACATCCACTCCATTTTAACCTCAAACACGGGCTCTCACTGATATGATCTGAGGGGCATGCTAGGATGGAGGCAAAGCTGTGGGGCCAAATGGCCTGTGTCTGCGCTGTATACTCAGTGCAATGCCACAGAATGCATTGTTTGATGGTGGCGTTTTGGATTGTCAGTGTTACCCTGACCCATGCACCATCTCCACTTGCCAGCAGTTCCTCCCATCCTCTGGGTGGCGCAGTGGGTAGAGCCGCCGCCTCACACTGCCAGAGATCCTGGTTCGATCCCCACCTCCGGTCCTATCGGTGTGGAGTTTGCACGTTCCTCCTGTGAAGGTGTGATATTCCTCCTGGGTGCTGCCCACGTCCCAAAGACGTGGAAACAATAGACAAATTGACCGTGTAGGTGAGTGGTGGAATCTGTGGGGAGAATAAAAATGAGGTGAATGTAGGATTATTGCAAATACCGTTTGATGGTCAGTGAACGGTCTGTGTAAACGGCCTCCGAGTCCTTGAACACAGCAACAAAACTGAGCTGTTTCAATGGGCTCTGTGAGTGGAACGGGCGGAGGAGAGAGGAAGGTGCTGCTCTCTGCCTGGGGACCTGCGTTGCATCACCAATCGCCCTCGCTGTGCCTGTCTCTGAAAAGTCACTCTTTCTCTCGCTCCCTCTTTGACTTTGACTCTGTCTCTTACTGTCCCTGTCTCTGTCCCTGTCCGTCTTTCTATCTTGCTACTTTTCTCTTTCTATGTCTCTGACTATCTTTTTCTGCCTCTCTCTCTCTCCCATTCTGTCTGTCTCTCTCTCTCTCCCCGTCTCTCCCCCTCTTCCCTCTCTCACTCTCTAACTCTCTCTCTCTCTCTCTCTCTCACTAACTCTCTTTGTCTCTGACTGGCTATCTCTCTCTCTCTCTCTCTCTCTCTCTCTCTCTCTCTCTCTCTCTCTCTCTCCCCCCCCTCTCCCCAGCTAGGTCCCAAAGGTCAGAGTTAATTGCTGGGAACTTGGCCACAGTAGAAAAGGATTCATTGACTGCAGTCCAGCAGCTCCACTCTCAGTATTTCCATTTACTACCTGGCACGGAGTGGAAACCTTAGCCCGGATATTCCGTTTCACCTGCCCAGTCCAACAACACGGCCCTTGTGCATTGAGAGGCGCAGAGCTGGAGTTCAGCTGGAGGTGAAGGTCAGTCAGAGATGGTTGGGTTGGCACTGATCGACGGGACACAGAGACCCCTCTGTGGGACACCCTCTGTCCCAGCTGTCTCTGCCTGCGTGCGGAGAGGCTCCACTAAAGTGGTAACCAGTTCAAACCTGGCCACCGGCGCTTACTGTGTGGAGTTTGCATGTTCTCCTAGTGAACAGATGGGTTTCCTCCAAGGGCTCCTGTTTCCTCCCACATCCCAAAGACACAAATCCCAAGCAGGTTGGTAGGTTACTTGGCCTTTGTAAATTGTTCCTAATGTCTGGGCGAGCGTAGAATTTGGGGGGGGAATTTATGGGAATATGAGGAGAATAAAATGGAATTAATGTCAGATCAATGTAAAAGGGTGGTTGAGGTCCTGTTTGGACTCGATGGGCTGAAGGGCCTGTTTCAATGTTGTATCTCTTCCTGCTGTATGGATAGGAAAGGTTTAGAGAGATACGGGGCAAACATGGGCAAATGGGTCTAGCATAGATGGGGCATCTTGGTCGTCATGGAAAAGAACCTGGATCGAATAACCTGTTGCCGTGCTCCATGATTCCATGACGTGTCTCGGGCCTTGTTGCGCTTTCGGAGCTGAGAGGTTTCTCTTCCTTATTCTCATCCTTCTTTCTCTTCCTTATTCTTTCCCAGTGAAACTGACGTCAGGAACACGAGGTCGCAGCACAGAGCACAGCTGGTCTGCAGCTGTTGCCCAACCCAGTCACTGCCCTGCCCTGGACCGCAGCACCCATCTGCCAATGCCCCTCCCCAACACAGGATCATCCCGAAACCCTCAGCCTCCTTCCACCCTCGCTCCCAACAACAGTGCTCGTGGCCATCTCTGCCTCTGGAACGAATTACCCTCACGGTAGACCTTTCCTCGCTGCCCTCAGCTGCCAGAGCTCCCCACTGTCCACTCAGACTGGGTTACACAGAGTGGACGGAGGGAGGAGCTTTCCAATGATGGGAGAGTTCGGGAATGAGGAGGAGGCTGGTGAACCTGTGGAATAGTCACCGGGAATTATCAAAGCAGAGATTGGCAGGTTCTTGATTCGAAAGGGTGTCAAAGGTTACAGAGAGAAGGCAGGGAATGGGGGCGAGAGGGAAAAGTAGGTGAGCCGTGATTGAATGGCAGAGTAGACTCAATGAGCTGAATGGACAAATTCTGCTCCTACTGTATGTGTTATGATCCTATGATTTCCTCACTGAGTTCCACGCCTCTCATTATCCTCATGTCCAGGTTAAGAGCAGCTTCTACCCAGCAATCATCAGGCTCTTGAACCACCCTGCCTGCACAGCCCTAACCACCTCCCCACCTCAGCACTGAGTCACCGCTCACACTACACTACCATCCTTGTTCCACACACTTTGCTTTGCCCTGGTTTGCTAACATTAACTGATCATTTATTGTGTATTTAGCGTTGCGTTGTTGTTTCTAATGTGTCCGTAAAGCTGTGACACGGTGACGCTGCCAACCCTGTCCTCGGGAGCTGTCTGTGTGGAGTTTGCACGTTGTCCTTGTGATCACGTGCGTTTTCTCCGTGTGCTCCGCTTTCTTCCCACATTCCCGAATCATGGAGGTTTGTAGGTTGATTGGCCTCTATAAATTGCCCCACTTGTGTGGGCAGTGGATGCAAAAGTGGGAAAACAAGGAATTGCAGATGCTGGCCTACAACAAAATGATACCATGTGCTGGAGTAACTTAACGGATTAGGCAGAGATGCTGCCTGACCCAGTGAGTCACTCCAGCATTTGTGTCATTTGTTGGGGACATCATGGGCAGGTGGGACTGGTGTAGGTGGGGCACACAAAAAGCTGGAGAAACTCAGCGGGTGCAGCAGCATCTAAGGAGCGAAGGAGATAGGCGACGTTTCGGGTCGAGACCCTTCTTGTAGATGGGGCATGTTGGTTGGCACGGGCAAGTTGAGCCAAAGGGCCTGTGTCCACAGAGTTGGAAGGAAAAGTGGTGTGGGATGGGATAAACTAGATGGGCCGAAATGGCGACCTTCTACAGTATGTTGTTAGGAAGTATGTCTACTCAATCTCTCCTCATATGGAAACGCCACCACTCCTGGAACTAGTCTAGTCACTCTTCTCCTTTCCCCACCATCGTACACTGACCTCCCAACCCCAAGTACCCCTTTCCATTTAATTCCCCCCCCCCTCTTTCCCCCCACCCATCCACATCTACCCTTACCCCTCCCTCTGGCTTTCATTCTTCTCTTCTCCTTATCTGACATCCTTTTGGCTCCGTTTCTTATCTAGCCTTTGTCACTTACTTCACCCATCTGATAATCAGTCCCCCCTCATCTGCATCCACCTATCTCTCGCTGGGCTTCTCCCTACCCCCCATCTCTCCTTTGCAGCTTTCTCCTCACTATTACAATCAGTCCGAGGGAGGGTCCTGACCGTAAATGTTGCCTGCCTGTTCCCTCCACAGATGCAGCCTGACCCGCAGAGTTCCTCCAGTACTTTGTGTTTCACTAGTTGACCACTGCCTGACTACTGACATTTAGTCCTCAGAACCGTGCCCTTCACCATACATTCTTGCAGATCCACATCCCCCCCACTTCCCTTCCCCTGTGCAATCCCTGGACATGCCAGGAATCGGAGCAATTGGTCAGGTTGCTGCCTCTGCCTTGTCTGATCAATGGGAGGAGTGACAGTATGTGACCCTGACCAAAGGAAGAGAAGGGTCTGAAGAAGGGTCTCGACCCGAAATTTCGCCTATCTCCTTCGCTCCTTAGATGCTGCTGCACCCGCTGAGTTTCTCCAGCCTTTTGTGTACCCCCAAAGGAAGAGAGGCCTTGTTTTCGTTCAATCGGGCCGCAGATACAATGGAAGATTTTAACATGGAGAAAGATGCCAATAGACTATAGTACAATAGACAATAGGTGCAGGAGTAGGCCATTTGGCCCGTCGAGCCAGCACCGCCATTCAATGTGATCATGGCTGATCATCCCCAATCAGTACCCCGTTCCTGCCTTCTCCCCATATCCCCTGACTCCGCTACTTTTAAGAGCCCTATCTAGCTCTCTCTTGAAAGCATCCAGAGAACCGGCCTCCACCGCCCCCTGAGGCAGAGAGTTCCACAGACATATGCCGATGCGAAAGGTCACCTATCCATGTTCTCCAGGGGTGCTGCCTAGCCCGCTGAGGTACTCCAGCGCTTTGTTCAAATGTACGATGATGCGGACAACCTTGCACCTTTCGGTATGAATCACTGGTATGTTTTCATCATTAGTCGCTGTTTAACTCTGCAGCTCCCCCCACTCCCAACTCAGCAACAGTCACGGCCGTGCCAAAATACGCGTGGTTATCTGCCCGTGTCCTTCCAGTTACTGAGGGGAACGTTACATCCTGAGTTAAACAGCAACAGGTAAAATATTGCCCCGCCTGCTGATGATCTCTGATTTCACCTCGGGGTTTCCGGCATCTGCAGCATTTTGCTTTGATTGAGGGCCGCGGGTTGTTGGGCTCCTTCCAGCAGGGGTCACTCATGTCACCAACACCCTGAGCATTAAACCTGGGTCTGGTTCTGGGAGAATGGTTCCCGGTGTTTGAGGGATACACCCTCAACCTTTCCTGATTTGTACGGGTGTCAGGGGTTAGGGTTAGAATGGGGTTGAGAAGGAAAGATAGATCAGCCGTGATTGAATGGCAGAGTAGACGCTGGGCTGAATGGCCTAATTCTGCCCAAATAACATGAATCTATGAACCTATGAACATGAAACTTTCTAATCACCTCCTTACATCTGCCCTGAAATGCACCCACCTCGGGAGGGGGAGGGAGAGTGCTGGGCACCCCTGTGTATATCCCTGACAACATGGCGCTGTGCAGTGAGATAATGTAGTCACCCAACCACACAGGGGAGAGCAATAAAGACGGAGCGCTGTTTCTGCTGGCCACGGCACTCACTTGGTCGATCAATACCATCCAGAGAGAGAGCCGTTGCCATGGGAACGTCTGCTCAGTAATCTCTCTCTTTGCTTGGCTATCGATCGGGCCTGGTGCGGCAGGCTTGTGCTTGTGACTCAGCTGGAAATATCACGGAGGAGTAAAGAGTCTGTGGAAGGGTTTTAACGAAACGTCACCCATTCCTTCTCACCAGAGATGCTGCCTGACCCGCTGAGTTACTCCAGCATTTTGTGTCTATCTTAGAAGTAAAGAGGATGCCTTTCACAGCCTGTGGCAGCGATATGCTGGCTTTAAGCAGCAGGCTTTGAAGTGTTGAACGGAGGGAGGACTGCAGCCAGTATGCCCGCAGGTAGCTCCCAGGGTAACGATCGCTTGTGGGATAAATATTGGTCCCAGGATTGGAACAGCACTGGAGGTCGAGTTCTTCAGTTACACCGAAGCATTGGACAAAGAGGGATGAACTCCTCTAAGCACATAACGTGAGGGCTTTTATTCAGAGGGGTGAAGACACAGGAACTGCAGACGCTGGTTTATAAGAAAAGAAAGAAAGTGCTGGAGTAACAGTGGGTCTGTCAGCATCGCTGGAAAACACGGATAGGTGATGTTGTGGATCGGGACCCTTTGGCTACACATGTTCTCTAGAGATGTTGACTGAGTTACTCCAGCACTTTGTGTCTTTTTTTAATTTGGACGGGCTTTGACAGAATCAGGTGACGAAGCAGGCCCTTTGGTCCAACGCATCCACATGATCAGGTTTTATACCTGAGGTATACTGCCTGCAATTTAACCATACCCCTCCAAACCTTTCCTATCCTTGTACCTGCCTAAATGCCTTTTAAAAATGTCACCATTGTATCTACCTGCTACTCTCTTTGGCAGCTGGCTCCTTACATCCTCTGCAAAGAAATCTCTTTTAAGTCTTTCCTTTCTCTCTCACTTAAACCCGTGCCCTCTCGTTCTGGACTGCTCTACCCTGGAGGAAAATACTTTGGCTTCTCACCTTATCAATGTGCCTCTTGATTTTATGAACCTGCATATGTTTACTCCTCATCTCCCAATGCTTCTCCTCTGCCAGGATGGTGGGCTGGCACTGAGAACATGCCTGGGGAGGGGAGGAATACACCATCCCTCCCTCCCGGTGGGTGGAGTGGCTTTGGTGCAAGTGCTGGTAGGGTCGGGGATGTGTAAAACACTCTTGCCTTGACTCATGACAAATGTGAAGGCCTATGGAAAAAGTGCAGGTTCCTGTTCGGATAACTCCAGCATGAAGTCAAGTTCTTGTGGGATAACTCCAGCAAGGAGTAAGGTATTGATTAGATTACTCCACTAAAGAGTAGGGTCCAGTTGGATAACTGCAGTGCAGAGTAGGTTTCAGGTTGAATCACTCTATCCGGTTAGATTGCCCCACCAAAGAGCAGACTGCCGGCGCTTAGTTCTCCCCAAGAGCAGCACAGAGCATTGGGTTTGGTGTCTCCACAGCATGTTGATTTCAAGGATGGCTTATTATTGAGTGTCCAACACCTGGACCAAGCGCAGGCAGCAGCAAATGCAGCCACACGCTTGCCTTGTTCACGGTTCATTCAGGTAGCCCATATGGGCAACAGGCCTGCTTACAAATAACGTTACGAACATACAACATGGAACAGTACAGCACAGGAACAGGCCCTGATGCCGTCAGACTAACCTACTTTGCCTGCACGTGATCCATATCCCTCCCTTCCCCACATCTCCATGTGCCTATCTAAAAGCCTCCTAAACGCCACGATCATATCTGCTTCCACCACCACACCCGGCAGTGTGTTCCAGGCACTCGCCACCCTCTATGTACAATACATGCCTCACACACCGCCTTTAAACATTGCCATGAACGCTATATCCTCGAGGTTTTGACATTTCCACCCTGGAAAAAGGGGTTGTATCATCCCATCCTCCTGCCTATAGAAACGACTTGCTTTTGATAGGTTCCACCAAAATACTGTTGGACTTTGGAGGGATTTGCTGCTATCTTTAAGAGCTCTATCTAACTCTCTTTTGCAAGCATCCAGAGAATCCGCCTCCATTGCCTTCTGTGGCAGAGAATTCCACAGATTCACAACTCTCTGGGTGAAAATGCAAACTCCATTCTGAATGGCTTACCCCTTATTCTTAAACGGTGGCCCCGGGTTCTGAACTCCCCTAACATCGGGAACATGTTTCCTGCCTCTAATGTGTCCAATGGGGTGGAAGATTGCAACCTTCACGTGGTCCGCCCTGTTTCGACTAATGCAATCAACTCGACGTGCACAAACGGAAGATCAAATAGTTGTCCAACAACTTTAGGCTGTGCACGCCACACAAAATAAAAATGTGTCCAATCCCTTAATAATCCTATATTTTTCAATAAAATCCCCTCATCCTTCTAAATTCCAGTGTTTACAAGCCCAGTCGCTCCATTCTTTCAACATATGACAGTCCCGCCATCCCCGTAAACCTACGCTGCACACCCTCAATAGCAAGAATGTCCTTCCTCAAATTTGGAGACAAGAAAACTGCACACAATACTCCGGGTGTGGTCTCACCAGGGCCCTGTACAACTGCAGAAGGACCTTTTTGCTCCTATACTCAACTCCTCTTGTTATGAAGGCCAACATGCCATTAGCTTTCTTCACTGCCTGCTGTATCTGCATGCTTACTTTCAGTGACTGATGAACATGGACTCCCAGATCTCATTGTACTTCCCCTTTTCCTAACTTGACACCATTCAGATAATAATCTGCCTTCCTGTTCTTACCATCAAAGTAGATAACCTTCCATTTATCCACATTAGACTTCATCTGCCATGCATCTGCCCACTCCCCCAAACTGTCCAAGTCATCCTGCATTCTCATAGCATCCTCCTCACAGTTCACACTGCCACCCAGCTTTGTGTTACCTGCAAATTTGCTAATTTTACTTTTAATCCCTTCATCTAAATCATTAATATATATTGTAAATAGCTGTGGTTCTAGCACCAGGCTTTGCAGTACCCCACTAGTCACTGCCTGTCATTCTGAAAGGGACCCGTTAATCCCTACTCTTTGTTTCCTGTCTGCCAACCAATTTTCTATCCATGTCAGTACCTTACCCTCAATACCATGTGCTCTAATTCTGCCCACTAAACTCCTATGTGGGACCTTATCAAAGGCTTTCTGAAAGTCCAACTACACCACATCCACTGGCTCTCCCTTGTCCATTTTCCTAGTTACATCCTCAATAAATTCCAGAAGATTATTCAAGCATGATTTCCCCTTCATAAATCCATGCTGACTCAGACCGATCCTGCTACTGCTATCCAAATGCGCCACCATTTCATCTTTTATAATTGACTCCAGCATCTTCCCCATCACCGATGTCAGGCCAACTGGTCTATATTTCCCCGTTTTCTCTCTCCCTCCTTTCTTAAAAAGTGGGATAACATTATCTACCCTCCAATCCACAGGGACTGATCCTGAATCTATAGAACATTGGAAAATGATCACCAATGCTTCCACGATTTCTAGAGCCACCTCCTTTAAGTACCCTGGGATGCAGACCCTAGGAATTTATCAGCCTTCAGTCCCATCAATCTATCCAACACCATTTCCTGCCTAATGTGAATTTCCTTCAGTTCCTCCGTCACCCTAGGTGCTCTGGGTACTAGTACATCTGGGAGATTGTTTGTGTCCTCCTTAGCAAAGACAGATCCAAAGTACCTGTTCAACTCATCTGCCGCTTCCTTGTTCCCTATAATACATTCACCTGTTTCGGTCTTCTAGGGGCCCACATTTGTCTTAACTATTTTTTTCCTCTTCACATACCAAAATAAGCTTTTACTATCCTCCTTTATATTCTTGGCTAGCTTACCTTCGTACCTCATCTTTTCTCCCCTTTTCTGCCTTTTTTAGTTATCTTCTGTTGCTTTTTAAAAGTTTCCCAATCCTCTGGCTTCCCGCACATCCTTGCCATGTTATACTTCTTCTCTTTTATTTTTATGCTGTCCCTGACTTCCCTTGTCAGCCATGGTCGGCCCTTACTCCCCTTAGAATCTTTCTTCCTCTTTGGAATGAAATCTTCTGTATTATTCCCGAAATACCTGCCATTGTTGTTCCACTGTCATCCCTGCTAGGGTCTCTTTCCAGTCAACTTTGGCCAGCTCCTCCCTCATGCCTCCATAGTCCCCTTTGCTCAACTGTAACACTGACATTTCCGATTTTCCCTTCTCCTTCTCAAGTTGTAGATTAAAACCCTCGACCGAGGAAGAACTAAGGGATGGACTTGAACTTTATTTCGCCTTCCAACATAGTGAGGAATGTGTAGGAGTCACTGTGGTGGACGTTCATGTTAAAATGTGTTTTGGGTGATCTGTTGCTTTTAATTGTATGACTGACTTGACCAAATAAATTCCTCGTATGTTGCAAAACAGACTTGGTGAATAAAGTGTGATTCTGATTCTGATTATGATCATTACCTCCGAATGGCTTCTTTACCTTGAGTTCACGTATCAAAACTGAACAGTGGAGGAGGCCCAGGACAGTGTGGGAATGGGAGGGGGAGCTAAAGTGTTTGGCAACCAGGAGATCGTGTAGGCCAAAGTGGACTGAGCGGAGGAGTTCAGCGAAACGATCGCCCAGTTTGCACTTGGTCTCGCCGATACAGACGAGTCCACACCGAGAACATCAGATACAATATATGAGATTGAAGGTGCAGGTGAGCCTCGGCCTCACCTCAGAGGGCTGTCGGGGTCCATGGATGGAGTTGAGGGGGGAGGAAGGCCGGATAAGCGCTGGCGAAATGCAGCTGGGAGGTGTGACTGCCATCTGAGGCCAGGTGAAGGGCTCAGCCTGTGAGCTGGACTCTGAAGGACGTGGCAGTGATCGGCGTGTGGGCACTTGTTCCCCCCTGAGGAGCTGCCAGCTGCCAGCCCATCAATCAATCAATCGCCACGTGCAAACACTCCCCCACCAACTGCATTCCCATCGACGCGTGACAGCTCGTCACTCAAACCGTCCCTCAACCCGTAACCACGGCAGCAAAGGCACCACCAATGATTTATTTTCACTGCATTGACAATACCTTCACATCTTTCACTGCAACAGGAAAGTCATTTTTATAAGGAATGTGCTGATGACTGTTTGCTATTCCGACCATGTCCTTCGTGCTGCCCTGGTGATAAGATTCCTGCCACCTTTTGATGAGCTTCCGACCTGTCCGCTTGTTTTCAGCCCGTTCCCGATCCGTCCGCTCAGACCTTTTCAACCAGAGCTCCTGGCCTGACCTCCCGGAACCGTGACCTTTGAACTAGACCTAGGACCGTTCAGACGTTTGACCTTTCAACCAGCGCCCCGACATTCAACCAGCACCCCATGACCTTTCAACCAGCATTCCTGACCTTTCAACCAGTGCTCCTCACAGGCGGAGGGAAGGGGGCATGTATTAAGGGAGTGGGGCAGGTAGTGAGAGAGTGGGGCAGGTGGTGGGGGAGTGCGGGAGGAGGTGGGGCAGGTACTGAGGGAGTGGGTGGGTACTAAAGAAGTGGGGTAGATACTGACCCTCAAATGAGATGTCAGATGTCTGCGCACTGGCAGATGCGGAAGGTCCCGCTGGAACCATCCTGAAGGACAGGCAGATTCCCCACTGGTGTCACCATGACAGAGTCCAAACTTCCCCCAAGATTTCCGATCAAGGGCACATGGAGTTGATATATGTGGGGCCATTTAAAACGGAGGTGAGTCGGAATTCCTATCTGCAGAGGGTGGTGAACCTCTGGAATTCTCTATCCCGGAGGTATTGGGTGACTGGATTGTCGGAAAGTAAATAAATGTTTGAAAAGATTGAGGGTTACGGGGAGGAGTTCAGACCCGGGGTCGATCATCCATGGTTATATTGAAGGATGGGGCTGGCTTGAGGGGCCGAGCGGCCTACTCCTGCTCCTTGGTACTTGTGGGAGCTTGCTGTGCTATCAGCTGCCAGAGCCACTACTATACTCTGGCTGAGAAGATTTGGGCTGCTGTGAGGTTGTGAAAAAACATGAGGCAAGTCTACCTTTAATATTAGGTGGTGAGGTGGGTTTAGGATTAAGTTTAGCTTCATTATTGTCATCTGGACTGAGGTACAGTGAAAAGCTTTGTTTTTGCAGGCTATCCAAACAAAATCAAATTCCAGACCAATAGAAAGAGCAAAGGGGAAGATGCAGAGTGCTGAATATATTTTTCAGCATTAGAGTCATAGAGTGATACAGGGTGGCAACAGGCTCTCCTTCAGCCCAACTCGCCCACACCGGCCAACATGTCCCAGCTACACTAGTCCCACCTGACTGTGATTGGTCCCTATCCCTCCAAACTTGTCCTATCCATGTACCTGTCTAACTGCTTCTTAAACGTTGGGATAGTCCCAGCCTCAACTACCTCCTCTGGCAGCGTGTTCCATACACCCACCACCCTTTGTGTGAAAAAGTTACCCCTCGGATTCCTATTAAATCTTTTCCCTTTCACCTTGAACCTATGTCCTCTGGTCCTCGATTTCCCCACTCTGTGCATTGTAGTGAATCAGTTCTATGGACAATATCCACAATGGGGAGGAGGTGAATCAGCCAGTATCCTCGCTAATGAACTGTTCAGAAGTCTGATAATAGAGTGGAGGAAGCTATTAGTGGTGCTTTCAACCTTCTGTACCTTCTGCCCGATGAGAGCAAGGAAAAGAAGGAATGACCGGGGTTGGCGTGTTTAGAAATGCTGCAGAAAGCTTCAATGGCTTCCAAAGGCAATGCTTGATCTGTGCCTGGATAACTAACGCATGGTTGGCGATGGTGGCATTACATGCGACATTCCCCAGTGCTCACTAATTTATCATAACCCCCCCGCAAGCCCTCGCCTGCGTCCTGGGCCTTGTTTACTTCACCGTCGCTACGGTTACCGCCGCTGTTTACCACACTTGTGTTCCCAGTCCTGTCCCCGTCACCGTGCTGGGTTGAGGGCTGTGCTGCAGTTATACTCCTGCTCCAGTCATCCAGGCACCCCTGGGCTAAAACATCCCAGGAACGCGAGTTCAAAGCTCACCAAAGCAGTTTGAGAACGTGAGTTGATAATATCAGCATCAGTAACGGTGAAACGAGACAGCGGGATTATAGATCAGAAGGAACGCTGGGCAGTGCTGACAGATGGAATTTAATCCTGACAAGTGCGAGGTGATGTATTACGGAAAATCAAATACGGATAGGGCAACTGTAGTTAGCGGTGGGGCACTAAGGAATGCTTATAAACAGACGGACCACTGTCCATTAACATTCCAAGTCCATAGTTCCCTGAAAGTGGCAACAAAATGTGAATATGATAAGGAAGGAGACGTATGGCATAGGTCAGGGCAGAGAATATTAAAAATTGTAGATGGTGTACCTTTATAAAACATTGGTTGGACTACACCTGGAGTATTGTAAGCACTTCTGGTTGCTGCACTATCGGGAGGGGTACATCAGCTTTGATCACATTGAACAACGGGGCAGACACAAGGGGCCGAGTGGCCTACTCCTGCTCCAATCTTCTTGCGCTCTTCTCTAGTTGGAGCCTGCTGGAGCTTGCTGTGCTATCAGCTGCCAGAGCCACTGCTGTACGCTTGCAGAGGAGATTCGGGCCGCTGTGAGGTTCTGTAAAAACACGACACAAATGCAAGTCTGCCTTTTATATTGAGCAGCAAGGCGGGTTTAGGATTAGGTTTAGGATTATTATTGTCACCTGTACAAATTAAAAGATTTGTTTTGCATGCCATCCAAAAAGATTAGATAATACTATACATATGCAAAAAAACCAAACTCATTTACAATAGATTGAGAAAAGGAGAGGAACAGAGTGTAGACTATAGTTCTCAGCATTGTAGCACGTCACTTCCAGAGACAAAATCCAATGTCCGCAATTGGGTAGAGATGAATCGGACAGTACCCTAGTTTATGGAAGACCATTCAGAAGCCCGATACCAGAGGGGAAGAAGTTGTTCCTGAGTCTGGTAGTGCACACTTTCACACTTTCGTATCTTCTGCTGGACTGGAGCTTTGCTGCAGAGAGTGATGAGGAGATTAATCAGGATATTTCCTGGATTGGGGCATTTTAATCATGGGGAGAGACTACATATGCAGGGCTTGTTTTCCTGGGTGAAGGAGCTTGAGGGGGTGACCTCACTGAGGTACATCAAATGGGGTTGGGGCAGAGATGGGGTTGGTTTTTCCCTTTGGTAGTGTTAGCAAAAACATGAGAGAAATGGGAATGGGGAAATGAAGTGATGGTCTCCGATATCTCAGCCTACCTCATTGCAGGTCTTGCCCTTCTTTTAAATCTGCACTTTCCCTAGAGCTTGAACCCTGTAACACTATATTCGGCACCTTTGTTAACTTTCTTCTTGCACCATCTGTTGTACCTGTGCACGGTTTGAATGTAGGATTTATGTGACTCGATAGCAAGCAAATCAAAAGTAATCGGCTTGTACTCGCTGGAATTTAGAAGATTGAGGGGTGATCTCATAGAGACTTACAAAATTCTTAAGGGGTTGGACAGGCTAGATGCAGGAAGATTGTTCCCGATGTTGGGGAGGTTCAGGACAAGGGGTCACAGTTTAAGGATAAGGGGGAAGTCTTTTAGGACCGAGATGAGAAAATCGTTATTTACACAGAGAGTGGTGAATCTGTGGAATTCTCTGCCACAGAAGGTAGTTGAGGCCAGTTCGTTGGCCATATTTAAGAGGGAGTTAGATGTGGCCCTTGTGACTAAAGGGATCAGGGGGTATGGAGAGAAGGCAGGTACAGGATACTGAGTTGGATGATCAGCCATGACCATATTGAATGGCGGTGCAGGCTCGAAGGGCCGAATGGCCTGCTCCTGCACCTAATTTCTATGTTTCTATGAGGACATGGGTCTGAAATGAAAGAAAGGTGTTTTACAGGGATTTTTAGGAAGCGTTTCACAGAGAGAGTGGTCGATATTTGGAGGTGGTAGAATTAGATACAATCTCTACGTTTAAGAAGCATTTAGACAGACACAAATAGGTAAGTCAGAGAAAAACAGTCCTAATGTGGGCAAATGAGATTAGAATAGATAGCATTGGTTTTGGCTCATTTTTGTCACGTAGTGAGAAACATTAGAAAAACTTTTGACTTGCTTGCTATCGAGTCAAATAAATCCTAGATTCAAACCGTGCACAGGTACAACAGGTGGTGCAAGAAGAAAGTTAACAAAGGTGCCGAATATAGTGTTACAGGGTTCAAGCTCTAGGGAAAGTGCAGATTTAAAAGAAGGGCAAGACCTGCAATGAGGTAGGCTGAGATATCGGAGATCATCACTTCATTTCCCCATTCCCATTTCCCCAAGTCCCACCTGTTGACAAAGTCTGGCAACTGCAGCTCTTTGTATCTCCAAAGAACTTGGCAGGAAACTTTAGTTTAGTTCAGTGTAGAGATACAATGATGAAACAGGTCCTTCGGTTCACACCGAGTCCATGTTGGCCAACACTAGTCACCCCGTACACTAGTTCTATTCTACACACTGGGGACAATTCACAGAAGCTAATTAACCTCGAAGCTTGCATTACTTTGAGGTGAGGGAGGAAACCATAGCACCCGGAGAAAACCCACGCGGTGATGGGGAGAACATGCAAACTATGTACAGACAGCGCCCGTAGTCAGGATGGAACCGGGGTCTCTGGCGCTGCAAGGCAGTACCGGTGTGGTGCGCCACGGAGCCGTCCCCTTCTGCATTGACACACTGTAAGCCAGGCCTGGAATCCCACAGTGCTTCCTGTCCCACTGCCCACCCTTCACAAGCAAGTGTCCAATTGTCAACCTGGTGAAGTTGAAATAATTCTGCCAGAGAATTCACAAACAACGTGTAGGAAAATATGAGTTAGACTAAAACCAGAGACGGAAATGGGCCCTTCGACCCAACACGTGCATGCCGACCAAGATGCCCCATCTACACTAGTCCCACCCGCCCGTGTTTGGCCCATACCCTTCCAAACCTTTCCTATCCATGTACAGTATCTGTCCAAATGTCTTTTAAATGTCGCGAGAGCCTGCCCCAACTACCTTATCTTGCCGCTTGTTCCATATACCACCACCCTCTGTGTGAAAAAGTTACCCTCAGGTTCCTATCTAGCCCCTCTCACAAACCTATGCCCACTGGTTCTTCATTCCCCTACCCTGGGAAAAAGGCTGTGTGCATTAACCCTATCTATTCCCCTCATGATTTTATACACCTCTATACGATCACCCCTCACTCAGCCTCCTGCGCACCAAGTCCTAGCCTGCCCAACCCCACCCTCTAGCTCATGCCTTCAACTCCCAGCAACTAATGGAAGCAAAGCTCTAATTCCTATTTACAGTGGAACATAACTAATTACAGGGTGACTTTTGGAGGAAGCCCTGCCTTCTCGAGGAACTTGTTCAGCTGGATGAGATCAATTTGGATCTGCACCTGAACCCCACCCTTGCTTCATGACCTGCATCAGTTCCTCGTAACAAAACTCTATCCATCACATCTTTGACGTTTTCTAGCCTCAACAACTCTTGAGTGGAGAGAGCTGCAGAACGCTTTGTGTGCAGGAATGCTGCGCATCTCGGTGTAATTAAGGATAATGTCACGGCAGGTTTGAAGAAGTGACTCATCGGTACTGAAGTAACCCTGGCAACAGTCAACGCTGGTGGCTGAGTGCGGTTTAATCTCCTTCCTACCCGTGACCCAGCTCGTTAACTCCTCCAGCCTAACTCCCCGGTTACGTCGCCGGCCCCCATCGCTTTTCCAGAGGATGATCAGAGGACATCAACAAAAAGACGAGAGACAGACAGAAAATAATAATTTGCGCTCAGGATGTGGGAGTTGCGTGGAAGACAAGCGTTTGTTGCCCGCCTCTAATGACCCTGGCAGTGGTTTAGACTTTATACTTTAGAGGTATAGCACGGGAATAGGCCCTTCGGCCCACCGGGTCTGCACCGATCAGCGATCACCCCGCACACTAACACTGTCCTACACTACACACAGTAGGGGCAAATTACAATGTCTATCAAAGCCAATTCACCTGCAAACCTGCACGTCTTTGGAGTGTGGGGGGAAACTGGAGCACCCGGAGGAAACCCACGCGGTCACAGGGAGAACGTACAAACTCCGTACAGATAGCACCAGTGGTCAGGATGGCTTTAATTCGGTTCATGAATTGCTGCAGGCTTCAGACCGACCTGAAGCAGCAGTGAATCTGCAATGTGCTCACAAGTCAGGACAAAGCGCAACTTGGTGAACACGACATGGGTGTCTGCGAGTCATCCCTTTCCACAACATTGCTCTTCCTGGTGTCTGGAAAGATGAAGGGGTGGGACTGGGGCAATTCGAACAGACATCAAAGGGATCTTTCGGAGCCGCTTCCTGGAAAAGGCAGCCAATATCATCGATGACTCACATACCCAATGGCAATGCTCCGATCTTGCTCCTACCATCAATGAGAAAGTTCAGGCGCCTGAAAGGTGTGACCACCAGGTTCAAGAATAAAGCCTCGTAGCTTCCCAGCAACCACAAGCCTTGCACAACACAGCGCAGCGGCTGAGTTGCTGCCTCACTGCGCCAGAGACCCAGGTTTGAACCTGACGACGGGTCAAGTCAAGTCAAGTCGGGTTTATTTGTCACATACACATGCGAGATGTGGAGCGAAATGAAAAGTGGCAATGCTCGCGGATTGTGCAACAAATAAAAACGACAAAACAGATTGGAACAGAATCACGGAGGAAAAAAAAGAAAAAACAGCAATTTAAAAAAGACACCACACAACAGTAAATCGGTTCAGTAACGTTAGTCCCTGGTGAGATACGACTTTACAGTCCTAATGGCCTCTGGGAAGAAACTCCTTCTCATCCTCTCCGTTCTCACAGCATGGCAACGGAGGCGTTTGCCTGACCGTAGCAGCTGGAACAGTCCGTTGCAGGGGTGGAAGGGGTCTCCCATTATCTTATTGGCTCTGGAGTTGCACCTCCTGATGTATAGTTCCTGCAGAGGGGCGAGAGAAGTTCCCATAGTGCGTTCGGCTGAACGCACTACTCTCTGCAGAGCCTTCCTGTCCTGGGCAGAGCAGTTCCCAAACCAAATCGTGATATTTCCGGACAAGATGCTTTCCACAGCCGCTGAGTAGAAGCACTGGAGGATCCTCGGAGACACTCTGAATTTCCTCAATTGCCTGAGGTGGTGAAGGCGCTGCCTTGCCTTACTCGCGAGTGCTGCAGCGTGAGATGTCCATGTCATATCCTCAGAGATGTGGACTCCCAGGTATTTAAAACAGCTCACCCTGTCCACAGTATCCCCATTTATCCTCAACGGTGTGTATGTCCTCGGATGATGTGCCCTCCTAAAGTCCACGATCAGCTCCTTAGTTTTTTTGATATTCAAGAGGAGGCTGTTGTCCTGACACCAGAGTGTCAGATCAGCCACCTCCTCCCGGTAGGCCTTCTCATCGTTGTCTGAGATCAGGCCCACCACCACAGTGTCATCAGCAAACTTGATTATAGAGTTGGAGCTGAACCTAGCCACACAGTCATGTGTGTACAGGGAGTACAATAGGGGGCTGAGGCCGCAACCCTGGGGGGATCCTGTGCTCAGGGTGAGGGACTTTGATGTATTTCCTCCCAAAGGAGCACCAACACTACCTGGGGCCTGGCGGTGAGAAAACCCAGGACCCAGGCACACAGGGGGGTGTTGAGCCCCAATTCCAGCAGCTTCTCAGCCAGTCTGGTGGGGACTATCGTGTTGAAGGCTGAACAGAAGTCTATGAACAGCATCCTCACGCAGCCCCCCTTCTGGCTGTCAAGGTGAGAGAGAGCGGTGTGCAGAACGGAGTTTGTACATTCTCAATGTGACCGCGTAGGTTGTCTGCAAGTGCTCCGGTTTCCTCCCACAAGAGAACACGTAATGTGTTAATGGGCAAGTAAGGGTATTATTGTTCCAATGTAAATACATACGACTGCTGACCAGTCAATATAAATGACCAACGTATGACCAGCCTGAAGAAGTGTCTCAGGTTACTCCAGCATTTTGTGTTTATGATTGTTAAACACAATCGACCCTTGACACTACGGTGCTGAGGGCATTAGGCAGTGGGGATCTGGTTTTGAGATCTGGTTCCCCTCGTCCCACCTTTGGGTGAGTTTGCTTCAAGCTGGTCCCACACTGACCTCCCCCCCCACGGGTGGTGTGGGGGAGAGAGCGAGGCAGAGGCGGTGGGTGAGAGCGGTGTGTTGTAGGAGCAGACCCATTGTTCGACTTGTGGAATGGATCACACACCCATTCCCACACAAGGGGGAACCTATAGGTGTGTCAGAGAGTATTGCATTTCACACCTCGTGAGCACAAAGGGACTTCTCATGTCATCCCTGCTCCGACTGGCAAATGGAGATTCAAATTCCACTGTGTGTTCAGTGTTTGGGTCCAGCATCCTCTTAAGAGAGCATTTATTTCAAATGTAACAATAAACTCATCGTCTCTCAAGAGGACGTAGAAAACACCATGGCATTGTTTAGGAAGAAGGAGAAGGAATTGTCCCTGAAATCTGTACCGTTAGTGCAGACACATGATCTGGTAGCAAGTCCATTCTGTTGTGCCTGCATCTATTCCCCTCCCTCCTTTGGGAAAGTGCTCTGCTTGTTCTACCCATGGCAGAGGTGGGGGGTGGTCCACGGATCAACATCTCACACTCCAGCTGCGTGGTACTCATGCTCGTAAGTCATAGGGGTGGAAGTAGGCCATTCAGCCCATCGAGTCCATTGTGTTGAGATTGCGCACAGTTTCTGGAGTGGGGCTTCATGTGACTGCCGAGGTTGTTCTGACCCCCCCCCTGAGCTCCCCCAAACGGGCCTGTCCCACTTAGGCGATTTTTAGGTGACTGCCAACGACTGTCATAGTCTTAGCAGGTTGCCGAAAAACCGGCGACTGGACTAATGGGCCTGTCGCACTTAGGCAATGTTTTAGGCGACTGTCGGCAAATACGAGAATGGAACTCACCAAAGTCAGCACCGGTGACAACTTATGACATCCTGGCGACAACCTACGTTAACCTGGCGACAACCTATGA
Organism: Okamejei kenojei; assembly: GCA_035221665.1. Classification (NCBI taxonomy): domain Eukaryota; kingdom Metazoa; phylum Chordata; class Chondrichthyes; order Rajiformes; family Rajidae; genus Okamejei; species Okamejei kenojei. The sequence continues at coordinate 25,651,516 of CM069135.1, read as the reverse complement.
CAGCGCCTACGTCAAGCCACGCTCATTGGCGTCAAACACACGGTCGCCACTGTCGCTGAAAACGTTTCAACATGTTGAAAATCCAGCGGCGACCAGAAAGACGCTACGACTCCTTAGGCGACTGAAGGAGACTACTCACGACCAAACAGGCTACGCCCCGGCGACCACCGGCGACAGCCTAGTCGCACGTAGTCACCTAAAACATTGCCTAAGTGGGACAGGCCCATAACACACGGGGAGCTGCAAGGGTCTTTGCTCATCGGCTCATGGCCCGCTTTGATTCTATTTGCATGCAGTTAAATATAAGCAGAGGTCGAGGGGTGACACAGTGGCCATGGGGCGGAACGTTAGAGCCGCTGTGTTACAGTCAGAGACCCGGGTTCGATCCTGACTACGGATGCTGCCTGTGTAGAGCTTGTACGTTCTCCCCGTGACTGCATGGGCTTTCTCAGGGAACTGCGGTTTCCTCCCACACTCAAGTGTGAGGTGTTGCATTTTGAGAAGTCAAACCAGGGCACGTCCTTCACAGTGAACGGCAGGGCTCCGGGCCGTGTAGCAGAGGGATCTCGGGGTGCAGGCTCGCAGTTCCTTGAAAGTGGCATCACAGGTAGATAGGGTGGTCAAGAAGCCTTTTGGTACATTGGCCTTCATCAGTCCGGGGATTGAGTATAGAAGTTGGGATGTTAAGTGGCAGTTGTACAATATGTTTGCTGGCCGCATTTGCAGTATCACAGAAACATAGAAACATAGAAAATAGGTGCAGGAGGAGGCCATTCGGCCCTTCTAGCCAGCACCGCCATTCATTGTGATCATGGCTGATCGTCCCCTATCAATAACCCGTGCCTGTCTTCTCCCCATATCCCTTGACTCCATTAGCCCTTGGAGCTCTATCTAACTCTCACTTAAATCCATCCAGTGACTTGGCCTCCACTGCCCTCTGTGGCAGGGAATTCCATAAATTCACAACTCTCTGGGTGAAAACGTTTTTTCTCACCTCAGTCTTAAATGACCTCCCGTTTTTTCTAAGACTGTGGCCCCTGGTTCTGGACTCGCCCAACATTGGGAACATTGGGTATCGTGTTCAGTTTTCCTCACCCTGCTGTAGGAAAGATGTCATTAAGCCGAAAAGGATGCAGAAAGATTCGGATGTTGCCAGGACTTGAGGGCCTGGCCTATTGGGAGAGGTTGGGCAAGCTAGGACTTTATGCAGAGCACAGGAGGATGAGGGTTGATCTTATAGAGGTGTATAAAATCATGAGAGGAATAGATATGGTGAAAGTCATTCACCCAGGTTAGGGGAATCAAGAACTACAGCACATTGGTTTAAGGTGAGGGGAGAAATATTTAATAGCAACCTGAGGGGCAACTTTCACACTCAGAGGGTGGTGGGTAATGAGCCTGCTGGAGGAGGTAGGTGAGGGCAGGTACAATAACAACATTTAAAAGGCAATTGGACAGGTACATGGTTGGGAAACGTCTAGAGTAATGTGGCAAATGAGACTGGCTTTGGTCGGTATGGACAAGTTGACTGATGGACCTGTTTAGGTGTTGTATGACTCCATGACTCTGTGTACTGAGATATAGTGAAAAGAGTGGTCCGTGTTAAATC
>CM069135.1:25624907-25644907 GCA_035221665.1 Okamejei kenojei | reverse complement strand
ACAAAGAACATGAAGACTGGCAGCAAACAAAAAAAGGAATCCAAACTTTGTGTAAAGAGGGTTACACAAAAAGCTGGAGAAACTCAGCGGGTGCAGCAGCATCTAAGGAGCGAAGGAGATAGGCGACGTTTCGGGTCGGGACCCTTCTTCCTGTGAAAAGACATGTGTAAGACATTCTTCTTTGTGTAAAGACATGTTACCGACAGACGGCAGGAAGAGGAGGGGAGGGCAATGAAGCATTACAGAGAAAGTTCATTCCAAAGGCAGAGTATGTGACTGAAATCCTTCAATTAATCCATCAGGCATTACCGAGGGAGGAGGTACTGCTGGAGAAACAAGGAACTGCAGATGCTGATTTACAAAAGAAGATCCAAAGTGCTGGAGTAGCTCAGCAGGCCAAGCAGCGTCTCAGGGGAACTGGGAAATGTGGCATTTCGGGTCGGGACCCTTGTTCAGATGCTGGAGTTGGCCGAGGAAGTGGGACTGGCAATTGATAAAGACGAGGTGCCAATAATCGCCTGGTTCAGTGGGATGTGTTCGGAGAAGGAAAAAAACCAAAGAACCATTGGCCATAAACCTCTGCGCACCGACAGACATGGAAGTGGCGACGAGTTCAGGGCGACTGCCGACTTTGCAGCTTTGTTCAACAGAGGGTTCGGGGAACAAACCCTGTAACTACAAACGTCAGTGTGAAGAAGGGTCTCAACCAGAAACATCACCGATCCATGTTCTCGAGAGGTGCTGCCTGACCCGCTGAGTTACCCCACTTAACTGCAGATAGGTCGCGGGAAATTTTCGGAGACAATAAATCAGTTCAGAAGTAGCGGTCACATGTGTGGATTGAATAGAGAAAGCCGCAAAGGGGTTATTAAAGACAAGGTGTAAGCCAAATGACTGGATAGTTTGTGTATGAAATAGCGGAGAGGGTTGATGAGGAAGGTATGGCTGACGTAATATCCATGGGCCTCTGAAAGGTGCTCAATAGAATGTCTCACAAAGGGCATGACATCAAGAGAGGCAGCAGGGAATAACAAATGATTGCAGCAATGATGAGGGCAGCACAACCATCAGGGGTAACGATGCAGTTCTGTTTTTGATAAACATTCATCAGACCCGCTGAGTTACTCCAGCACCTTGTGCCTATCTTCCACCTACATTAGTTTCTGTAGCTTCGCAGTTCTCAACGCCCTTCCTCTCTTCCGGCTTTCCTCCACCCCACCCCCCAACACCACATTGAGTCTGAAGGAAGGTCCTGACCTGAAGCGTCACCGATCCATGTTCTCCAGAGATGCTGCCTGACCTGCTGAGTTCCTCCAGCACTTTGTGTCATTTTTTGTAAAGCAGCGTCTGCAGTTCTTTGCGTCCACATCCATCATCCCTATGCTCCAACCCCCCCCCCCCCCCCCCCGGCCCCCCCCGAACCCCCACCATTATCTCTCCAGTGCAGCCACAGGAAACTGCAGATGCTGCAATCTGGAGCAAAAAAAAGCAAACTGCTGGAGGAACTCAGCAGGTCAGACAGCATCTGCGGTGGGAACAGTTTGGGTGAAGCACAGTGGCGCACCAGAGACAGGGCCAGAGACCAGGGTTTGATCCCGACTCTGGGAGTAATCTATATGGAGTTTGTACATTCCCACTGTGACCACCTGGGTTTTCTCTGGGTGCTCCGGTTTCCTCCCACATTCCAAAGACATACAGATATGTGGGTTAATTGGCTTTGATAAAAATTGTGATTGTCCCTATATGTTTAGGATAGTGCTAGCGTATGGGGTGATCACTGGTCGGCTCGGACTCTGTGGCCTGAAGGGCCTGTTTCCACGCTGTATCTAAAGCCTGAAGTCTAAAGGAAATGGACAGTCGATGTTTTGGGCTGGGATCCTGCATCTAGACTAAAATGTCAGAGGGGAGAGAGGCAGTGTGTAGAAATGAAGTGGAGATGTCTCAACTCCTGTCGCTATCTCCACCCTTCCCTCCCCCACCTTTGCCCCATCTGTCATTCAACCCCTCCCTCACCTGTATCCACCTATCACTCGCCGGCACTTGCCCCACCCACTGACCCTCATCTCTTGTCCATCCCTTCTCCACACAGCTGTCGCTGGGCACCTGACATGGCCGTAATCATAGATAGACACAAAATGCTGGAGTAACTCAGCGGCTCAGGCAGCATCTCTGGAGAGAAGGAGTAGGTGACGTTTCGGGTCAAGACCCTTCTTCAAACTCACTCTGCTGCCCGTAATCGTGACGCGTTACCCCTAGCTCCCTGCCGTTGAGCATCCCATGTGTCCATCATTGCATTGCCCCACCATCCCCACACCACCTGCTGGGAGCCCGCCTTCCCCAACCCTTTGCAGTGAACAGACCCTTCTTCTCCCTTTTGTATGATTTGTGACTGCAAGTCAAACAAGCCCCCCCTTGACATCAATCGCAGTGTATTCCCGTAGCTGAAACGCCTGATTGTGAGAGGCACAATGTAGCCGGTTGATGTATGAAATCTCCCTTCGTCGACTTCCTCTGGGAACTGGGCCAGTGACAACCCTCTGTGAAGGTTGCCGCAGAGGAAGGCCCACAAAGAGTTCCCTTCTCCTCTCTTCCTGCTCAATGGACCTGTCCACGGCTTCCTGTTGTTCTTTCAGGCTCCCAGCTCTGGCAAGAGTTTCATTTGAAAATAAATAACTCATTCGGCAGCGAATCACTTGGAAGATGTGAAGGAAGGAACTGCAGATATACAGCAGAGATTGACACACAGCGCTGGAGTAACGCAGTGGGTCAGTTGGACGATGGGGTCAAGGAAAGAGCGTTCAGGTCGCGGCCCTGTTCCCACCAATCTTTCCAGCGCCACGCACAAGAAGCACAAGGAGCGACAAGGCAGACACCGTTGTACGCAGATGCCGAGATGTGTGTTCAGCTCTGGCGGAACAACTTCTACCCTTGTGTGTGGACTCGATTAGAAGGAGAAGGTGGAAGATATGCTGGGCATAGAGGGAGAACGAGAGAAAGAAAGACAAATAAATGAAAAGATAAGTGAAGGAAGCTTTGCATTTCTGCCCTTTACCCGACCACACATTGAGGCTGCATTGAGCCCATGCCTTCACTTCAAACTACCTCTTTCCTTATTACCCTTAGTGCATGTAGCGAGTGGATAACATAGAACTAATGTGAATGGGTGATGGATGGTCGGTGTGGACTTGGTGGACCGATGGGCCTGTTTCCATGCTGCATCTCTGAACGTAACTAAATTGAAGAGTTGTGACTCTTCCCTTCCCAAGTGCTTGCTCATAATATTGGCAGCCATTGAAGCTCCATTTAGCCCAAGCCTTCTCTCGTGTCCATCCCACCAACATAGAGGACTGCACAACACTAACCTCAACCATGAACTTTGACTGTACCAAGGTCTTCAGGTTTTTTGCACTTGCATTGCGGTTATTCATTCATTCATTCATTTATTTGGTGTATTATATATCACTGTATTATATGCATTGCCTGTTATGCTCCTGCAAGTAAGAACTTTGAACTGCAGCTGAATTACACAATCAACAACTGGAGAGTAGTCCTGACCTACTGTCGACCTCATTGGAGACCCTTGGACTATCTTTAATCGGACTTCACCTCGCACTAAACGTTATTCCCTTTATCGTGTATCTGTAATCTGTGGACGGCTCGATTGTAATCATGTATAGTCCTTACGCTGACCGGTTAGCAGGCAACAAAAGCTTTTCACTGTACACATGACAATAAACTAAACTAATCTAAAATGTTATTGTTGAGCTGTGGGCACATCTGACAAATCAGCACTCTTGGCTCTTGGCCAGGTCACTGGGGAAGAGCTGGGCTGCTGCTCTCCTAGAGCCTGGCATCGGGCACGTTGTAAGTAGCTGAGGGAGCAGGCCGCAGTTTAATGCAAGAGCGTCTGGCAGCACTGCGCTGGAATATTGCGCTGAACTTTGCGTTCAGGATTGGGATCTCCAGACCTCCTGAGCTGGGGTAAGAGTACAGCACTGTGGACTCAGACTAGCCAACTGCTCAGCTGGGAGATCGACTTCCATTGTCATCTGACACCGTTTTACTGGGACAGTTCTGGCCTCGTCGGGTGGCTTTTCAGTTCGAAGCCCGGGTCAGACGGTGTCAACCTGGAAAGTTACCTATTCCTTTTCTCCAGAGATGCTGCCTGACCCGCTGCGTTACTCCAGCGCTTTGTATCTATCTTGCGGACACGAGAATAACCACTCCACTAAATGGAGACGTCAGAGACTGCAGATACTGGAATCTTAAGCTAAATACAAAGTGCTGGAGGAACTCAGCAGGTCAGGCAGCATCTGTGGACAAAGGGGAATGGACAAAGTTTGGGATTGAAGGACGTCCAAAGAAGGGTCTGAACATAATGGTCAATAGTTATTTATTGTCACGTGTACTGAGGTACAGTGAAATTATTTTTTTTGCATACAGTTTAGCAAAGAACTACCATACATAAGCACAATACTATATTAAGTACAAAGTGTATAGAAATAGTAGATTATTGAATAGAGACAATGCACAAGAATTGCCAGGTTATGGCACAATTTTCAAAGTCCCGAAACGCCTCTTCCTTTCCCCTTCACGGATGCTGCCCAACCCGCTGAGTTCCTGCAAACTCCACAAAGTAACTGGGGCCACAATGTCTCCCCCCCCCCCCCCAACATTGGTCAGAGTCTTGGGAAACACGGGACCGGACGATCGCAGGAGTGGAGTCCAGGGAGTGGCTCCAAGCCGGTTCTGAGCAACGGGCCGGGCACTCTTCCAGTCAGGATAGGTCTGACTTCCGGACCTTTCAATGGGAAGCTGTGCCAAGCTTCAGTCCGAACAAACATTGGAGTCACGGGGTCCGGCAGTGGGAAGGCTTTCCGTGCGGAACTGAAACCCTCCAGTGTGCACTTGGTGCCTTGTTTTGAGTTTGTTGCTCCTGGCAGCCGTGTCTGCCAATTCACATCCCGAACTCTGAAGTCACTGCTCAGAATCGTGGAGGAAGTGTGCTGGAAAAGGCCTTTGTGTATTTCTCTCAGCCTGAGCCGGTGGGACGGGCGATGCAACAGGAGCCTCCTTTGTGAGCCTCTGCTGCTTGCTGGGTGCCAGGTTTCTACGATTACTGATGACTAAGAGAGCTGTTAATATCATGGCCTCTGGTAGCAAGAGCCAAGACCACAAAACTGGAGCTCGCTTCTTAACCCCTGCAGCGCCATGGAGTGTGTGGACCCCATGTACAGACGGAACCACCAGGCTGAAGGGGGTGGGATGCGATGCAATGCAGCACAGAACAAGGACTGTCGACCCGTTGTTCATGTGCTGTACCTTGAGGAAGTAACACTCACTTGCATTAGTGTTACTTCCATCCTCTCTCCCCAGAGCTTCAAACCATTTCCTTACCAAGAAACATCCAACTCCCTTTCGTAACTGTCACTGTATGTCATGTCGTCACTTGTGGGCGGAGCACCAAGGCAAATTCCTTGTATGTGAATACTTGGCCAATAAACTTACTTACTTACTTAAAAGTGTAGAAAAAGGAACTGCAGATGCCTGTTTATACCGAAGAGAGACACAAAGAGCTGGAGTAACTCAGCGGCTCAGGCAGCACCCCCTGGAGCAAAAGGACAGGTGACCTTTCCGAACATCGCGGTTCTGAAGAAGGGTCCCAACCCGAAACGTCACCCATCCTTTTTCTCCAGAGATGCTGCCTGACCCGCTGAGTTACTCCAGCACCTTGCGTCTATCTACCTTTTGAAGATTACAGTCAAATATTTCATCAGAGCCCTCTCAGGTAGATATACCTGTACCTGATCTCGAACCGAAACGTCACCTGTCCATGTTCTCCAGAGATGTTGCCTGACCCACTGAGCTACTTTGTGTCCTTTTGTGTATTAACCAGCACCTGCAGTCCTTTGTTTCCATACGCCTGCCCCCCAGTCAATGATAAACCTAAACCTGACGACTGAAGGATAAAATAATAACTGTCTTCCTCCCATCAGGACCAGTCACGTTCTTTGCTGTTCTCTATCATCGAGGTAATCTCCACTTACCTGCTTTGGTTTCGAACCAGTTGTGGGTTTACCTCACAAACATAATTTGCAGTTATTTCAGTTCAGTTCAGTTTAGATTATTGTCACATGTACCGAGGTTTTTCTTTCTCACCCTGTAATACGAACCAAAACACCCTCAGGTCCATGTAGCTGAAGCAGTTCTCAGTAGATAAAGGGAGAGACCTCGTAGATTGTGTTACCAAAATAGTCTGCAAGCCTATTTGCTGGTTTAACTACTAACAGAGGTCACAAAATATATCTATGTATATATAAATATATATACTGTCAATATTTGTAACCGCAGCAAATCCAGTTGTGCATTAAACTTTCCCCTGCCCCCTCCCCCCCCCCCCCCCCCCCCATGTCTGGTGCTTGGGTTCCTGTAGTAACCAGCTTTCTATTCCTGTCCCTCTGGTGCGTTGAGCGACTCCACTTGTTCCACTTGCTGCAGCTCCCTCCCAGCACCAGGCGGAGGGTCTCAAGGTGACTGTGAGCTGTGTGAGTGTGCTCACCCTCCAGGGCTTGCAGTTTTACATCGGGATCTGCCCTTGGTTTAGATCTCCCTGCTCCGCGTTGAAACAGAGAAACATGGAACATAGGTGCAGGAGTAGGCCTTGCAGCCCTTTGAGCCAGCACCGCCATTCTATATCATCATGGCTGATCATCCAAAATCAGTACCCCGTTCCTGCTTTCGCCCCATATCCCTTGATTCCCTTAGCTCTAAGAGCTAAATCTAACTCTCTCTTGAAAACATCCAGTGAATTGGCTTCCACTGTCTTCTGTGGCAGAAAACTCCACAGATTCACAAACCTCTGCGTGAAAATGTTTTTCCTCATCTCAGTCCTAAATGGCTTACCCCTTATTCTTAATCTATGACCCCTGGTTCTGGACTCCCCCAACATTGGGAAAATTTATCCTGCATCTACCCTGTCCGATCCTCTAAGAATTTTATATCTTTCTATGATCCCCTTGCATCCTTCTAAATTCCAGCGAATACAAGGCCAGTCGACCCATTCTTTCATCATACGTCAGTCCTGCCATCCCGGGAATTAACCTGGTGAACCTTCGCTGCACTCCCTCAATAGCAAGAACGTCCTTCCTCAAATTAAGAGACCAAAATTGCACACAATACCCCAGGTGCGGTCTCACCAGGGCCCTGTACAACTGCAGTAGGACCTCCTTGCTCCTATATTCAAATCCTCTCGCAATGAAGGTCAAGATCCCATTAGCTTTCTTCACTGTCTGCTGTACCTGCATGCCTGCTGTCCACTGCCTCCTGCACCTGGCCGTGGGGTTGGGGAGGGGTGTGTGGGGGGGGGGGGGGGAGATGTTTCATTAGGCCGATCTCGTGGCACCTTACGGAGCCTCACGCTGTTGGCCCTCAGTGCACTGACCCAGTTGTTTTGCATCTCTGTGCTAGTTTCAGGGTCAGGGACAATGAGAAACACGATCGCCCCGCCCCCAACTAGAACAGAGTCCAGAAAATTGCCTTGGAAATGAGGCCGATTTCGGAGCTTGTTGTGAAGGCAACCTCCGGCAACCTCCGGCAACCTCTTCCACGGAGTTAGGCAGACGCGTGGGGTTTCCGGGGTGGCACGGTGGCGCAGGGGTAGAGTTGCTGCCTTACAGCATCAGGGACCCTGGTTCAATCCTGGCTACGGATGCTCCTGTTTCCTCCCACGCTCCAAAGACCTGCCGGTTTGTGGGCTGATTGGCTTGGTCTAATTGTAAATTGTGCCTAGTGCGTGCAGGATAACGTTAGTGTGTGGGGATCGCTGGTCGGCACGGACTCGATGGGCCGAAGGGTCTGTTTCCACGCTGTATCTCTGAACCAAACACCATATACACGTACGCCATATACACACACACACACACACAAATACACACACACACACCCCCACCCACGTACACCATATACACACGTTACACACACTACACACACCATGCACACACATGCTACACACACCATACTACACACACATACTACACACACCATACACACACATGCTACACACACCATACTACACACACATACTACACACACCATACTACACACACCACACACACACACACACTCTCTCTCACTAGCCCTGCAGTCAGCCCCACACTGACTGCCTTTCCCCAGCTGACGAGGTGCTGCCCCCAGGCGGCCAGGGCTGGTCTCTGTTGGACGCTGGCCCTGGATTTCTGCCCCGGTTTTCACAGTCGGACCGCTCGGAGCGTTTTCCACGCAATGCAGCCCCCTTTGAAGTGTGGTCACTGTGGTAAATGTCGGGAGGCCAGCAGCTAATCTGCACACAGCAATCTCCCGCAAGCAGCAATGCAATAACAATCTGACAACTTGCTGCAGGGGATGTAGGTTGAAGGGTAAACTTTGACCTGCTCTCGGGGAGAACGCCACTGTTTCTTTGTTCAACGAGTACCAAGGGATCTGTGATCTCCCCTTGATGATACAGCAGATTAACGCCCCGCACGTTGCCACACTCCCTCAGCATTGACTCACCAATGAACAACCTGCTTGAACCCCAGCACTCCAAACTCAGGAGGCCTTGAAGTAGGGACATGATCCTTCAGAGCTCTGCAAGAAAGTATCTGTTACCCTTAGGGAACTCTGTGAGGCTGAGAGATCCTTTGGACTTTAGAGATACAGTCCCAAAAAAACAGGCCCTTCATCCCACCGAGTTCATGCTGACCAGCGATAACCCGTATATTAGCACTACCCTACGCACTGGGGACAATTTACAATTTTACCTCGAGTCATTGAGTGATACAGTGTTGAAATAGATCCTTGGGCCCAACTTGCCCGCACCCGCAACATGTCCCAGCTGCACTCGCCCCACCTGCCAGCATTTGGTCCATATCCCTCCAAACCTGTCTTATCCATGTACCTGTCTAACTGCTTCTTAAATGTTGGGATAGTCCCTGCCTCAACTACCTCCTCTGGCAGCGTGTTCCATACACCCACCACCCACCACCTTTTGTGCGAGTTAACCTACAAACGTGTATGTCTTTGGAGTGCGGGAGGCAACCGGAGAAAAGCCACATGGTCACGGGGAGAACGTACCAACTCCGTGCCAGCAGCACCCGCAGTCAGGCCCAAAACCGGGCCTGTGGCGCTGTAAGGCAGCAACTCTCCTGCTGCCGCCACCCTGTGTAGAAATACCCGGCAAGTGACCGGCGAACCATCCCACCACGTCACCCAGTGACCAGTGCAGGAGCCCTGCAGCGGCTGCAGTGGTCCTGATGGAGCCATCGTCCCTCACTACGGCAGGCTCTTCCCTTCACAAGCCGTCTGTGTCGACCACAGTAAGCAGCCAAGGACAAGGCCTCGATCCCGTGTGGCAGCTGCCTGTGCTCTGACCTCCCTCCACACCAGACGGTGGGTGAATCCTGGCTCCCGTGAATTATCACGGGACACGCATCCTTTTGTTTTAACAAAATGAAATGTATTCCGTTATTTACAACAGTATTTATGCAACAAACTGTAACAAAACACCCACCACCACCACCATACAAAATATTCCTGACTACTAAACATCAAATATCTATCTTCATGCAAACCAGCATCTGCAGTTCCTTCATTGTGGGACTCGTCTGCCTGGCACCGTGACTCATGAATGCCAGCTTGGCCAGGCCCAGGAGCAAACCAGCCAGCACATCATCTGATCTACCCATTCCCCTCTGCACTGGGTGCCCAAAGATTAGGATGGTGCCTTGATCAGTAAGTGTGTCAAAGGTTAAGTGGAAAAGGCAGGAGAATTGGGTAGAGAGGGAAAAATAGATTAGTCATGATCGAATGACAGAGCGGACTCGATGGACCGAATGGCCTGATTCTGCTCCTATGTCTTGTTGTCTCTCCCGTGTCCTGTTTATCCTTCCCAAGCTCACAGTCCTGGTTAATCTGCCCACAGTTGTGCTACAGGTTATGGCATCTCCTGGTACACCAGAGTGCAAGGGGTGCCGGCCTTTCAGAGACACCTCACTGGGTGGAGATGGTCTGAGGTAGCAGGGAAACAGAAAGGCCCTGTACACATTTCAGCCGTTCCCAGTTTTGTTTAGCGACACAGCGCGGAAACAGGCCCTTTGGCCCATCGAGTCCGTGCCCACCAGCGATCCCCGCATACTGACACTATCCTACACACATTAGGGACAATTTACAATTTTACTAAGGCAATTAGCCTACAAAACTGTACAGCTTTGGAGTATGGGATGAAACCGGAGCACCCGGAGATAACCCACGCAGGTCACGGAGAAAACGTGCAAACTCCGTACAGACAGCACGTAGACAGGGTTTGAACCCAGGTCCTCTGGCGCTGTCAGGCAGCAACTCTGCCGCTGCACACCTGCTCATCCCATTTAAACCCTCCCCTCCATTCCCCACCCTGTCACCTGCTCCCTCCCCTCTCCAACTCTCCCCACCCCCTTCCCCACTCCACCCCCTCCCCCCACCCAGTCCCTCCCCCCACTCCACATTCCCCACTCCACCACTCCCCACTCCACCCCTCCCCCACTCCACACCCTCCAACTCTCCCATCCCCCTCTCTCCACAAGCTGTAGCTTCCATTCCGGAATAACAAGACCGACACAATTCCTTTCATTATGTAAAAATGCTCCCGGGATATATTTTTGCAGGAGCTTGAAGCGAGTGGGGATGATGAATGGTTTCCTTGTGACGGGGAGTGTGACCCAGTGGGAGAGTTGGATCCTTTGATGTGAGAGAGCTTGGTGCTTATGCAATGGCACAGCTGTCCGTTTCCAAGGCCAGTGCCACAGGGCACCGGGGTGGGTGGGTGGGTGACGTGAGAAGCTGCGGCCACACAGTGGGAGGACCCTCCACGACCCCTCCCCACGCCCCCCTTGAGACAAAGGTCAAGCCAGTTCAAGCCAGTTGAACGCACACCTCCAGATTCAGGGGCAGTTTCTTCCCAGCTGTCATCAGGCAAGTGACCTGCCCTTCCACAACTAGCGAGCAGTGCTGAGCTACTATCTACTTCATTGGAGACCCTTGATCAGACTTTGCTGGCTTTCCCTTGCACTAAACGTTATTCCCTTATCATGTACACTGTAAATGGCTTGACTGTAATCATGTATTGTCTTTCTTTCTGCTGACTGGATAGCACGCGACAAAAGCTTTTCACTGTACCATAAACTGAGCCTGGAAACAAGGCCTAGTCGAGGCTTGACCTGGGGGTTACAATGGGAGCAGTGTTTGGTTCTGCCAGCGAGACCGGGCCAGGCCTCTGAATAGAAAGGTGGGCAAGGCTCCAACTATGAGAGCTGGGAGCGGAGCTGAGATCCTGTGCGATGGGAAGCGGCGATCCTTGCCTGTCAGCACATGGGCCTAGTCCCTCTGTTGCTTCATTCAAGTCGCCTCTCCTTTCAGCGGGGACTGTGGGGCCGTTTGTTCTGCAAACAGGGCAGCAGCCCGGTGAACTTGGGCAAGGAAGCGAGTGATGTGTCTCCCCTGTGTTATCACCGGCCCAGAGCAAACACAACCTCTCTTGTTTTTCCCTGTGTCTCTCCACGTCCGACTTCCCTAGCGATTGGCACAGGAGGCAGGACTGACAGGGAGGAGGGAGCGGGAGCCTGAAGCCTGCCTCAGGGAGGGAGAGGTGGTACAGATCAACCCCATCGCTGTGGATTCCACAGTCCCAAAGAGGGAGGAAGGACTTCCAACTCCCAAAATGCAGAAGATAACAAACAGGGGCAGGAACAGGCCACTCGGCCCCTCCAGCCTACCCCATCATTCAATATGATCCCGTCTAATCTGCCCCAGGCCTCATCACCTCTTCTCCAGAGCCCTCAATTCCACGATCCTTCAAACACGGGTGTCCTTTCTCTTTAAATACTTTCAATAACCCGGTCTCCACGACCCTCCAAGGTTGTCTGGTTACATCACAGCCTGGTTTGGCCAATTTGCAAGCTAAGGAACGAAGAAGATGGTAAAATGTAGTGAATGCCCAGTCCATCACCGGCTCCGACCTCCCCACCATCAAAGGGATTTGCTGGAGTCGCTGCCTGAAAAAGGCAGCCAGCATCATCAGAGGCCCACACCACCTTGGCCACACACTCATCTCACTCCTGCCATCGGGAAGAAGGCACAGGAGCTTGAAACCTGTAACATTGAGGTTCAGGAACAGCTTCCTCCCTACAGTCAAACACTACAACCCCCAAATAAGCTCTGAACTGCATAGATGGGGGCATTGGTTTTTGCCTTTTTGCACTATTTTGTTTGTGTGTGTTGTGTGTGTGTGTGTGTGTGTGTGTGTGTGTGTGTGTGTGTGTGTGTGTGTGTGTGTGTGTGTGTGTGTGTGTGTGTGTGTGTGTGTGTGTGTGTGTGCGTGCGCGCACGTACATATATAGAATACATAGACAATAGGTGCAGGAGTAGGCCATTCAGCTCTTTGGGCCAGCACCGCCATTCAATGGGATCATGGCTGATCATCCACAATCAGTACCCAGTTCCTGCCTTCTCCCACAATCCCATTGCATTTCCGCTAGCCCTAAGAGCTCTATCTAAAGGGCCTGTCCCATTTGGCGTTTTTTTCGGTGACTGACGTATCAGGTCACCGAAAAATTCATGGCGTGATGACGTATTGACGTGCAGTGATTTTTGTTCGCCCTTGGATTTTGAAATGTTCAAAATCTTTTGGCGAACCTGATATGATGCCGGCAGTCCCTCTACTCTCTTTTGAATGCATCCAGTGAGTCGGCCTCCACTGCCTTCTGAGGCAGAGAATTCCACAAATTCATAAACTCTCTGGGTTGAAAACGTTTTGCCTCATCTCAGTTCTAAATGGTCTACCCCTTATTCTTAAACTGTGGCCCCTCGTTCTGCTCTCCCCCAGTGTCGGGAACATGTTTCCTGCATGTAGGGTGTTTCTATAAGACCCCCTCTCATCCTACTAAATTTCAGTGCATAAAAGCTCAGTCCATCCCATTCTTTCATCATACAGGAATTCTCTGCATCAGAGGGCGGTGGAGGCCGGTTCTCTGGATGCTTTCAAGAGAGACCTAGATAGGGCTCTTTAAAATAGTGGAGTCAGGGGATATGGGGAGAAGGCAGGAACGGGTACTGATTGGGGATGGTCAGCCATGATCACATTGAATGGCGGTGTTGGCTCGAAGGGCCAATGGCCTACTCCTGCACCTATTTCTATTATCTATGACAGTCCCCGCCATCCCCGAAACTAACCTTGTGAACCTACGCTGCCTGCACTCCCTCAATAGCAAGAATGTCCTTCCTCAAATTAGGAGACCAAATCTGCCACACAATACTCCATGTATGGTCTCACCAGGGCCTTTTACAACTGCAGAAGGACCTCTTTGCTCCTATACTCAAATCCTCTCATTATGAAGGCACACAATACTCCATGTATGGTCTCACCAGGGCCTTTTAACAACTGCAGAAGGACCTCCTTTGCTCCTATACTCAAATCCTCTCATTATGAAGGCAAACACGCCATTATCTTATTTTCACTGCCTGCTGTACCTTGCATGCTTACTTTCAGTGACTGATGTACAAGGACACCCAGGTCTCGTTGCACTTCCCCTTTTCCTAATCTGACACCAATCAGATAATAATCTGCCTTCTTGTTCTTGCCATCAAAGTGGATAACCTCACATGTATCCACATTATACTGCATCTGCCATGCATCTGCCCACTCACCCAACCTGTCCAAATCACCCTGCATCCTCATAGCATCCTCCTCACAGTTCACACTGCCACCCATCTACAAATTTGCTAATCTTACTTTTAGGTCCTTAATCTAAATCATTAATATATATTGTGAATAGCTGCAGTCCCAGCACCGAGCCTTGCGGTACCCACCCACAAGTCACTGCTTGCCATTCTGAAAGGGAACTAAAAATTCCTACTCTTATTCCTACTCAGGGTCTTCCAACCAATTTTCTATCCCTGTCAATATCCCTAACACCCAATACCATGTGCTCTAATTTTGCCATCTAATCTCCTTGTGGAACCTTATCAAAGGCTTTCTGAAAGCCCAGGTACACTACATCCACAGGCTCTCCCATATCCATTTTACTTGTTTACAATCCTCAAAAAATTCCAGAAGATTAGTCAAGCAAGATTCCCCTTCGTAAATACATGCTAACTTGGCCCGATCCTGTTACTGTTATCCAAATGCACCACTATTACACCTTTAATAATCGACTCCAGCATCTTCCCCACCACCAATGTCAGGCTAACTGGTCTACAATTCCTTGCTTTCTCTCTCCCTCCTTTCTTAAAAAGGTGGATAACATTAGCTACCCTCCAAGTCCGCAGGAACTGATCCAGAATTTATAAAACATTCGAAAATGATCACAATGCGTCCACGATTTCTAGAGCCACTTCCTTAGGTACCCTGGGATGCAGACCATCAGGCCCTGGGGATTTATCAGCCTTCAGTCCCATCAAATCTACCCAACACCATTTCCTGCCTAATGTGAATTTCCTTCAGTTCCTCCGTCACCCTAGTCCTCTGGCCTCTAGTACATCTGGAGATTGTTTGTGTCCTCCTTAGTGAAGAGATCCAAAGGACTTGTTCAACTCATCTGCCATTTCTTTGTTCCCCATAATAAATTCACCTGTTTCTATCTTCATGGGACCCACATTTGTCTTAACTGAAAATTTATTCCTTTCACGTACCTGAAGAAGCTTTTACTATCTTCCTTTATAATTGTTGGTTAGCTTGCCTTCGAATTTTATCTTTTCTCCCTGTTTTTGCCATTTTACTAACCTTCTGTTGTTCTTTAAAACGTTAACCCAATCCTCTGGCTTCCCGCTCATCTTTTCTATGTTATACGTCTTCTCTTTTTCTTTGTACTATCCTTGACTTCCCTAGTCAGCCACGGTCGCCACTTACTACCCTTAGAATAATTCCTCCTCTTTGGAATTGAAATTATCCTGCATCTTCTGGATTATTCCTAAAATTCCTGCCATTGTTGTTCCACTGTCATCCCTGCTAGGGTCCCTTCCAGTTAACTTTGGCCAGCTCCTCCCTCGCGCCTCCTTGTTCAACTGCAATACTGACACTTTGATTTTACCTTCTCCGTCTCAAATTGCTGATTAAAACATCGTATTATGGTCGCTGCCTCCTAATGGTTCCTTACCTTGAGATCCCTTATCAAAATCCGGTTCATTAACACAATACTTAAATCCAGAATTGCCCCAGGACAAGCTGTTCTAAGAATCCATCTCGGAGGCACTCCACAAACTACCTTTTTGGGTCTAGTACCAACCTGATTTTTACCAGTCACCTGCATATTGAAATCTCTCCTATAAGCACCATAGCATTACTTTTATTACATGCCAATTTTAAACTCCTAATGCAACTATGCACCCTATTTCCCAGGCTACCACTTGGGGGGACTGTAGATAACTCCCATTAGGGTCTCTTTTGCCTTACAATTTCTCAGTTCTAATCCCACAATAGACTTCTCATCTTCTGATTCCTATGTCACCCCGAGTGCATGCGTGAGTGCAATGCGTGTGTGTGTGCGTGTCTGCGTGTATAGACTGAACATTTTTTTCCCTTGCATATTATAGTTGTATACAGTGTACTAAATGTTTACATGTTCCTGTTGTGCTCGCTGTAAATAAGAATGTCATTGTTCTAGCTGGTGACATACAGTATGACATAAAACAACTCTCGACTGGAAAATGAATTACATCATGCAAAGGGGCTGCATTGTGAATCACCATCAAGTTTGCAGCCAAAGACGAACTAGCAGTCCACTCATCGCGTGCTGGCTCAGTGGTACTATTTCTGCGCACATGTGAATCACGGATCAGGGCAACTCAATACTCAACAGACTGTTTTAGGATTAGAAATTCAACTGAGTTAAACACGTCACACATTTGACAATGAAAACACCTATGATCATTCAAAAGGCTCCGTTGTTGCAATTTTTGAGTGGCCAAGAGAAAACAGCAACAATTTGCTGGAGTAACCCAGCGTGTCAGGCCAAGAAAAAAAAACATCTCTGGAGGACATGGCTAGGCGCATTTCGGGTGAGAAACCTTCTTCAGTCACAAGTCATTCATTGTAACCGTACTCGTCACACCGTTTCCAATAACAATCGGTGCATGAGTATGCATGTCGGCCCTACGTGCCAGCACCGCGCCAAACAATGTGAATCAGGCCGATCATCGTCCCCAATCATTGCCTCCGATCCTGCCTTCTCCAGTTGGGGTAATATCCCCTGACTCCGCTATCTTAAAGAGCCTATCTTGAAAGCATCCAGAGAATCTCTGCCTCCACCACCCTCTGAGGCAGAAAATTCCACATAACCACTCTCAAAAAAGTGTTTCTTCATCTCCGATCAAATGCTTACTCCTTATTCTTAAACTGTGGGCCCTGGTACTTTATAACATCACTTCATCCATCCATACCCAGCACTCCCCCCCTCCCTCTCTCTTAACCAGTCCCATGTTGTATGATCTGTCCCACCCCCCTCCCTCCCTCCCTGCGCAAGGTCCCTGCACTTCCCCCCGATCCTGCCACACTCCACGTTTCAACCCCCTTTGCTCCACCACTCGGCTGCCGTGCCTTCATCCACCCCCCCCCCTGGTTTTCAGACACAGAGCTGTCCTTTTGACTCCCACTCCCCCTCCTCCTCTTTCCCTCTCCATGCCTTCCACGAGCTGTTGCCTTGCCCACCTCCCCTTTCCTCTTCATAAGCCCAGCCAGCTCTGAACTGTGCCCGCTGTGAAGTGGGTCGAGGGAAGTCGACATGACGCCCGACATTTTATCAGAGCGCTGTCAGCTTTCCTTCGCCGCAAGCACTGCAGTTGAGTGGGCACTACCCTCAGTCTTTCACTGGGGACCACTCAGCAAGGTGTAGCATCCAATGCACACCACACTTAAAAGCTTTTAAACTCAGCGATGCAAGCACCCAAATTATTAATGATCATCGTATAACTCCCCCCTTTACAAGTCGTGCGATTCCCTCTGCCCATTCCCCTCCTGTTTAGGCAAGGCCCTCATCATGTGTTCGACAGAGTCTGACAACTAACCGCCATGAGCACAACACAGAAGCTGGAGTAACTCATGGCTCAGGCAGCATCACTGGAGGACAAGGATAGGTGCCATTACACATAGAGATACCGTGTAGGAAAAGGCCCTCTGCCCACCTAGTCAATGTTGCCGTCCAATCACCCATAAACCTAGCATTATCCTACACACTAGGGAGTGGGGCAATTTAGATACCGATTCCAATTAGTCTACAAACCTGTACACTTTGATGTTGGAGGAGACCACAGCACCCGGCGAAAACCCACTGTCACGGGATGATGTTACAAACTCTGGTACAGACAGCACCTGTATTCAGGATGGATCCCGGTCACTGTTCTAACCAGCTGTTATCAAAAGGTAGTTAGAAGCCAATCAAAAATCTGAAAGATGCCTATTAATTCATACAAATTCATCTATCAGATACGTAAGATCCCTTGAAATTTATTTGGATGGGACAGCTGTGTCAATTTTAATGCGTAGCCCAATGGTTAACCTCAGCTCCAAGGATTGTTCACTAAATTGTAAAAGCCAGTTCTGGCACTACTTTATGCCCAGAAACACATCGTTAGGCTTTCTAGATGATATTTTAATTATAAGCAACACTCATGAAACAGCTGAGAGTGGTTTCAGCAACCAAAACGCCGCCTGTTTGAGAGTTATGTTTTCTCGTCCATCAAACAAATCCAGCGAGACCATCCCAAAAAATAACTATTTGGGGTTTGCTTGATTTAGTTATAATGTCAGTGACTTATTTGCCTATGGCCAAGTGCTGTTTGAAAATCACGGAGGTCTGTACCCAGTCTTGTAAAAAAGCAACAACCCTCCATCCGGCAAGTAGCCAAGTTATTGGTAAATTGTTGGTGACTTTCCCTGCTGTGAGGAGTTTGGATCTCTGCACAATCAAAGTTGCAACCGAGCTAGAGAACAAGCAATTAAGAAACATTCCTGTTCCATTTTTATCGACCTATGCAGTTCCAGCCAAAGCCATCGCCAAAACAATGGTGGATAATCCATATTGCACAAAGTACCAAAAACATTTTGATTCAACAACCTTCAGTGGTTTTTACAAACAGATGTTTCGTCTTTGGGGATGGTGAGCCACTGACAGCGAGTTCCATCTGTGGTGGTAGATTGAGTGTGCAAGAGGATTTAATCCTGCAATAGGCATGGAAATAAATTTAATTTAGAATTACGGGTGCATTCTATGGATTAAATCTTATTGTTGAGTCAATAAATAATTACCATGTTCAGCTCCAGATTGATAATACCACGGCTGATGCTTCTATCAATCACACATGGGAGGAATAAGTAAGATCCAGTGATAATTCTGGCTAACCTCTTTTGGACTGGAGTATTTCCAGAAATATCTGGGTCTAAGCTATCTACTTACAAGTTAGAGATAATGTGGTGGCAGACACCATGTCCATGACATTAAATGAGAACAAAGAATGAAAGCTAAAATCCTGGATGTTTTTAAAATGAATGGTCATCCCAGTTATGGTATGGCAATATATAACTGTTTGCAGACCCATGCTAAAGCACCAGTGCCTAAATACGTTTGTCGAGGAACGCAGATCCAGGAGCATTAGCGGGATGCATTCTCGCTATATTGGGGACATACGTTTTAAATACGCTTTTCCCCCAATTCTGCATCATTAAGCAATGCCTCACCAAAATAGAGCAGGACTCCTCCCTCAGGCGTTTTGGTGTTCCGACTGGCCTACCCATGTTCCCATTGTGTTGAGAAATGATGACTCAGCCATTAAGAATGTCCCCCAAGAGCAATTAATTTGTTGGTGCATCAGTAACAGAAAGACATGTTAACCGTTACTGATCATATTAATCAGTTCATCTTCAGGTACAGACCAGACCATTCATAATGGAATGGACTGTCGAGTAGGACCATGGATGTGATAACTGCAGCTTGGAGAGATAGCACAAAAAAACAATATGTTCTCAAATTAAGAAATGGACTGTTTTGCTGCAGTCATATATATCTTATCATACTGCAACATACCGATATGTTGGATTCCTTGCAATATTGCATTTTGATGAACACTTGAGCTAACTGCCATTAACATTGCCGCTGAGTGCTTTGACCTCCATATTAAGGGCCGTTACAGAACAACAATCTGTCGGTTCCTCATCCGTTAGTGCCGGATTCCAAGAGATGAATCAACAAACAAGAACCCACCTAAGCCTAGATATACAGAAATCTGGGATGTGCAGATAAGTTCAATCACCAACTGCTATTGGCATGGGGCTCGCAATTACATCACTGTCTTTTCGAGGAATGTTAACACATGTCAAAGTGGTTATGCTCATGGATGCTAGTATCTGGCGGGCAACGAGTTCAAACATTGCTAAAAGCTACATGCTAGGATAGCATGTACTCATCTTCTGTACGATAACATTTACGTTTTTATGTTATGATTTAATCAAAACAAAGCACGGGCCAGGAATGGCCGGGGAAACCTAGAAGTAAGCTTTAAAGTATAAACCCCCATTTAATTGGTTCATTTGTATTTTGTTTTAATTTATTGATTTTATTTTTGGTTGACCAAGAGAACGCTATGTGTAGTCAAGGAACGGCACCGAGTCAAATTTATATTTATCAGAGGTAACTAAGGGTCATCAGCTTACAAAAAAAAACCATAAAAAGTTGTGTCCAGTATCAAACTATTTCTAGGTTAAAACAGGTTTTGTGATTTGTGCCCCTGGAGTAAGACACCTCATGTTTTAAAATCTCACTCCACCCTAGGCGCATTCAACATACTGCAGGCGAAGCAGGCTGGCAGGACTGTGCCTCTAGTACCAAATCCCTCCGGGGCCAGTCAGGATGGTCGAGGTGTAGTGCGTTAACGGGGGGGGGGGGGGGGGGGGGGGGGGGGGGGGGGGGCGGGGGGGGGGGGGGGGGGGGGTGGGGGGGGGG